>CM067173.1:57875184-57912381 GCA_034093135.1 Erigeron breviscapus
ACAAGTACCGGGAGGCAAACTATAACAACGTGTCAGTTTCGTATCATGAGCTTATATAGATGTATACTCTTTACATTCCTAGCATTGTTGTTTAACAATGGCTACTTTCATTGTGGTAAAGCAATGGTTAACTTATGGCTTGTGGTTCATGGCAAAACGTTTTATTAAAACCTAAGGAACTCACCAACTTTATGTTGACACGATTTAGTATGTATTGCAGGTGATTAGATGTTGTCATGCTGGGATTGCTACTTGTTGTTCGTTTGCTCTTGTTGAATAAAGACCCTACCCACCATGCCTTCTAGTGCTCCATCTTTTGCTAAAGGATATGGATTCGTAGTTCAAATTTGTTTTTCTTAATGTTTTCAAATCAAGACTATTTCAATTTCATGTAATGTCTTTGGATCTTTGAATAAATATTGTTTTATAAAATGCATGTTTTCAAAACGACCACGTTTAGTGTCGTTCATTATACTCTGTGTTGTGATATTATGGAAGTCACGCCCCACCGTGGACCCGTATTTTGGGGGTGTGACAGAGTGGTATCAGAGAAAAGGTTATAGTGAACTAGGTTTTCAAAAAGGAAGATATATAAAATGTTCTTTCAAAATGGGAGCCTAGACTATAACCCCGGAAAGACCTTATGTGTAATATGCAAAATTTTCGCTTGCCTAAGTGCAATAGCTATTGGAATAATAACCATACTAGTTTGAATCTTAAAATGATAGAATAAGATATGTTATCATTTATGTGGCTAATAAGTTGCATTTTGTATAGTTGAAGTGTATGTGCATTTTTCCAGATTCGACTCACTATTTTCTTGGAACTTGGGGAATTTATTCGTGGTCAAAACGAAGGGGCTGGGCCTTGGTAAATTTATTTCTGAAACTTCAAGGTGTCTAGTTATTACATGAATTTTTCAAAATTTTTCTGAAAAGGATAGCTATTTTTAAAAATTCACCAAACCCGACTGCAACAGAAAATTTTCTGCACTGCGACATAAAAAGTTTAATAAAAGTTCACTGTGAAGGAGACCTCTAAAAATTATGATATTTTTACCAAAAATCAAAAACTCATCGAAGATGTTACAGTAGAAAAATAAAGTTCCAACTCCAACGAAATTGTGAGATAAAAATTCGCAAAGCTTACTGGTTTCTGTGACAAAAATTTTCAGTTTTGACCACATGTCTTATAAAGGCCTTTTGACTGACCTCTTCTTACTTTCACGACCCGAGGCCACCTTTAATGAAAGGGGGACTCTTTGAACTTCAGTTTGGACACCAGAAATGCACAAAAACACGACACCATGATCGATTTATGCCTCTCTAAAGGAGACTAGTCTGATCAGGACCCGAAGTAATACTAACATGGCATTTTAGCTTAAACACTATAAGAAATTAGACATGTGCAACGATAAGAAATTAAACATATGCGCACTTATTTGTTCAACTTATTGCTACTTGCTTGGAATAGGTGCTATACCATTAGTCCTATCATGTTTACATGCATTACATGTATATGTGCATTTTTTTTGTAAAAACGAATGAATCATGCAATGGGGAAACAAACTAATAGAATGGGAAGCAAAGAATGAGTAACACATTCGAGGCCATATCGAAGGCGGCCTCCACTGGCATAAGTCATACACCATCATCATCATGAACATTATCTTTATGCATCTTACTTTTATTTTATTTTTCTAACTCAAAAACCTTGGTCATTTCATTGAAATATTAAAATATTTTTGAGTTGTTTCAAGGATTACTTATATATTTGATATGATTTACAAACTACTTGAGATTTAAATTCTATTAGGGGATGCCTAAGCTTTTTGAGTACCTAATTATATAAATAAAAAAAACTATTAGCAAGTAATTAACAGATTAAATTTGGTTAATCAAATCCACACTTTAGTTAGTTAGCATGAAACTCAATTTTAATCTTTCAATTTTAAAATTTCTTAAACTTGAAAGCCTTAAAGAATTTTTCTTTTGTTGGAAACTCAAAACTCTTTTGCATTATTATCTAATGAGCAAGGTTGTCCACTTTTTTTTTTGAAACTCACCTTGAACCTAACATGTGTAAGTGTCATCTAAACAAAGTTGCATAAAGATGATTGTGTATGTGATGATTGATTGATTGATTTGCTTGTGTTGAGAATGTGATACCGGTACTTATGACGTCGGCGTCTCTAACAAATCCATTGAAATTATCTATCAAGGATAATCATGCCATCCGTTAGAGCTGCAAGGATGACAACCGAGGACATTGAGAGGCTAATAGCTGAAGGAGTGGCAGCCACACTAGCTGCTCGAAACGCTAACCCGAATGGAGATGGAGGCCAAGGAAGAGGTCCAACGACTGTGCAAGGAGAAGCACCACGGAGATGCACATATAGGGATTTTCAGCAATGCAACCCACTCACTTTTAGCGGTACCGAGGGTGCTATCGGGCTGATCCGATGGTACGAGAAGATGGAGACGGTATTCCGCGTTAGTGATTGCCCGGTGGACTGCCGAGTTAAATATGCCTCTT
Organism: Erigeron breviscapus; assembly: GCA_034093135.1. NCBI lineage: Eukaryota > Viridiplantae > Streptophyta > Magnoliopsida > Asterales > Asteraceae > Erigeron > Erigeron breviscapus. Next base: position 57,877,720 of record CM067173.1, read on the forward strand.
GCACACTGCAAGATGGTGCCTTAACTTGGTGGAACACTTATGCCCATAGTGTTGGGATTGATGAAGCATATGCTATCTCTTGGGAAGATTTGAAAGAGATGTTGAGGAGTGAATATTGCCCGAGGAATGAACTTCAAAACTTGGAGGTTGAGTTTTGGAATTTGAAGACTAAGGGTCTAGAAGTGACCGAGTACACCACACGATTCCATGATTTGGCTCTCCTATGCCCAACCATGGTCTCTCCGGAGTACAAGCGTATAGAGCGTTACATTTGGGGGCTACCACCCCAAATTCAAGGCATGGTTACTTCATCCAAACCAACCACCATTGCGAGTGCCGTTCGTATGGCACACAACTTGGCAGACCAAGTTAAGAGGAGCATTGGTGAAGGAAGCTCTAGTGGTCACAAGGGGTTGGAGAACAAGAGGAAATGGGAGGATGATTCGGGAAGGAGTCTAGGGCATCAACAAGCTAGGAGAAACGAAGCCGGCAATACCCGTCAAGTTGCACCACCCGCCAAGAAGGGCTATATCGGCACTAAGCCATATTGCACACAGTGCAATACTCACCACTATGGCCAGTACGCGATTGTGTGTGGAAATTGTAGGAGGGTTGGTCATTTGACTAGAGATTGTAGGAATCCTAACCCGGTTGGAAATCAAGGAGCGCCGAGGGGATGTTTTGAGTGCGGGGTGGAGGGGCACGTTAAGAGAGATTGCCCAAGATTGAGGAACCAAAACAACAACCGCCCCAACAACAACACCCGTGCCAACAACAACGCCAACCATCACCCTCCTAACAACAACAACCGTGGTAACAATGACGTCGCTCGCGGGAGGGTATTTATGTTGAACGCCGGTGAGGCTCACGAGGACCCTAACATTGTCACCGGTATGTTAAACTTAGATATTTCTTGATATGTCAGTTTATTTACTACCTTTCCACCCACTAGTGACACGAGCTAAAATTTCGGGACGAAATTTCTAATAACCCGAGGATAAATGTGACACCCGAATTCGGGGTCCGTTTGACTTGGGAGAAACCACTTTCCTTGACCATACAATATGATGATTTATAATGAATATGTATATACTCATATATATAAATATATCTATCATATGTGAAACTATGTGTTAGTTTTTTTATTTTTACGTGCAAGTAACTTATCGGTAAAACGTTAACTAGTATATGTGCTTTCACTCGACCACCTTTGCATGAGATGCATTACAAATGAAATATTAAATAAAAGAAAAATAATTATTTTGTTTAATAATTAGAATGATAATCTTATGTTATAATAATAATAAACCTTATATTAAAATACTATACTTTAAACTAACATACTAATTAAATAATCCTGCTATTAACTAAACTAATAAAAATAATTATAGTAATTTACACTCCAAGCCTTTCTTACTTCACAACACCCTCAAAAACATCATCAACTATTATTTAAATATGGATCAAAAGTCTTAAGATAATTATAAAGGCTTTAGGAGTTAAGTTAGTCTAGAAAATAAGAACTAATAATCATTTCGTTTGGGATTCGGCCACCTATACAGATTACAGACCACCGAATATCACACTTTGAAATCACTAAAGGCACTCAAATATCATATTGTCCTAATATCCAAGGAAGTAAGTAAGTCAAAAACTAAAAAAGACCATCATCTTTTCTTGTTTTTTTTTTCTTGATGGTCGAACACAACAGGGGGATGACAACCCCTTTTGTGACTTCTAGTACATCTATTTTGTCATCCTTTAATATCCTCTAGCCATTTGGTTGTTTAACTATGATTTTAAGCATCCATATGGTGTCAAGGAATACAAGTTATTTTATCTATCTATTTTAAGTATTATTTTCATTGGGATTCATCACCAAAAAGTTTATTATTTTATTCTTTATTAGATCCAAGTTGATTCATTCTCATGTTTGTACATTTCTTGTTATTTGTTTGTATGTGCTAAAGAATATTGGATCTAATGATTGGATAACATGATAAAAATCAGAAATGTAAAGTAAACTCTTGGACTCATTATAACATGAGTGATGATGTGTTGATTTTATACTTTTGTTTGGATCTATACATGTGAAAAGAAATCCAACAGATTGTATGGTTTCACATGTTAGGTTCTTACACAAGTATAAAGTTAATACTTCCATCTATCATGTTATGTCACTTTTGTATTAATATATCCTTGTGCACTTTAACTACAAGTGTATTGTACATGCGTGAGTATGAGCACAAGGATGTAATAGTACAAAAGATGCATATGTGTATATATGTTTTATACTTATATGTTTCCTCTAGTGCACTTGGGAAAAACCTACAGATTGTATGGTCTTGGGTGCTCTAGTGTGTCAATGCAAACGATTATACCTACCCGAAACACCACATCCTTGAATTGATGGGAACCGGTGTCATGTATGGTCTCGTAGGCATCGATACGTACATGCAAGTATAAGGTATATATATACTTAATTGGAAATAAAATAAGACATTTTTATAAAATCTACCTTTATTTGTCATCTTAATGGATAAACTCAATAACCAACTAAATAAACTTTGAACCATCTTTTCAATAAAGCTTTGGGGTGATGAAAACCTTTAAAAATAATCAAACACCAACATCCTATACTAAAACAAATTATATTTTCTTCTATAGGGCATACTTAATCAACTCATCCATTCTCATCATCTATACTATCAAAAGGTGAGATCTCCTTAGCCCCATCTTACTTGTATACTTTGGGCTGCAATACATACTCTTACTTTTATGAACACAAGTACATGCACAACGGTATACAAGGCTATTATAAGTTACTATGTTCACAAAAAGTCCTCACAATCATGATACGTTAATTATGGATTTAAACGTGAATATGTTGAATAGCGCTATTTGGGTTGACACACCCCACCCGGCATAAACACGGCTGGGAGCCCAACGGGTGATACATATTTGTAAACATTCGGTACCTTGAACAAGTACCGGGAGGCAAACTATAACAACGTGTCAGTTTCGTATCATGAGCTTATATAGATGTATACTTCTTACATTCCTAGCATTGTTGTTTAACAATGGCTACATTCATTGTGGTAAAGCGATGGTTAACTTATGGCTTGTGGTTCATGGCAAAACCTTTTTACTAAAACCTAAGGAACTCACCAACTTTATGTTGACACGATTTAGTATGTATTGCAGGTGATTAGATGTTGTCATGCTTGGATTGCTACTTGTTGTTCGCTTGTTCTTGTTGAATAAAGACCCTACCCACCATGCCTTCTAGTGCTCCATCTTTTGCTAAAGGATATGGATTCGTAGTTCAAATTTGTTTTTCTTAATGTTTTCAAATCAAGACTATTTCAATTTCATGTAATGTCTTTGGATCTTTGAATAAATATTGTTTTATAAAATGCATGTTTTCAAAACGACCACGTTTAGTGTCGTTCATTATACTCTTGTGTTGTAATATTATTGAAGTCACGCCCCAGCCGTTGACCCGTATTTTGGGGGTGTGACAATGAGTGAATGATATTTGTCAAGTTTTAACATTCTATTAAGCTATCTATTAGAAAGAACTAGAGTTGAATCCCCGTGCGATGCACGACATAGTAATCACATGTGTTTCACGTATTTGATGAAGTGTCATTGATTAGAAACGTCAATGACATAGTTTATTTAATGATTGTATTGTAAAATTGAAGTGGATAAACAGAAAGTGTGCATGGTAGTGAAAGTGGTTTATGTACAAGGGATGAAAGGCATGGCAATGGTGGCTCTGATGGTTTTTTGGGAGGCAGAATAATTAGTAGTTGATGTGTTAAATTCTTATACTTTAAGCATATGTTTAATTAATAAAGTTGTAAATATGGATCCTAAGTCGATAGTTTTATTAAAGTGAATCTGGATGATCGATTGTGCATATAGAAGATGTTCAAAGACTTCTAGATGAAAAAAATTTCACTTTTAAGATGCCATTTAACTCATTGATTAACTCCATAATTTGCCTCGTATCAATTAGTCGTTTATATGACATACGTCCTCAATACATATATATTACATCCAATAAAATTTCATAAAGCCTCTTAGAAGGCAAAATTGAATGTAAAGAGTATTACGCTATTATAATGTTGACTTAACTATACAGTAGTTGTAAATGCTGAAAAGCCTAGAAAACCTTAGGGCACATCAGTTACATTTGAAGGAAGAATAAGACAATCAAGTATTAACCAACGTCTCCTCTAGCAACAACAACACTCTCAAGCTGTCAAGCATATAAACTCTACCCAATGCAACAAATTAAATTATTAACTTTAGATATAAAATACCACCTCAAACTTGATAGATGAAATGAAGACTCTTACCTCATAGAGAAACATCAACCCTCTTCATCATATCAATTTGAACTGAACATATGAGGACAATAAAAGATTGTTAAATTACATAAAAAATAATAATAATAATAATAAAAAAAATTACATGATTGGTAGACCTCATTTTGTTTTTAAAATTTATCACCTTGCTAAATATTGCTGGACATTGATAATGATAATAATTAATTTGAGTAATTGTATTTAAGATATAATTGAAACACACTTACATAGATGAGTTGTTTTGTTTATAAAATTGTACTTCAACATCTCCATATCATCTAAAAGAATGATTATATGTCTATATCAGAGAGGTTATTTGCTTTGAGTTCTTCTTTTGCTTGGTTCGGAACATAAAAAAAACTACGGATTTCTAAATCCCACCATGATGTAGTAAAGAAAAAGAATTCAAGTCATGGTGAATCCACAGTCCTTACCCCCCAACAACTCTCTTAGCACCCACTATATATTTAACCGGTTGTAGGAGCATTGAAACACTTGTTAAAATGGTTACACTTGAATAATTACTTGTCAACCGGAGAGTCTCTAACTTAATACCTTCTACATTCTGGAACTCTAAAACAATTAACCAACATAACCTTTAGCCAATTTGCATCCCTCAAGTAAATACGTAATGCATAAACTCCAACATATAGTAAACACAATGTTTAATTAATTAAATCACATATATCATCAACCTTTATCAGCCTCATTAAAATTGTAATTATAATACATACACAAACAAGTAAACCTCTAATCATCAAATTAAGAATCACTTAATATTAAAATATTGATTAGGATCATAAATTAAACACTTAGAAAGCTGCATGCATCCAACTTTAGAATATACATATATATAATAGATAATATATATGCATATGTACATTATAATAACCGAATAGAATTAAGGAGATTTATCATTTTCTATAAGACAAATGTATGTGGTCATGGATGCGCCTTGATTTTCCTTGTTCATTTAAAACCCCACTTTCTGTCTGTCTTAGGTAGGTGATGTCTACTTCTGGCCTTTCATGAATTTTATCACATTTTTGTTGCTGCTGTTATTGAGTATCGGACATGTGGAATCTTTGTAGCCGGTCACCATAATTTTGGTGGGTTGCATCAGATTTTATTTTTTTTTTCTTTTCCCAATTTGTTTAATGTTGTTTGAATTAGTTTGATTATATAAAAGGGTAGTTTAGTATAAGAGAATCTAATAATTTTATTTGCTTTCTTATTGTATGTATCTAATTTAAAAATCTTCAAATCTTTATCGTATTTACTCTAACTCTTAATTTTTCACAATTGATGTTACATGTCATTTATGTTTAAAAATGATACACACATTAACAGAACGACAAAAGTTGGATACATACAATCAGTTCCGGCTTAACATTTTTGGTGGTCTTAGACGACACCAATATCGGCAGCTAGCTTTTGAAGTCTTTAACAAAAACCCTTTTCCTTTATACGGGATTAGGATCGGAAAAATAAACTCTTTAACTAAATCTTCATACTCAATTTCATAAATAAGTCTTTTAAATTCTAGCCCTATCATCTACAAGCCTACAACTGCTTTGACCAAACATACCTTAAATATACTAAGGTTTAATAAACATCTTATATAACATTAAACAAGTAAACAGTTCCAATCCTTTCAACAGTAGAAACTATATGTCTATATAGATAATAAGAATAAAAACTTAAGGTAACTTTTGAAGAAGGTTTTGGCTTTATATGAAAAAACTTTATTTAAAAAAAACAGAAGCTCGTTTTATCAATTGGTTCAATCAAAAAAGCTGGTTGGTTCACTCATTTGCTGATTTGTTTTAACTAAAAAACAGTCCTAATTAAAAACGGCCAGAATATGTTTTTTCAACGCCACTAGTGTCATGGTCGTAGTTCTTTTCCTGTACCGAATAATTTCCATTTCGTATTTTTGTTTATGTCTTTTGTGTTCCATTATTGGTATTTGGTTATAGGTATTCTATATTAGGTATGTTTTTTTTCAAGTAGCTTTTGCTCTCATTTCAAAATTTTCACAATATGCTTTTTACCAAGTTTGTAAAACTCCCCCGAATCGGCCGAGTACTCAAAATAAACTTCTGACTCCCTACCTCGCCAAGTTGAGTTCGAGTCACGAGTTCCCCAACCTTTCTTTTTACAGATAAAACTTATCATTCAAAAGTCTATATTTTTTAATTCAGTATGTATACACTTAACTAGATCCAGTTATATAGGTAATTTGTAAGTCATGTATGGATTATGCAAGTAAAATTGGAAATACAGGTTAGGTAGTCTTAACCGTACTCACGTTGCGAAGTTATCAGTATACATAAATCTCTGTTTAGGTTTTTCCAAGAGAAAAACTTCTTTATCAAAACTTGAACTCTACACCTTGAGATTAGGTAAATCCCCCGCTCTTTATTGGTTATTCATAAGTTTAGTTAGATAATCCATGCATCTTCATGACCACACATGTCAATTTTCTAATTTCGTCTCATGTGATAGTACGATACATAAAAGAAAAGGGTAATAAAATTAGTGTTTATATTTTATCTTCTTAGGTATCATATTGATTTTCCATATTTTGTTACTAAATATGTGTTGAAAATCTCTCGCCGGAAATATCCCACCGCGAAAAACCTCCCCCTTATTTAGTTTTGCCGCCGTCAGTAACCGTAAAAAATCCACCCGCCTTTTCTTGTAAGTTATCTATATTATATAATGTGTATTACATATATATATACATGAGATGATCATATGATGTATGTATATATATATATAGGGTAAGGTTCAATTAAGAACCATTTAAATTGGAAGAACCATGAGAACCACTATATTATAACTTGATGTTCATATGTGATAGGTATATGTAACCAAATTCGTTCACGTAGGTTCATTTGAGAACCATTCATATATGAACATAGGTAATATTAGTTATAACTTGACATGTTCATATGTGCATGAATTTGTTCACATAGACTATTAACATATGAACACCAAGTTATAATTACAAGGTTCTCATGGTTCTTCCAATTCAAATGGTTCTCATTTGAACTTTTTCCTATATATATACATAATATACTTTGTATATATCTATTATATTTTATATATATATATATATATATATAAGGGGATGGTAATATAAGGTTGTTAGGTAGCTAAGCTTAGGTGTGGAACACTCACATATTGTTTTTTTAATCCATAAAATTCATGGGGCCCAAGCATTTATTCATTAATTCAAAAATATTAAAAAATTTGTATGTGAGGGTTCCACACCTAAACTTAGGTGACGGACACCTTATATTCACTTTTCCCATATCTATATATATATATATATATATCTATATATATATTATATATCTATACATATATATATATATATATATATATATATATATATAGGGGCAGGATAAATTGAGTCCAGCTTATTTTGAGTCCAAAAAGGGTCCATATAACTTACACATGTGTAAGTTAACTTACACATGTGTAAGTTAACTTACACATGTGTAAGTCAACTTACACATGTGTAAGTTCGCCGGTGGTCCGTCGCCGGAAAATCATGGTGGTGGTCGGAGATGATGGTGGTGGTGGTAGAGGTGGTTGGAATTTGAGGAGATGGAAGAAAATCAATGGACTCAAATTGGACTCAAAATAAGCTGGACTAATTTTATCTTTTCCCTATATATATATATATATAAAAACTCATTACATACATCACGACCCACCACAGTAGCGTCGCAGCCGGTCGCCACCATCAGCAACACCTTCGCCGCAGCCAGCCACCACGTCCATCACCACCACCACCACTACCCTAATTGCAAGGTTTTTAACCATTGTGTAATACTGAATGTATTTTTAGTGTAAATTTTGTATAATTTTATTTTGTAGTGTTTTATTTGTGTATTTTGATAAGTGATTATAGTTTGTGTATTTTATAGTTTGTATTGTTTTATTTGTGTCGGAAAATTAGCCGGAAAAGATGATCGGAATAATAGTTTCCTGTTGAATTTAGTTGAGAAGAAGACGATGATAATAAATAAAGTAAATTGCAATTTTCGTCCCTGAACATGTCACATTTTGCACTTTCAGCCCCTCGAGTGTAAAGGGGAAAATACATTAATGCCCTCACGTGTTTTACACGTGCAGACGTTAACGGCTGAACCTTAACACCGTTTGGCAAAAGGATTTCATTTGCAAATTTTTGCCAAGTTTAAAGTAAAAATTGATATTTTTTCACTTAAAGGATCAAAAGTGAAAAACGTGCCAACTTCAGGGACGAAAAAAATAATTTACTCAACATTATATAAACTAGAATTCTTTTTTAAATTATAAGTAAAAAGTTACATAATCACTAGTTAAGCCTGAAATTTATTATTTTAAAATAAAAATTCTTTTAATGTAAGAAATATTGATTTTATATAGTCATTTTTAAGGTTTTGCTAAACATATCTATAAGAATGGAGAGTTTTTTCCTTATTTTATTCTTGTTCTTGTTACCACAAGTAAAAAAAAAGGGGGGCTGATGTTTACCGTGGACATGTAATTATGAAGCATTAAACAAACTAAGACTTTCTAAATATTTACTAGTAAAGAAATTAATCGATCATTAGTTAAGTCATAAATTTACTATTCTAAGATGAAAAATCTCTTTTGAAGAAATATTGATTTCATTTATTCATTAGTGCGTTCATAAGCAAAAGAGTAATAGTTTGCATAATGTAAGAAATATTGATTTTATATAGTCATTTTTAAGGTTTTGCTAAACATATCTATAAGAATGGAGAGTTTTTTCCTTTTAATTTTATTCTTGTTCTTTTTTTTTTCCTTTTTTGAATGTTATGGTGATCGATAAAGATTAGTAGGAATTATCTAGAGATAGAGTCATAGAGAGATGTTTATCCTTTTCTAGTAAAGTAGATATCATAAAGAATCTTGTGCAAATTTATTCAAGGGAGTAATACTATGGCGGTAGACCGATGTGACGCAGCTATACGTCTTGCATTCACATTCACTCGTATGTGATTGCCATTATTCGTATTCATAATCTGCATACGAAAATGGTAAAAACTTGATTAACGAGAGACATCAGATTATATATAAAAGAAGTTAGTAAATAAAATAGATTTGTGAAGCCAATGGATTTACAAAAGAACAATAATATCATTACCATAAATTTGATAAATTTACCATAAAATACATACTATATAACATATTATAAAAATATATAACGTATAAATATGATAAATTTATCAACTTTTGTGGCACTAAACTGTAAAAATATCACCACCTAAATTGCATTCAAAAAAGATTAATTACATTATTAGGGATGCTATTTTTAAATCAAAACTATGAGCTGTTATACTTTTTCATGAATGAGTTTTTAATATAAAATATACAAATTTTAATACATATAACGGCTATCATTAGCATTTTCTTTCAATCAAATCTCACAAAATAATATACACCACTTACTAAAAATAACTCTTTTTTTTTCTCTCCCCTTTTTCCTTTTAATACATTTATTCAGCGCATCAACATAATCCAATAATCTAACGGTCCTGACTACTCAACCCCCTTCTTTATAAATACCTTTTAAACAATCCGTTTTATCATGCACACATTCAAATCTAACCCAACACATGGCTAGAATTCAAGAGGAGGTCACTCGACCTGCTGCAAATTTTCATCCCAGCCTTTGGGGAGATCAATTTCTCGTTCATCGTGAGGTTTGTACACTAATAACACTACAACTTATTAATTTTATGACTTCAATTAAAAGTGCAAGTGTTTGTAATGTGTAGTTCTAACTTTACAAATATTGCCTACAAAGTATTAATTATTAATAGACAATATATGTGCTGTTCGTAAAGTTAGAATTACACATTATCGAGTAATGTAATTATTGAAATTTGAAAGTTTCCAACAATATAGGCCATGCTCATTAGACTAAAAAAAAGTTTTTTAATAATGAGATTACCCTATATAAGAGCATAGGGACATAGAGTGTTGACGTTGACCCCAAAGCTGAGCGGGCGGTTTGGTGGCTATCCCATCCAAAACCCGCCCTTCGTTCTTGGTTTTACATTCGTGGTGAGGCATTTAAATGTCAATGCTACCGTGTGGCTTTTTTTTTTCCTTTTTCTTTTTTTTTAAGCGTGAAAAAAGTAATGAGAAATTTTTTTTTGTTTTTTATGAGAAATGAGATGAAGTTATACATCGAGCTTGTTGGAGAAGGTGAAGTTGTTGAACACTTCTAATCTTTCTTGTCTCCTCTTATAAATTGAAAAAAAATGTTCTTTCTCTCAAACATGAATATGTACGTGGATCTAAAGAAGAACCACTTGTTGTCGTTTACTTGATGAATGAGTAAAAGTTGATTCATATGAGGGTTAAAATTTATACTGGAGAAAAATGAAGTTAAATTGTCTTGTATTTTTGCTTTAGATGCGATTCCATTGTGATGTAACTAGATTATTACCCGCGTAATACGCGGGAAACATATATAATTAATAACATGTTAAATTTTTATAATATCATAAGTTGACAAATATTTAACCAGGTAAGAATTAAACCACTAAAAAACATGAAGTTACATTAGTGGTCGTTTAGATTCCGGTTAACAGTGACCAGACAGTTGAAAAATGATACATCATCTATTAGAGGTCTCGCTAAGTAAGTTTTTCGTTTCTTTGAATGTTTTTGTTGAGTCAAGGATTCGCTGACCAGACTTGGTCGCTGACGTGTGTCGTCAGCAAGTCATCAGCGAGTCATCAGCGAAGTCAGAGACTCTTGTCAGCGGATGGTTTATTTCCCAAGTTGTGTGTCAAGGCGGGAAGATTTCAAACCAACAAGAAGACAAGAAGTCACATGGTGGTTCTCCCAACTGAATGTTACCTTAAATAGCAAAGGTACAGTTGGGACCAAAATGAGGTTTCTCTCTTTCATACCCGTTTTGGTAAAGAAGACAAAGGCTCCTGGATCCAAGTACAATGAGCCTATGAGCAGTCGACAACCACCATTCTATCACTATCATTGTAAGGCTGTGTTGCCCTAATTCCTCCCCTATATAAGGCAACACAGCCGCACCATTATAAGTGTGTTTGTCACCACAAAGTGTGTATCACTTTATTTGTAATTGTTTAAGTTTTCCTTCTTTCTAGACTTAGCAATTACATAGTTCATTTGTAGTCTTGTAAGACAAGTTGTAATATCGACCATGTATTCATCGTTTAATCAATGATACAGATGATTAGACTTGCCTAGATATTTGCATTTGAACTTATTCTTGTTCATGTTCTTTACTTTCTGTTCTTATATTCTTGTCTAGATAAATTGTATTATAAGTGTGCAAATTATGGACTGTCAAGTGGTATCAGAGCCGTTGCTAAATATTGAAACAAGATCCGTTTGCATACTTATTTTCTTAAATCTCTTTCTTAATCTTTTCTCAAACAAGAACATGACTGTTGTTCCCACCCTTGTTAACACACGTGACTTCGGTTACGTATCTGTCCCTCCAAGATTCGAGCCCGATGACTTTGGGTCTTGGAAGGAAAGGATGTTACTACATATAGTGGGCGTGGAACCCTATCTAATGTCTATTCTGACCGTCGGTCCTTATATCCCCACTCTGGTTCAAAGAACACCAGGAGCAACTGTTGATGCTCCTGAGATTGTGATTGACATCGTCAAACCAGAGGTTCAATGGACTGACGATGAAAGGAGACTTGTTAATCTTGATGCAAGGCTCAAAAACATGATTGTCAGCACTCTTCCCACTGACCTCATGAAAGTGGTAATTAGATATCCCTCTTCAAAAGAAGTTTGGGATAGATTGGTTAGCATGCATGAAGGCTCTGCTGCTACCATTGCCACTAAAAAGATAGACTTAAAAAGAGCCTATGAAAATTTCTTTTCCCTCCCCAACGAAGGTCTAAACGGTTCATATACCCGATTTAAAGGGTTGCTGAACGACATGACCACTGTTGGTATCTCTCATGATGATTTTGAGGTATGCCACAATTTCTTGATAGTTTACCTATCAAGTGGCAAGGTCTGAGACAAATCCTCAGAACCACTGAGCGACTCAATGGCCTTAACCTTGAGTCTCTCTTTGGCATGCTCCAGTTCAAAGAAAGAGCTCTTGCTCAAAATCTTAGAGCTGCCGCTGATGCACAGCATCGTGCGGGTCCCTCTTCTTCTTATTCTGCTCTCGACCCTTTGGCCCTTATCTCTGCTGAGCCCAGTAATCTTAATACTGGTGCCAGCTCTTCTATTCTTCCACAACCTATTCAATCTCTTGTTGATGATCTTGATGCTGAAGAGAAACAAGAGATGTTCAGCGACTTTATGGATTTTTCCTTAGTCGCTGGTAAGAGGTACTCCCGTAAATGGAACAACCGTAGGTCGGTTGCTCCATATAAGCCTCCTGTTGACAAAGCTCAAGAGGAGTGCTGGAGATGTGGTAGAAAAGGCCACTACCAAAAGGAGTGCAGAGTTGCCCTACCAACTCCCTGCTGCTCCTAAAACTAACCCTTCCTAAACCTGCTGATGAGTACAGGAATAAATACTATCAGCTGAAGGCCAAGGTTGCTGAAATGGAAGAGGCCAAAACACCAGCAAAAGGGCTGGTAGCTGAAGAGCACGACTGGGCTGAATCAGACGATTCAGACAGTGAAGAATATGTTGACGCCATGTGCCTTATGGCGCTCGCTGATGGAGATGCTTTGACAAGAGATCAAGTCTCCTCAAGTCAGTGGGTGAACGTCACCATTAAAAAGGTTTGTGCTCACTCCTCTGCTTCTGAAGAAGATAAACCAAAAAATCTTCGAATCTCTTCTTTGTGACTTTCAGTTCGTTGAATCTATACGAGCTGATGTCCAATCTAAGCTTGACTCCACTTCCTTGGAGTTAAGTGAAAAATCTGATAGACTCAATGAGCTGAGAAATGTTCATGTTGAACTCCAATCTCATGAGTTGCTGGCTCACAAAAGGTTCAACTTGAGAATGAAAAACTCAAGCTTGAAGTAGCCAACCTTAAGAAGATTGTGACCTCCTGGTCAAAAGCTTCCAGGTTTCACCATCAGTGCCTAAATGAACAAGTCCCTGCCCAAAGTTCAGGCAGTAATAGGCGGTGACTTTAATGCCGCTGCCTCTCTTTCTGACTTGTTCAATGATGAGGTGAAGCCTGAAATTTCTATTCCTCCATCTGCTGTCATCTCTCTTGAAGAGATGAAGAAATGGTATTTTGTTAGGGGTCTTAACAATTACCATAACGAAATGGATGCTGGTACTACCACTTCTACTACCAGCGACCCATCTAATGCTGAGGAAAATGGTGCTGGCTCCCCAGCTAGCACCAGCAACCCCTATCCTCATCTTCTCATTATTGGCATGATGCCAAACGAAGGAAGAGTTCAATACTCTTCTGGGGAATCCTTTGAAGGGGATATTGGAAGTGATGGTTTTAAACCCATCGCTCCTCAGCAGCTCACCTTCAGACCTTCTGAACCCTTCAGAAAAAGTAAGGTTGCTGTTCCCTATGACTATAGCACGCCTCAGCGAGCTAATCATATCAGTCAGCAACCTCAACCAGTTGTTCAACCCTCTTCTTCTTCATCTTCTCAGCAAGCACCTGCCCATGCTGACAGTAAAACTGTTCAGGATGATCATGTCATGCAGAGACGCGTCAGGTTTGGTGACGCTAGATATCAGCAAGTTGGACCTTCTAAGGTCCGATCTGCTGATAAACATGTTCATCAGCAGGCACCTCAACCTAGGCCTACTCCTATTGAGACATAAAACTCCCCAAAAGGAGAGAATGTCTCACACACAAAATAGGCCTATTACTCCTCAAAAAGGACACTTGCCACATCAGCAAGTTAGGCCTATCACTCCTCAAAGAGGACACTTGCCCCATCAGCAAGTAAGACCTATCACTCCTCAAAGAGGACACTTGCCTCATCAGCAAGTGAGATCTACTACCCCTAATAGGCAACACTTACCTCATAGGAAAATGAGGTCTGTTACACCTAATCAGCAACCTAGATCGATCACTCCAAAAAGAGTGCATCCATCTCAGCAGGGTCCTTCTTCTTCTTCTCACCCTGCTGTTAATCTAGCATGGAGTGTAGTCAAGGGATCAAAAATCCCCTCTACCTCTCAATCTGAGGATCCAAGAGGAAAATCCATTTTGGGTCCTGCTCCTAAAATGCCTCAGCTTACACTTAAGCATAAGCAAAAGTCTAAGCAAAAGAAAAAGGCATCTTCCTTCCCTGACCCTAAAATTCACGAGCTAGCTCAGCAAGTTAATGATCTCTCTTCTCAACTGAAGGAATTCTTCCTTCAAAATCAAAAAGGCAGCACCTCTGCTAAAAAATGCTACAAATGTGGCAGCAGAGGTCATGTTGCTTCTGATTGTGACAACTCCAGGGATGCTCCTGAAGTTGACATTCAACCTAATCCTTCTTCTTCAGCAGCTGCTTCCTCTTCCACTATAGTCAGCGAAAGTTCTACTTCTGCTGATCGTATAAATAGTGTAGGAGAGTCAACCGATCTCACTGAGGAGAACATTGCTGACTTCATTGCTGCTCAGCGAATCTCCTTTCCTCTCTCTCAAGAGATCATTACCACTGGTCAAGGTAGCATTCTGGTTGAGTATGGGAACAACAATCAAGTCAGCAACTTGACTGTTCTAGATACTGGAGCCACTGTCACCTCTGCTGATCAATATCACACCTATGTGATTGATCGTGACATACCTCCTGCTCATCATCTTGTTGATTACTCTCCAAGTGATGAGAATACTAACCCTAGTGCTCCTCTTCCTCTTTCTACTGATGACGCGTCAGTAGAGAAGAATCCTCTGAATCTCCCATCTTTAATCCTGCTGACATGTCCGTCAGTGAGTTCAACAGTGAACCCATCTAAATCCTTCTGTTAAATCCATGCAGGGCTCGCTGGGAAAAGGTGTGTGGTACTTGGACAGTGGCTGTTCAAAACACATGACTGGCTCAAAGACCCTGCTGGATAACTACGTAGAGGCTGCTGGCCCTACTGTAGTGTTTGGTGACAACTCCACTGGACAAACTGAAGGTTATGGTCTTCTCTCAAATGGACTCATTAAGTTCAACAAGGTCGCTTATGTCAATGGATTAAAACATAATCTCATCAGCATAAGTCAACTTTGTGATGCTGACTACAAAGTGATTCTTGATAAACATCAAGGCACTGTGGTAAATGTAAACAAGGAAGTAGTCTTGGTTGCTCCAAGAAAACGAGATGTATATCTGGTTGACTTCACTCCTATCAAGACTGATAGTGAGACTTGTTTCTTTGCCAAGTCGGCTGCTGAACTAAATTGGTTATGGCACAAGCGTATGTCGCATGTGAATTTCAAAACCATTAACTCTCTAGCCAAAAAGAACCTTGTTCGTGGCCTCCCTCATCTTTCATTTGAAAAGGATAGACTTTGTGGTGCTTGTGAAAAAGGTAAAAGCCACAGAGCTACTTTCAAAACCAAGCAGGCCAATTCTATCTCTGGCTGCTTTCATCTTCTTCACATGGACCTTTTTGGTCCAGTGAATGTCCAAAGTCTAAAGGGTAGCAAATACACTTTAGTAATCGTGGATGAATACTCACGATACACTTGGACCATCTTTCTTCATTCTAAGAGTGATGCTGCTGAAGAGATTATCAATTTCATCAAGAAAATGGAGAATCTCAACAGCATAAGGGTGAAAGAACTCAGAAGCGATCATGGTACTGAGTTCAGAAACCACACTCTTGAAGCCTTTTGTGCTGATCAAGGGATCTCACAAAATTTCTCTTCTACTAGAACCCCTGAGCAAAATGGTGTCGCTGAAAGGAGAAATAGAACTCTCATCGAAGCAGCTCGCACCATGCTCAGTGAGTCCTCTCTACCCAGCAAGTTCTGGGCAGAAGCTGTCAATACAGCTTGTCACACTCAAAATCGATGTCTCATTGTCAAAAGACATGACAAGACAGCGTATGAGGTACTGAAAGGAAAGATACCTCAAATCAAATACTTCCATGTATTTGGATGTCCTGTTTTCATCTTAAACAACAAGGATCATCTAGGAAAATTTGATCCTAAAGCTGATGATGGATACTTTCTTGGGTATTCGTCTATCAGCAAGGCATTCAGAGTATTCAATACTCGCCTTCAGAAGGTTGATGAATCCATTCATGTCACTTTTGATGAAAGTTCATCAGCACTAAAGGACATTCAATCTTCTTCGTCTGAGGTCATTTTTAATGAGCTAGCTGACCCTCTCACTGAGGAAGCTGACTTATTTGTTGATGCTTCTTGCTCGCTGCCTGATGCTATTCAGCATATCACAAAGGATAGTTCAGCTGATGTTGAACTGAGCAAGTTGCTGCTCATATCTACTCGATTGAGCCAGTTGAGCCTATCTTAAGATCAATCCATGCAGCATCAGCCAAACCTAGATCACTGGCTGATGATGTGCATGCTGATGACTCTACTGAGGAGGAGTTTCATGATGCTTCAGCAAATGCTGAAGAAATGGAGTCTGCTGAAGACTCCGCCATCAATGATAACTCAAATCAGTCGAATGGCTCTGCTGATCATTCTCCTGAACCCATTCTTACCATTGACCTTTCTTCTTATAATGCTCCTGCTGATCCCATCGCTCCAATTTCCGCTGCCACTCAACTTAGTGTCTCAAGTGCTCCAGCACTTAAATGGACATCTAGTCATCCAGCACACCAAGTCATTGGTGATCCTCAGCAAGGGATTATTACTCGATCAGCGACAAGAAATACATGTCTGTATGTAAACTTCTTGTCTATGATCACTCCCAAAAACATAGGAGAAGCAATGATTGATCCTTCATGGGTTGCTGCCATGCAAGAGGAACTTACCCAGTTCCAAAGACAGCATGTCTGGTTCTTGGTTCCTTTACCTCCTGGTAAAGAACCAATTGGAACAAAATGGGTTTATCGTAATAAAATGGACGAAGATGGTGTTGTTACAAGTAACAAGGCTAGGCTGGTTGCACAAGGTTACCTTCAAGAAGAAGGTGTTGACTATGATGAAACCTTTGCACCAGTGGCCAGACTGGAAGCTATACGCTTATTCTTGGCACATGCTGCCTACAAAAACTTCACTGTATATCAAATGGATGTAAAGAGTGCCTTCCTAAATGGAAAACTCGATGAGGAAGTTTATGTTGAGCAGCCACCTGGTTTTGAAGATCCAGCCAAGCCACACCATGTCTATCGTCTCTATAAGGACTCTATGGTCTTAAACAAGCTCCCAGAGCTTGGTACGACACTCTCTCTGAATTTCTTCTCTCCAATAAGTTTCAGCGAGGATCCATTGATAGCACCCTCTTCATCTATAGAAAGGGTGTTGATGTCCTATATGTTCAGATATATGTAGATGACATCATCTTTGGGTCCTCCAGCAAGAAACTTTGTTCTAAGTTCAGCTCCCTGATGTCCTCTCATTTCGAGATGAGCATGATGGGTGAGCTGACCTTCTTTCTTGGTCTACAAATTCGCCAACTCCCAAATGGGATTTTCATTAACCAAGAGAAGTACATTCGAGACATGCTGGCTAAATTCGACTTATCCAATGTGACCACCAAAGCCACTCCCATGTCTCCTCCTAATAATCTCCATGCTGACCCTGATGGTAAGCATGTGAATCCTACTCTCTATAGAGGAATGATTGGCTCACTGATGTATCTCACAGCGAGTCGTCCTGATATCATGTTTGCTACTTGCTTATGTGCAAGATATCAAGCCTCTCCTAGGGAATCCCATCTTCTCGCTGTAAAGCGAATTTTCAAGTATCTAAAAGGTACTTCAACACTGGGTCTCTGGTATCCCAAAGACTCCAGCTTTGACCTTGTTGCATATTCTGACTCTGACTATGCTGGATGCATGTTAGATAGGAAAAGCACCAGTGGTGGATGTCAACTGTTGGGGGGGGGAAGCTGACTAGTTGGTCTAGTAAGAAACAGCATACAGTTTCCATCTCCACTGCTGAAGCAGAATATGTATCAGCAGCGAGTTGTTGTGCACAAGTCCTCTGGATGAAAAACCAACTCGCTGACTATGACTTAGAATTCTCTAAGATTCCCATTATGTGTGACAATACAAGTGCAATTGCTATCACACACAACCCTATTCAGCATTCTAAGACCAAACACATAGACATTAGGTACCACTTCATTCGTGACCATGTCATGAAAGGGGATGTGGAAATCTATTTCATACCCACTGATGACCAACTTGCTGATATCTTTACCAAACCTTTAGATCAAACAAGATTTAAATATCTGGTCAGCAAGTTGGGAATGCTGAATGGTGAATCAGCGACATGACTTGTCATGTCTACTGATGCTTCAACTTATCTCTCATAAGTTGAAAAGTGATCTTAAGGTCAGTGATCTTAAGGTCAATAATTTCTTTTAACAATGTTCAAAGGTTTATTACTTGCTGAACATCAAGCAATGGAGAGCTAGTCTTGACAGTCCAGGATTTGCACACTTATATTAATTTTAACACGACAAGAAAGTTAAGAACAGAAAGTAAAGAACAAGAACGAGTTCAAGTGTAGATGTCTAAGCAAGTCTAGTCATATGTCTCATTGATTAAACGATGAATACATGGTCGATATTACAACTTGTCTTACAAGACTACAAATGAACTATGTAATTGCTAAGTCTGGAAAAGAAAGAGAAACTTAAACAATTACAAAAATTGGTTAACAAGAACAACTATAATGATGCGGCTGTGTTTCCTTTTATAGGGGATGAATTAGGGCAACACAGCCTTACAATGATAGTGATGTGATGGTGGTTGTCGACATTCCATTGGCTCTAAGTACTTGGATCCAGGAGCCTTTGTCTTCTTTACCAGAACGGGTATGAAAGAGAGAAACCCTTGTTTTGGTCCCAACTGTACCTTTGCCATATAAGGTAACATTCAGTTGGTAGAACCACCATGTGACTTCTTGTCTTCTAGTTGGTTTGAAATCTTCCCGCCTTGACACACAGCTTGGGAAGTAAACCACCCGCTGACGAGAGTCAATGACTCGCTGATGACTCGCTGACGACCCACGTCAGCGACCAAGTCTGGTCAGCGAATCCTTGACTCAACAATCTCCCCCTATTCGCTGAGAAGACTTGCTGAGTAGTATGGACTTGATAAGAATGAAAGATTTGGAGGAAAGATGTCTTTTTATATATACTTTCAAATATTACAAGCTGATTCATTTAGCATTAACAATTGAGACATCTACATATTTTCAGTTTCAAACTCCCAGGCTTGTTCTTGCTTGGCAGTTTGAACTGCTGGGTCACTATATCTATGAGGCTTAACAAGCTCCTCATCCAACTTGCTGATGAACCCTCGATTATTGGTCGTTTCAGCACATCTTCTTCTTATGTCCAGTATAAACCCAGTTGATGCCTTCTCTAGTTCAGATAGACGAAAGAACAGCTGAGTATTTTGAAAGTTTGTGAAGAAAATACCAGCTGGATTCTCTATCACTCTCCCTTCCTCAAAGACACTTCTTGGGGGAAGTCTGGTGTTCAAAGCAGCATCACCAGAGATAGGTGGAAGATCAAGTCTAAGAGTTCGGTGCTCTTCCTTTCTCTTTCTTTGAACCCTCTGACCTGCTGAGGAAATAGCAGCAGGAGCACCAAACACTTGCCTCAGCATAGGCAGATCTGTTTTAAACTTAGTTTCATACTCCAGTGCTTTTTCGAAATAATCTTTCAGCATGTTTTGGAGTTGCTGGTAGCTGGCTGCCCTTTTATCTTTCACCAGCATGTACACTTCAGCCCATTCTGAAGCACCCAAGTTGGTTGGTTTGACTCCTTCCAACTTGGTTGGCTTGTCAGCACCTTCTCTTAAGATCTTTAAGATTAGTCTTAAGGCCCATTTCAGCTTTGAAGGCCTCAGCAGCAATGATCCTTTGAGGCCTCTTTCTATCCTCCATCAACTTCAGCCATTTAGCCTTCTCCCCCTCAAACTTGGCTCTTTTCTCTTTAAGCTGCTTCTCAACTTCCTTGTGTTTTTCCCTGTACAGGGCTTCAGCACCACCTGATTTCAGCAGCATCCTTTGCTCACCATCAAGCTGATCCTTTTCAAGCAGAGGCAGCTGCTTGATAAACTCAAGGTTTTTCCTTTCATTTTCTTCATTTTGTTTGATCCTGTCCAGCTCCTTGACAGCATCTTCTTGAGTTTTACCATCAGCAGTTAGTGCCAATACATCAATCAATTGATGCTGATGGCCTGCTGAGGATTGAACGGAAAGTTGAGCAGCAGTGGGAGGTTTGAAGAAACCAGAATCAGTTAGCTGTTTTCGACGAGCTTCGGGTAGAGGAATAATTTCAGCATTTCCCATGAAGCGTTTGTGAAAAATGGGGAGCATTTCCATGGATCTATCCGTAGCCATTTCAGCATCAAATCCAGCCTTCCATGCTGTTTCCAGTTCTTTCGGGTCAAATTCTTCCCTAACAGCAGCAGGAGGTGCATCGTATATAATCATTTGTTGCTGTACTGCAGGGGCTTCAAAAGCTTTTTCGATCTCCCCCTCAACAACAGCAGGGGGAACTTCCATACTTGTATCCTTTTCAGTCTCCCCCTCAGCACCAGCAGGGGGAACTTCATCAGCATCATCTTTTTCATTTAAGACTTCTTCAGCAGCAGCGTCAAACAAATTTTCAGTTGCCTTGTTTACTGCTTCAGTGACTGCTGCTAAGATATCAGCATCGATTTTCTCCCCCTTGGAAGTTGTATCATTAATAACAACTTCCACTGTTGCTACCGGTGCTGATTGCTGTTTCACAAGCTGTGTCAGTAAGAGCTTGATTTCAGCCACCTCTTTCTCCAAATTCATGTGCCTCTGGCGATCTTCCTCAGTGAAAGATGCTGAGGGAACTGGAAGATCAGCTACTTGTTTCTCCAAGGCTTGAATAGCCTTGGTGTTGCTTTCAACTTGAGTGGCCAGGGGAGAGATGAGATCGCTCAACTTCTTCACTTCAGCAGCAGCAGATTGACTGGAGGATGCTGCCTTTTTAGCTGAGTAGCGAATAGAGTTTTCAATCTTGCACAGCGATCGAGTAGAACTTTTAATGGCCTGCTGATCCCTTTTGATGTTATTTGTGGAGGTGCGAAGTTTTTCTTGATCAGCAGCCATAGAGACACATTTCTCTTTGATTTCTTCGATGCTTGCATTGTTCTCAGATTGCTTATCATACCAGCTCTTTAAAGTTGTCACCAGTCGATCTTCCTTTTTATCTTTGAGATCTACCAAGAGTGTGGCAGCCTTGGTAAGATCATTCAATTGATCTTCTACTCTTGCCAACCTATCAGCAGAGTTGGTGGAGTAAGCAATGCCCAAATCCTTAGCAGTTTGGGGTTCGATTTCAGAGGGAATCGAGGATGAGCAGCCAGGAACACTTGAGAAGGAAGAAGGCATGCCAAGAGAGAGCATGGTGTTCACTGATTGCATTGGAGGAGTCTTGGGTCTTACAGTATATTCATCGGTCACTGCAGCAGTATTTTCTTCCATTTCCATGTCACTTGCATCAATTTCTTCAGTATGACAATCAGGATCAAGTTGAAAGTCCTCAGTGACAAAGTCCCCTAACTCATAGTCACTTTCATCATCAGTAACCATCTCAACACCAACAACCTCTTCTTCAGTAACAACATCATCAATTTTCTCATCACCAACACCAGCATCTTCAGCCTCAGCCAACTCAATACTTGGTTCTACCATTTCTCTAACATCAATGCTGGCATCCACCTCAGCATTCTTACTCCAACCAGCCTTATCAATTTCACCAACTTGCTCCTGACTTTCCAAAGAAAAATTTAAAGGGTTTGGAGAAGTTGGTGTCTCTGCTTCAGTTTGTTGCTGCTCTACATTTTCAACAGCAGCAGGGGTTTCCTCATCAATAAGAGAGAGTTGAGAGGATTCCACTTTTCTTAATACTTTCTTCTTTTTAGGAAGAACTGGACCTTTCTTGCCCAACTTGGGAGCTTTGGAGGATGCTGGAGGGTTATAAGCATACCAGTTCCAGCAGGATTTTGCTTATATATATCAGGATACATGGTGAAAAGTACCTGCTTCATTGCTGGAGTAAGCGCAGCGTACTTTGAATCAAAGTGCTCAGGGTCACAAGCAGGAACTTTATAGACAGAGCTTGCAACCCTGGGAGAGAGAATGAATTGAGCGCCCTCTGGCATGTACTTTTCTTTCAGCACATGCCTGAAAACCAAAGAAAGAAAGCGTGAAAAGGGCACTGAGCTCGAGCGATTTCTGATAGTGACCTTGGACTTTAAGTCTTCAAATATAACATTGGCAAAGTCAATATATCGACCATTTGCCAGTGCATATATCATTTGCATTTGGGCAGCAGTGGCTTGATCAAAGGATCCACTGTTCCCACCAAGGCACTGAATAACATGTGTGAACAGCAACCTCCATACACCAGGAATATACTTCTTCTGAGGATTACTGTGCACAGGTAGTGCTGGTACCATGTTTGTCCCATACCCAATGGTTAGCAACCATTCTTTCCAAACTGAGGTAGGGACCAAATCAACAAAGGGCCTATCAATGGATTGTTTAGGCAACCTGAGTACATCTCTTAATAGATCTGCAGAGATGGTGATGGTGTGATTGCCTTTCATGACAGTGCCTTTGATGGAGCGACTGGACACATCATAGTCACAAGTCCACCAGAATTCCCTCAGGAGATGAAGACACATCTCATTGGGATTTTTGTAGATTGCCCTCCTTACTGGACATCCTTTGATGAAGTCCAGCATAGAATAATATCCTTTTACCTTGGAAGGGATTTCTTCAGATCCCAAGTAGTTATTTGCTTTAATCACAAGTTTCTGGGCTTGAAAAGAAACTTGTTTAGAAGGGAGAATGCCTTCATTATCGAAGACTTCAGAAGTAAGATAAGAGGGAATGTTTTCAGGGTTTTCTTGAGTTTGATGTGATGATTGGGAAGCCATTTTATATCAAGATGATAAGGAAGAAGATGAGAGGTTTGAAAGAAAATGGAGAAGATTGAAGGAATATGAATGGTTTGAAAGTGTTGAGAGATTTAGAAGTGAATGAGAAAAGAAATGAACGTGAAGGATGATATGGGAGTGGGCTTGCATATATATGGTATGGATATGGGACCCATAACTGTTCATACGAATCGTCATGGACTCTCTTTCATACGTAATATATAAAGAAAATTATTTTGTACTAAAGAGAGTACAAGAAAAATAATTATAAAAAGAAAATACGTTTAATTATACGTATGTGAGTAACGTATAAAAAAGTTTTGATGTGACAACTTGTACCACAATTTCAAATGTACTCAAGTAGTTACGGCGCGTACAGTGTACAAGTTGCCCATTAGGGGGAAAATCGAGGTAACCGTTTTTAGATCTCAATAAAATATTGTTATAGTTGTTTTAGTGGATATGCTCAAAACAAAAAAAAGGTAGAGATCTAAGCATGTCCACTGACAAGGTTTTAGGAAAGTTTGGTTACCTTTTAAGACAGTGAATTTCAGTCAGCGACTTTTTAACTACGTTGGTCGCTGATGAGAAAAGGAGTACAATTTTCAGCAAATTGTCAGCTATCAACGGATTTGATAGTCTTTACCAGCAGCCGTTTGCTGCTGGACTAGATAGAGGCTTTTAGCCCTCTATTGCTTTTGTTTGCTTTTTCCCAAAGCAGCAGGGAGTAACGGATTTGAGTAGTCTTTACCAGCAGCCGTTTGCTGCTGGACTAGATAGAGGCTTTTAGCCCTCTATTGCTTTTGTTTGCTTTTTCCCAAAGCAGCAGGGAGTAACGGATTTGAGTAGTCTTTACCAGCAGCCGTTTGCTGCTGGACTAGATAGAGGCTTTTAGCCCTCTATTGCTTTTGTTTGCTTTTTCCCAAAGCAGCAGGGAGTAACGGATTTGAGTAGTCTTTACCAGCAGCCGTTTGCTGCTGGACTAGATAGAGACTTTTAGCTCTCTATTACTTTTTATGTTCAGCGAGTAAGACATTCTTGAACTCGCTGAAAGATAACTTTTGACCATAAGGTCACTTCAGCATATGATATATATGTTGAAGCATCAGTAGACACGACTAGTCATGTCGCAGATTCACCATTTAGCATTCCCAACTTGCTGATGAGATATTTAAATCTTGTTTGATCTAAAGGTTTAGTAAAGATATCAGCAAGTTGGTCATCAGTGGGTATGAAATAGATTTCCACATCCCCTTTCATGACATGGTCACGAATGAAGTGGTACCTAATATCAATGTGTTTGGTCTTAGAATGCTGAACAGGGTTATGTGTGATAGCAATAGCACTCGTATTGTCACACATAATGGGGATCTTAGAGAATTCTAAGTCATAGTCAGCGAGTTGGTTTTTCATCCAGAGGACTTGTGCACAACAACTCGCTGCTGATACATATTCTGCTTCAGCAGTGGAGATGGACACTGTATGCTGTTTCTTACTAGACCAACTAGTCAGCTTCCCCCCCAACAGTTGACATCCACCACTGGTGCTTTTTCTATCTAACATGCATCCAGCATAGTCAGAATCAGAATATGCAACGAGGTCAAAACTGGAGTCTTTGGGATACCAGAGACCCAGTGTAGGGGTACCTTTTAGGTATTTGAAGATTCGCTTGACAGCGAGAAGATGAGATTCCCTTGGAGAGGCTTGATATCGTGCACACAAGCAAGTAGCAAACATGATATCAGGACGACTCGCTGTGAGATACATCAGCGAGCCAATCATTCCTCTATAGAGAGTAGGATTCACATGCTTACCATCAGGGTCAGCATGGAGATTATTAGGAGGAGACATGGGAGTGGCTTTGGTGGTCACATTGGATAAGTCGAATTTAGCCAGCATGTCTCGAATGTACTTCTCTTGGTTAATGAAAATCCCATTTGGGAGTTGACGAATTTGTAGACCAAGAAAGAAGGTCAGCTCACCCATCATGCTCATCTCGAAATGAGAGGACATCAGGGAGCTGAACTTAGAGCAAAGTTTCTTGCTAGAGGACCCAAAGATGATGTCATCTACATATATCTGAACATATAGTACATCAGCACTCTTTCTATAGATGAAGAGGGTGCTATCTATGGATCCTCGCTGAAACTTGTTGGAGAGAAGAAATTCAGAGAGTGTGTCGTACCAAGCTCTGGGAGCTTGTTTAAGACCATAGAGTGCCTTATAGAGACGATAGACGTGGTATGGCTTGGCTGGATCTTCAAAACCAGGTGGCTGCTCAACATAAACTTCCTCATCGAGTTTTCCATTTAGGAAGGCACTCTTTACATCCATTTGATATACAGTGAAGTTTTTGTAAGCAGCATGTGCCAAGAATAAGCGTATAGCTTCCAGTCTGGCCACTGGTGCAAAGGTTTCATCATAGTCAACTCCTTCTTCTTGAAGGTAACCTTGTGCAACCAGCCTAGCCTTGTTACGTGTAACAACACCATCTTCGTCCATTTTATTACGGTAGACCCATTTAGTTCCAATTGGTTCTTTTCCAGGAGGTAAAGGAACCAAGAACCAGACATGCTGTCTTTGGAACTGGGTAAGTTCCTTCTTGCATGGCAGCAACCCATGAAGGATCAACCATTGCTTCTCCTATGTTTTTGGGAGTGATCATAGACAAGAAGTTTACATACAGACATGTATTTCTTGTCGCTGATCGAGTGATAATACCCTGCTGAGGGTTACCAATAACTTGATGTGCTGGATGACTAGACGTCCACTTAAGTGCAGGAGCACTTGATACACCAAGTTGAGTGGCAGCGGAAGTTGAAGCGATGGGATCAGCAGGAGCATTATAAGAAGAAAGGTCAATGGTAAGAATGGGTTCAGGAGGATGATCAGCAGAGCCATTCGACTGATTTGAGTTATCATTGATGGCGGAGTCTTCAGCAGACTCCATTTCTTCAGCATTTGCTGAAGCATCATGAAACTCTTCATCAGTAGAGTCATCAGTATGCACGTCATCAGTCAGTGATCTAGGTTTGACTGATGCTGTACTGATTGATCTTAAGATAGGCTCAACTGGCTCAATCGAGTAGATATGAGCAGCAACTTGCTCTAGTTCAGCATCAGCTGAACTATCCTTTGTGATGTGCTGAATAGTATCAGGCAGCGAGCAAGAAGCATCAACAAATGAGTCACTTCCTCAGTGAGAGGGTCAGCAATCTCATTGAAAATGACCTCAGAAGTTGGATTGAATGTCCTTTAAGGAAGATGAACTTTCATCAAAAGTTACATGAATGGATTCATCAACTTTTTGAAGGCGAGTATTGAATACTCTGAATGCCTTGCTGATGGATGAATACCCAAGAAAGTATCCATCATCAGCTTTGGGATCAAATTTTCCTAGATGATCCTTGTTGTTTAAGATGAAGACAGGACATCCAAATACATGGAAGTATTTGATTTGAGGTACCTTTCCTTTCAGTACCTCATACGCTGTCTTGTCATGTCTTTTGACAATGAGACAGCGATTTTGAGTGTGACAAGCTGTATTGACAGCTTCTGCCCAGAACTTGCTGGGTAGAGAGGACTCACTGATCATGGTGCGAGCAGCTTCGATGAGAGTTCTATTTCTCCTTTCAGCGACACCATTTTGCTCAGGGGTTCTAGTGGAAGAGAAATTTTGTGAGATCCCTTGATCAGCACAAAAGGCTTCAAGAGTGTGGTTTCTGAACTCAGTACCATGATCGCTTCTGAGTTCTTTCACCCTTATGCTGTTGAGATTCTCCATTTTCTTGATGAAATTGATAATCTCTTCAGCAGCATCACTCTTAGAATGAAGAAATATGGTCCAAGTGTATCGTGAATATTCATCCACGATTACTAAAGTGTATTTGCTACCCTTTAGACTTTGGACATTCACTGGACCAAAAAGGTCCATGTGAAGAAGATGAAAGCAGCCAGAGATAGAATTGGCCTGCTTAGTTTTGAAAGTAGCTCTGTGGCTTTTACCTTTTTCACAAGCACCACAAAGTCTATCCTTTTCAAAAGAAAGATGAGGGAGGCCACGAACAAGGTTCTTTTTGGCCAAAGAGTTAATGGTTTTGAAATTCACATGCGACATACGCTTGTGCCATAACCAATTTAGTTCAGCTGCTGACTTAGCAAAGAAACAAGTCTCACTATCAGTCTTGATAGGAGTGAAGTCAACTAGATATACATCTCGTTTTCTTGGTGCAACCAAGACTACTTCCTTGTTTATGTTTACCACAGTGCCTTGATGTTTATCAAGAATCACCTTGTAGTCAGCATCACAAAGTTGACTTATGCTGATGAGATTATGTTTTAATCCATTGACATAAGCGACTTTGTTGAACTTTATGAGTCCATTTGAGAGAAGACCATAACCTTCTGTTTGTCCAGTGGAATTGTCACCAAACACTACAGTAGGGCCAGCAGCCTCTACGTAGTTATCCAGCAGGGTTTTTGAGCCAGTCATGTGTTTTGAACAGCCACTGTCCAAGTACCACACACCTTTTCCTAGCGAGCCCTGCATGGATTTAACAGAAGGATTTAGATGGGTTCACTGTTGAACTCGCTGACGGACATGTCAGCAGGATTAAAGACGGGAGACTCAGAAGTTTCTTCTCTACTGACAGCTTCATCAGTAGAGAGAGGAAGAGGAGCACTAGGGATAGTGTTCTGAGCAGGAGGCATGTCACGATCAATCACATAGGTGTGATATTGATCAGCAGAGGTGACAGTGGCTCCAGTATCAAGAACAGTCAAGTTGCTGACTTGATTGTTGTTCCCATACTCAACCAGAATGCTACCTCTACCAGTGGTGATAATCTCTTGAGAGAGGGGTAAGAAGATTCGCTGAGCAGCAATGAAGTCAGCGATGTTCTCTTCAGAGAGATCGGTTGATTCTCCATCACTATCTATATGATCAGCAGAAGGATACCTTTCGCTGACGATAGTGGAAGAGGAAGCAACCGCTGAAGGATTAGGTTGAATGTCAACTTCAGGAGCATCCCTGGAGTTGTCACAATCAGCAGCAATATGACCTCTGCTGCCACATTTGTAGCATTTTTTTAGCAGAGGTGCTGCCTTTTTGATTTTGAAGGAAGAATTCCTTCAGTTGGGAGGAGAGATCATTAACTTGCTGAGCCAGCTCGTTAATTTTAGGGTCGACAGAGGAGGATGCCTTTTTCTTTTGCTTAGACTTTTGCTTATGCTTAAGTGAAAGCTGAGGCATGTTAGGAGCAGGACCCAAAATGGATTTTCCTCTTAGATCCTCAGATTGAGATGTAGAGGGGACTTTTGATCCCTTAACTACACTCCAAGCTAGATTGACAGCAGGGTGAGTAGAAGAAGAAGGACCTTGCTGAGATGGATGCACTCTTTTAGGAGTGATCGATCTAGGTTGCTGGTTGGAGTAACAGACCTATTTTTTCTATGAGGCAAATGTTGCCTATTTGGGGTAGTAGGTCTCACTTGCTGATGAGGCAAGTGTCCTCTTTGAGGAGTGATAGGCCTAACTTGCTGATGGGGCAAGTGTCCTCTTTGAGGAGTGATAGGCCTAACTTGCTGATGGGGCAAGTGTCCTCTTTGAGGAGTGAATAGGCCTATTTAGAGTGTGAGACATTCTCTCCTTTTGGGGAGTTTTATGCCTCAGATAGGAGTAGGCCTAGGTTGAGTTCCTGCTGATGAACATGTTTATCAGCAGATCGGACCTTAGAAGGTCCAACTTCATGATATCTAGCGTCACCAAACCTGACGCGTCTCTGCATAACATGTTCATCCTGAACAGTTTTACTGTCAGCATGGGCAGGAGCTTGCTGAGAGGATGGAAAAGAAGAGGGTTGAGCAACGGGTTGAGGTTGCTGACTGACATGATTAGCTCGCTGAGGCGAGCTATAGTCGTAGGGGACAGCAACCTTGCTTTTTCTGAAGGGTTCAGAAGGTTTGAAGATGAGCTGCTGAGGAGCGATGGGCTTAAAGCCATCACTTCCAATATCACCTTCAAATGATTCCCCAGAAGAGTATTGAACTCTTCCTTCGTTTGGCATCATACCAATAATGGGAAGATGAGGAAAGGGGTTGCTTGTGCTAGCTGGGGAGCTAGTACTATTTTCCTCAGCATTGGATGGGTTGCTGGTAGTAGAAGTGGTAGTACCAGCATCCATTTCATTATGGTAATTGTTACCCCTAACAAAATACCATTTCTTCATCTCTTCAGGAGAGATGACAGCAGATGGAGGAATAGAATAATCAGGCTTAACCTCATCGCTGAACAAGTCAGAAATAGAGGCAGCAGCATTAAAGTCACCACCTATTACTGCCTGAACTTGAGCAGGGACTTGTTCATTTAGGCACTGATGGTGAAACCTAGAAGCTTTTGACCAGGAGGTCACAATCTTCTTAAGGTTGGCCACTTCAAGCTTGAGTTTTTCATTCTCAATTTGAACCTTTTGGGCCAACAACTCATGAGATTGGAGTTCAACATGAACATTCCTCAACTCATTGAGTCTTTCAGATTTTTCACTTAACTCCAAGGAAGTAGAGTCAAGCTTAGATTGGACATCAGCTCGTATAGATTCAACGAACTGAAAGTCACAAAGAAGAGATTCGAAGATTTTTGGTTTATCTTCTTCAGAAGCAGAGGAGTGAGCACAAACCTTTTTAATGGTGACGTTCACCCACTGACTTGAGGAGACTTGATCTCTTGTCAAAGCATCTCCATCAGCGAGCGCCATAAGGCACATGGCGTCAACATATTCTTCACTGTCTGAATCATCTGATTCAGCCCAGTCGTGCTCTTCAGCAACCAGCCCTTTTGCTGGTGTTTTTGCCTCCTCCATTTCAGCAACCTTGGCCTTTAGCTGATAGTATTTATTCCTGTACTCATCAGCAGGTTTAGGAGGGTTAGTTTTAGGAGCTGCTGGAGTTGGTAGTGCAACTCTGCAGTCCTTTTGGTAGTGGCCTTTTCTGCCACATCTCCAGCACTCCTCTTGAGCTTTGTCAACAGGAGGCTTGTATGGAGCAGCCGACCTACGGTTGTTCCATTTACGGGAGTACCTCTTGCCAGCGACTAAGGCAAAATCCATAAAGTCGCTGAACATCTCTTGTTTCTCTTCAGCATCAAGATCATCAACAAGAGATTGAATAGGTTGTGGAAGAATAGAAGAGCTGGCACCAGTATTGAGATTACTGGGCTCAGCAGAGATAAGGGCCAACGGGTCGAGGGCACAATGAGAAAAGAGGAACCAGATGAAGAGGGACCCGCACGATGCTGTGCATCAGCGGCAGCTCTTAGATTTTGAGCAAGAGCTCTTTCTTCGAACTGGAGCATGCCAAAGAGAGACTCAAGGTTAAGGCCATTGAGTCGCTCAGTGGTTCTGAGAATTTGTCTCAGTCCTTGCCACTTGATAGGTAAGCTATCAAGAAATTTGTGGCAGACCTCAAAGTCATCATGAGAAATACCAACGGTGGTCATATCGTTCAGCAACCCTTTAAATCGGGTATATGAACCATTTAGACCTTCGTTGGGGAGGGAAAAGAAATTTTCATAGGCTCTTTTCAAGTCTATCTTTTTAGTGGCGATGGTAGCAGCAGAGCCTTCATGCATGCTAACCAATCTATCCCAAACTTCTTTTGAAGAGGGATATCTAATCACCACTTTCATGAGGTCAGTGGGATGAGTGCTGACAATCATGTTTTTGAGCCTTGCATCAAGATTAACAAGTCTCCTTTCATCGTCAGTCCATTGAACCTCTGGTTTGACGATGTCAATCACAATCTCAGAGCATCAACAGTTGCTCCTGGTGTTCTTTGAACCAGAGTTGGAATATAAGGACCGACGGTCAGTAAAGACATAAGATAGGGTTCCACACCCACTATATGTAGTAACATTCTTTCCTTCCAAGACCCAAAGTCATCGGGCTCGAATCTTGGAGGGACAGATACGTAACCGAAGTCACGTGTGTTTACTAGGGTTGGAACAGCAGACATGTTCTTGTTTTTAAAAGAAGATTTAGAAAAGAAAGTTTAGAAAGAAAAAGTATGCAAACGGATCTTTGTTTCAATAATTTAGAAACGTTGGCTCTGATACCACTTGACAGTCCACGATTTGCACACTTATATTAGTTTTAACAGACAAGAAAGTAAAGAACAGAAAGTAAAGAACAAGAATGAGTTCAAGTGTAAATGTCTAAGCAAGTCTAGTCATATGTCTCATTGATTAAACGATGAATACATGGTCGAGATTACAACTTGTCTTACAAGACTACAAATGAACTATGTAATTGCTAAGTCTGGAAAAGAAAGAAAACTTAAACAATTACAAATTTTGGTTGACAAGAACAACTATAATGATGCGGCTGTGTTTCCTTTTATAGGGGATGAATTAGGGCAACACAGCCTTACAATGATAGTGATGTGATGGTGGTTGTCGACATTCCATTGGCTCTAAGTACTTGGATCCAGGAGCCTTTGTCTTCTTACCAAAACGGGTATGAAAGAGAGAAACCCTTGTTTTGGTCCCAACTGTACCTTTGCCATATAAGGTAACATTCATTTGGCTGAACCACCATGTGACTTCTTGTCTTCTTGTTGGTTTGAAATCTTCCCGCCTTGACACACACTTGGGAAAGTAAACCACCCGCTGACGAGAGTCAATGACTCGCTGATGACTCGCTGACGACCCACGTCAGCGACCAAGTCTGGTCAGCGAATCCTTGACTCAACAAGTCTTTATCTAGTCCAGCAGCAAACGGCTGCTGGTAAAGACTAACCAAATCCGTTAATCCCTGTTGCTTTGGGAAAAAGCAAACAAAAGCAATAGAGGGCTAAAAGCCTCTATCTAGTCCAACAGCAAACGGCTGCTGGTAAAGACTAACCAAATCCGTTAATCCCTGTTGCTTTGGGAAAAAGCAAAACAAAAGCAATAGAGAGCTAAAAGTCTCTATCTAGTCCAGCAGCAAACGGCTGCTGGTAAAGACTTATCAAAACCGTTGATCCCTGTTGCTTTGGGTAAAAGCAAAACAAAAGCAATAGAGAGCTAAAAGTCTCTATCTAGTCCAGCAGCAAACGGCTGCTGGTAAAGACATATCAAATCCGTTGATAGCTGACAATTTGCTAAAAATTGTATTCCTTATCTCATCAGCGACCAACGCTTAGTCGAAAAGTCGCTGATTGAAATTTGCTTTCTTAAAGAGGTAACCAGATTTTCTAACTTTGTCAGCGGATATACTTAAATCTCAACTATTTTATCGTGTGAATATATCCACCAAGTATTTTTATCAATATTTTATTGAAATCTGAAAACGGTTACCTCGATTTTCTCCCTAATGGACAACTTGTACACTGTATCCGCCGTAAAACTCGAGTACTTTTGAAATAATGGTACAAGTTGTCACATCAATCTTTTTATACGTTACTCAAATACGTATATATATGTATATATTACGTATGAGAGAGTATTGGTGACGGTTCACTATCATAGTTATGGGGCCCATATCCATGCTATATATATTCAAATCTTTTCCCATCACCACTCTTCATACTCTCAAAATTCATCTTCTCAATTCTTCTCCTATTCCAAATCTCTCAAAATTCTTATAAACCCCTCTCTCTTCTCACTATTCATCTTCCTCTTCCATTTCTCAATCTCGAACCAAAATGGCTTCTTCATCCGAACAACCTAAATCTCCTTCCTATGTTGAGTTGCCCGATGATCTGGCTACTCAAAAGGCTCTTAAAAATGTTCCCCTTTACATGCATTCGAAAACTTTTGATCCTGAGAAAATTGCTCCCTCCTCAAAAGCCAAATTTCAAACACATACAATCTCAATCAAACCGAATAGTTATTTGGGGTCCATTGAAGTTCCATCTGGTATCTCTGGATACCAACAAATGCTGGACTTTATAAAGGCATGTCCTGCAAGCAGTGCCATTTATGCTGACCCAGAAGATATGTATGTCTATCTTCTTAGAGAATTTTGGTGGACGTGTGATTATCACGTAAGCATAGGTGCTATTTCTGGCACCATTAAAAAGAAGCAGGTTCGCATATCCATAACACCCAAAATTCTTTGAACAGCTCTTGGTCTACCTGACCAAACAAAGAAAAACCTTTTGTAACTTCTGCAACTTGAACAATGGAAGGAGTGGTTGCCAACCATTGGGTATGGTGCAAATTTGGAAAACCCAGAAGTTGTTCCAGCAACCCCACCAAGAAAAATCTCCCTGGTATATGGAGATTACTTTTTTCTCATGTTATTCAATGCTTGGGAGGCAATTCTGGATCTCATGATCAAGCCACAACTGCAAATATGCAAATTATTCATGCATTAGCCACGGGAAGGTTTATTGATTTTGCCTCAGTCATTTTTGAAGACATGAATGCTAAAGTCCAAGCAAGCAATTGTTCCTACACAGTTCCATTCACAAGATTTTTCTCTCATTTTCAAACAAGAGTTGAGGGAAAAGTACAACCAATTTGGTGCTACTATCTGTAAAGCACCAAGAATTGGTCCCTCTGTTTACAAACAGCCAGCCTGTGATAGCAATCTTTTTGATAGCAAGTTTGCCAATCTCACTCCTCAAATGAAAGAAGTTCTATTCTCTGCTTATCCCTCTATGTATAAAAAGGTTGGTGGCAGTGAGATTGCACCATCTTCCTTTGTGATCACTGATACCAGTGCAAAAACACCAAAGAAGGCAAGAACCAAGTCCACCAAATCTGCTGCTCCATCATCATCCGCTGACGATGCTCCAAAAAGAAAGAAGAAATCAGCGAAAGGTATGATGATTAAGGGGTTGGAATCCTCTCAACTTTCTCTTATTGATGAGGAAACCCCTGCTGCTGTTGAAAAATTAGAGCAGCAACAAACTGAAACAGAGGCACCAAATTCTCCAAACCCTTTAAATTTCTCTTTGGAAAGGCAGGAGCAAGTTGGTGAAATTGAAAGAGTTGGTTTGAGTGAGCATGCTGAGGTGGATGCCAGCATTGATGATATAGAAATTGTTATTTGGATGTCTGAAGGTGCTGATGATGGCGATGAAGAAGTTGATGATGTAATAACAATTGAGTTGGGTGATATTGTGGCAGATGACTTTCAATTAGATTCCAGTCATGCTGATGAATTGGAAGCAAGTGACATGGAGGAAGATAAAAATGATGATGCTGCTGTTGCTGGTGAAATAGCAGCCACTAATGAAATACTGTCGATGCTGCAGACCCAAGCTCCTC
>CM067173.1:57913381-57930881 GCA_034093135.1 Erigeron breviscapus
GTCATCTGTGCCTTCTGGTAGTGCTAAGATTGGAGCCTCACACAACTTTTTCTTCAAAATCTGAAAAGCTCGTTCTTGAGAATCAGTCCACACGTACTTCACTCCCTTTTTAGTTAATTCTGTCATAGGTTTAGCAATTCTGGAGAAATCTTGTATAAATCTCCTATAATAACCTGCCAAACCCAGAAAACTCTTAATTTCAGTAGGAGTCTTAGGCTGCTCCCACCTCATTACAGCTTCAATCTTTGAAGGGTCAACTTTAATACCATCTTTGGAGATTACATGGCCAAGAAAATGAACTTCTCGAAGCCAGAACTCGCATTTTGAGAATTTAGCGTATAGCCTCTTCGCCCTAAGAACCTCAAGTACAGCTCGCAAATGACCCCGATGCTCCATTTCTGACTTAGAATAAATCAGAATATCGTCAATGAATACTATCACGAAATGATCAAGGAAAGGTCGACAGACTCGATTCATCAAGTCCATAAATGCGGCTGGAGCATTGGTTAGACCAAAGGGCATAACAAGAAACTCATAATGCCCATAACGAGTTCGGAACGCTGTTTTGGCTACACTTTCCTCTTCAACTTTCAGTTGATGATAGCCAGATCGTAAGTCGATCTTCGAAAAATAGGAAGCACCTTGAAGTTGATCGAACAAATCATCAATGCGAGAGGATACTTGTTCTTTACCGTTCGCTTATTAAGCTCTCGGTAATCAATGCACATTCTCATCGAACCATCTTTCTTTTTGACAAATAAAATAGGAGCTCCCCAAGGCGACGAACTCGGACGAATAAAACCCTTATCTAACAACTCTTGCAATTGGGACATTAACTCCTTCATTTCTGTAGGAGCCAATCGATAAGGAGCCTTCGCAATAGGAGTTGCACCAGGCACGAGATCAATTCGAAATTCAACCTCACGATCAGGAGGAAGACCCGGAAGATCATCAGGAAAAACATCAGGGAAGTCAGCAACAACATCAATTTCTGACACAGAAGGTTTAGCCTTACGTGTATCAATCACATAGGCAAGAAAATGAGTGTTCGTCTGTCGAATATACTTGAGAGCCTTCATCAAATTAATGATTTTGAGACCCCCCAGCTTTTTATCACCATAAACAGATACCACCTTCCCATCAGGAGTAGTGATACGAACAATCTTTTCAGAACAGAGAATGGTAGCATTATTCTTTCCCAACCAATCCATACCAACAACCACATCAAACCCAGCCAGCGAGATTGGAAATAACTGGATAGGGAAAGTCATGCCCTCAATCTCAATAGAACAATCACGATATGACTCACGAATTTTAGACATACGACCATCAGCTATCTCAATTTCTAATGCGTGAGCTAGACGACTAATAGGAACACCAAGTTGTGAAGCAAACAAAAGAGATACAAACGATTTACTAGCACCAGAATCGAATAAAACAGTAGCCAGTTTAGAGTTAACAGGAAAAGTACCACTAACCACATCATCTTCTTCCTTAGCTATCTCGGTCGTCATCTGGAAAGCACGTGCTCGAGCTTTAGGTATTTCATTCTTTTTCTTTTCCCCAGCTTTCATTTGAGGACAGTCAGCCATCTTGTGTTCAGTAGATTTACATTTGAAACATCTCCACTCATCTGTACATTCCGAAATCTTATGCCCAATCTTCCCACACTTCATACAACTAAGAGTTTTAGCTGTACAATCGCCAGTGTGTCGAGACCGACATTGAGAACACCAAGGTTTATCTTTATTATCATACTTTCCTTTAATAGGACCACTCTTAAATTTCTTGCGGGAACTAGAAGACCCCCCAATCTTTCTCTTGAAACCCAAATCATTGTCTTTCTTTGCAAGCGGCTTCAAATCTTCTTCTAGGGCCAGTGCAGTATCATAAGCTTCTTTCAAAGTGGTGCGCATTCTGACCCATGACCTGTACTCATTAGGCAGGCTTTCAATGAAACGACCTACCATTGACAATTCATCAGGACACAGTCGTGTACAGAACCGTAGTTTCTCAGCAAACAATCGAATATGCTCCTTCATAGTCTTGTCCCCTTTAGTCATGGACAAGAACTCTCTTTCCAGAACTTGCCTTTCTCTCACAGTAATGTATTCTTTGTTGAACAGCTCAACAAAGTTCTCCCATTTCATCTGAATCACCGTCTCTGTACCCAATATTTCAGTCTGAGTCTCCCACCAATCTTGAGCACTTCTCCTAAACAATTGGGTAGCCAAGAGTACCTTCTTCTCCTCCGGGCAATCACTAATTGCAAAACACTTCTCAACCTCCTTCAACCAACGATAGCCTTCCACAGAGGTACCCTCACCGTGGAATTTCGAGGGTTTACAGCCCCAAAAATCCCTAAGGTTGAATTCCTTCACTTTATCCTCACCATTATTTCCACTATTATCACCCGTTCTTTCATCAGAATTAAGCCGGAAATTACGAGTTTGAGAATGAGTGACTGAGTTCTCTTCCTCACTCCTGTCACGGCGGGAATGACTATTAGCCGACCTTTCTCCCAACAAAGCATCTCTTTCAGCCCGAACATCAACCAATTCTTGTTCAGTCTTTGTTATGCGATCATTAAGGTTTTTCATCTGATCAAGCAATAGCTGCAGCTCCGGAGTCCTTTGAGCATTTGCAGGACGAAAACCACGACGGTTACTAGCAGCTGCACTCGTTTCAGTTCCATCTTGACGGTTAAGATTCCCTCGAGTACTCACCATGATTCTATCAAGAATAGACGAAGGATTTAGCGATGGATATAGCGATATATGATAGAATTAAGGACCAACAATCGAATTATACACTACAACTAACATGTATAACAAGCCTCAATCCTACACTCTCACTCATCCCAACCCCTCCTAAAAGTAATTTATCACAGGGTTTAAGTCCAATCCTATGCCTCATAGAATATGGTTCACTTAAACCATCGCTCTGATACCAATTTGTAACACCCAAACACTTAAAAATCATGGATTTAATTTTTTTTTTTTAAACAAACAAACATTTAATGCGGAAAGGTCCCTTTTTATACATAGTCATTTCCTAACGGAAATGTCAACCAAAGTTTTTGGTGTTACTTATTGCATCACACGATAATTCAAGAAATCCATAACAATCCACACAACCAAACATTATCAAAGTCTATATGATATTATACAGATAGACTAGTAAATGAGGCAATCTATGGCGTCAATAAGTCTTCATTATGCTACCATCTATCCATGCCTCACACCTAGCAACTTCACTGCTTAACCTGAGGATACACAACATTTTCAAAAACAAGTGTCAGCTTAAAAAGCTGAGTAAGATAACCACAGGTTATATAAAATAGTTGTCAATTAAACCATTTTATAAAACATCATACGCATGTCAAGCATATAACAATCATGAATCATCACATATCAAACATATAACACAATAGGAAGATTACATTCCTACATGTGCCTAGCAACCTCAATCACCTCATCAACCAACAAGATCAATGTCAACAACAATCATAGTCAACAACTCAGGTTATGCCATTTTCAACTATATATAAATGACTTATGTCACATATGTAATCAACAACAGTTTGTGCATAGGCGGTCATTCGACCTTTCAAGGAACCTTGCACCCGACATGATGGGTTGTCCTTTCGGGGTCCATCGGCGTCGTTAAGGATAGGCATAACCAAATCCAGGAGTAAACCGTTTAACAACTGGTGGTGATCGGTCCAAATCACCCGGCCTACTCAATCAACTTGACCATGTCGTCAGAGGCATCATGATTACCCCGTCCGACCAACTCAGCACACTAGTCCCACCGGGGAATAGTATGGGTTAAGCTTAACACTTTCAACTGTATGTTTATACTCGAGTTTTAGCAACCATTTCAACATTGTTTTGTATCAACCATATCAATCTCAACATTTTAGGGCCCCTATCGTGCAACTGTGAATCATGGCAATCCTACATGAGTCTATAGTGTACTACATGTATAAGCCAAATCAAACATCAAGCATGAAATCACAATATCAATCAATCATGCAAATCAAAATGACATATCAACTGTGACACTACCAAACCAATTATATCATTCAACCCAATCAATAGCATGCATAACACTATTAACAAAAGCTAACTAAGGCATAGCATGCATTAATGTCAACCATAAGCCCTCCCATAAGCTCCCTTAACTTAACAAGCGTATGAAAGGCTTTAACAATCGTTAAATATAAAAACCAAGTTCTCGTTGTGTCCCTCGTGTCAAAAGGTAGTTATCTTACCTTGGGACAGCTTACAACTCCTTACAAACTACTTTACCGTGCTTGAAATGTATTCTCGGGTACCTAGAATAAATACAAGATCAACCTATAAGCTACAACAAAGTGTAGACACTAAACAAGGAAATTTCAGCAAGTTTCCAGATTTGCGCCATTCACTTGCCAATGACTTTTCGAGCCCAATACTACCAAATACAACAAAACTCAGTTCTGGACATTTGCAGGGGACTCAAAGACCTTTTCAAAAATGTAAGGTTTGACTCATAATAATCTGTAATGAATGAGATATGATTTTTACAAAAACAGAACTGCAGCATTCGTCCAGAATCCGACCAGTTCTGGAGATTAGCATTTTTCGCCCATATCTGAGCAAAACCAAAAGAAACATAGTTCATATAAAATGTAAGGGACATCTGGAGGTTTTCAAAAATATAAAGTTTATCTCTTAACTCCTCCAGACGAAGCAGATATGATTTTTGCAAAATTAATGAAATTTCAGTCCTATAGAAACCTTTGTTTTGCAAGCTATTTTGACTATTAAATAACCATAGCAGCCACCAAAACGACTTTTGAACACTAAAATGCAGTGGAATAAGGTTCATTGATGCTAAGAAATCATCAATCACCCTTCAATAGATTTGCAACCCAACACTTAACATCTATGACCATCAAATCGACAAAAACGAACAAAATCAACAACAAACAACCATCTATGATCAAGATCATGAGTGAAACTCATGATCAGTATATAGAATCATAAAATATCATCAAAAATATGTTCATACCTGAAAGAAACCTCAAAACACCAAACTATAGCACAAACGTTTACCGATCATCCCGAAATCACCGATTCTAATAATGAAACGTATTTGACCAATCATTAATTGATCAAGACCAGGTATGAACGAAATGAAAAGATGAAAATGATCAATATTCAGCAAGGATTTCAGCTATTACCTTTAGAGATGATCAAAGATTCGATATACTAGCGTTTATTCCACCCGAATCAACCCGAAATCGATGAAAATGGCTATAGTTGTTGAAGTCAACTCACACACTCTTTTACACACACTAATATTGGAGAAATGAATGATATTTTGGCTGCAATTAGTGTATTAAAACCGTTCACCCTTTTTCCATACTCCAAAGTTGACTTTACTTGGAATTAACGACCGTTAAAACACTAACTAACGACTCGGGAACTCAAACGACCTAACGAACACTTTAAGGACAAACCGACACCTAAGATAACATGTCATATTACTTAAAAACTCATTCAAGTATCATATTCATCATTCAAGCAACAATAGTTAATTACTTAGCAATTTAAGCAACTAACGGTGTCAAAAAAAAATCAACTAACGGTCCATCAATCGAAATTGACCATTGACCAACAACAAAGTCAAAGTCAAAGATAAAAATATTTAGGATGTTACATGCTCCCTAGCGGATTTGGTAGATCATCTTTGGGAAAACAAGAGGGGAAATCAAGTACCATACGTGCCACTGGAAGTCGATGACTACTTTAGCGATGATGATTAGTTGTTAGTTTTTTATTTTTAGTTTTGTATGGAATAATTTTTATTTTTATGTGTTTGTTTGTATTTTTTTATGTTTAGTATTTTCAATTTTTATGTGTTGGATTTTAATTTTAATGGTTAGTATTTTATTTTTCTATTTATAGAAATGTTATTATTTTTTAAATAATATGGAGATTACAAAAAATTAAAAAAAAAATAAAATCAATCATTAAAACCAATCATTGGAAGTGCCACATGGCACAAGTCGCCCCCTACTTAAAAACCCACCCATGCATTTCCACCTTTTTTTGAGGGGCAACTCTTTCTACCCCACATGTCACATGACACAAGTCGCCCCCTCCCTTTCTTCCCACTCCCTTTAGTCTTAAATACTTGTATTCCTTGACACCATATGGATGCTTAAAATCATAGTTAAACAACCAAATGGCTAGAGGATATTAAAGGATGACAAAATAGATGTACTAGAAGTCACAAAAGGGGTTGTCATCCCCCTGTTGTGTTCGACCATCAAGAAAAAAAAAACAAGAAAAGATGATGGTCTTTTTTAGTTTTTGACTTACTTACTTCCTTGGATATTAGGACAATATGATATTTGAGTGCCTTTAGTGATTTCAAAGTGTGATATTCGGTGGTCTGTAATCTGTATAGGTGGCCGAATCCCAAACGAAATGATTATTAGTTCTTATTTTCTAGACTAACTTAACTCCTAAAGCCTTTATAATTATCTTAAGACTTTTGATCCATATTTAAATAATAGTTGATGATGTTTTTGAGGGTGTTGTGGTAAGGGCGGCTGCCCCTTTTTGAGATGGGGTGGCCGTGAGTTTTAAGAGAGAAAGGAAGAGAGTGTGTGTTTTTGTAGTGTAAGAATAGTTTAGTGTGTGATTAGGGTTGAGATGTAATAGTTTAGTGAGTTTATATAGTTAGGGTTAGTATGAGGAGGGGGTGAGGCCGAAATTTACAAGGTTTTGGAGGGCTTGGAGTGTAATTTAGTTTAATTATTTTTATTAGTTTAGTTAGTAGTAGGATTATTTAATTAGTAGGTTAGTTTAAGTATAGTATTTTAATATAAGGTTTATTATTATTATAACATAAGATTATCATTCTAATTATTAAACAAAATAATCATTTTCTTTTATTTAATATTTCATTTGTAATGCATCTCATGCAAAGGTGGTCGAGTGAAAGCACATATACTAGTTAATGTTTTACCGACCTAAACTTCCTTTGCTTTCCCCCTTCCCTTCTACATACACCCCGTCTCTCTCTTTCTTACCACACCCCCCCCATACCCCATCCCACCCCCCTCCTGACACTTGCCCCC
The DNA here is from genome assembly GCA_034093135.1 of Erigeron breviscapus. NCBI lineage: Eukaryota > Viridiplantae > Streptophyta > Magnoliopsida > Asterales > Asteraceae > Erigeron > Erigeron breviscapus. Next base: position 57,920,520 of record CM067173.1, read on the forward strand.
CACTTCTGTCCCCCTTTTGCTCGCCGCGACTTCCATAGATACACAACACCTTTTCTTTCACCAACCTCTTCTCTCAACTAAGGCCATTTCCTCCTCGATGCAAAGATCCCCCAGGCGGGCCCCGCCCCCCCTAGTTAACGTTTTACCGATAAGTTACTTGCACGTAAAAAAAATACAAAATAAACTAACACATAGTTTCACATTCGAGTATAGATATATATTTATATATATGAGTATATACATATTCATTATTAATCATCATATTGTATGGTCAAAGAAAGTGGTTTCTCCCGAGTCAAACGGACCCCAAATTTGCCGGGTGTCACACTCCGGTATTAATAATTTTTCTATTGTTCAAATATCATGATCCGATATTAAAAGCGATTATTAGCCCAATTTATTAAAAAGATATATTATTTTCATTTTTTATAGACTGGAAACAAGGAATATAAGATACTAGTAATCATGTTGACAAAACTGAATACGCCACCACACACCTGACCGGGGAAGCCTTTGGCTTTTATTCAGTGGCGGAACCAGAATCTAAAGTGACCAGTAGCACAATATTTATCTCTAACCTTGTATCGGCGTAAAGTAACAATAACGACTAGATTGTTACGATTTTTGGCTATTTTTAGCAGTTTTTAAAAGTTTTTACAATTTTGGATTTCATTCATAGTTGCACAAATACATTCTTATAAGTTTACTGCGATGAAAATCTTTCAAAAATTAAAATTTAGTTACTTTGAACGGTATCATATATTTATTTGATGATATCAATAAAGAATACTCGTACATCATTTTTCAAAAAAAAATACACTACGTGGATCTAACGGACCCGTAGCCCGGACTACCCCTAGCTTATGTAGTGTCGCCACTGGATATGTACATGTCACAAATAAATACATATTCGGAATATACGTGAGTCTATGATGTCACACACTTATAGACCTAGACATCATTAGTTATAGTCCTTATAAATAACTTAAAATGATATGTCTTAGAGATATTTCTTATAAATATGTCTTATAAATATCCTTCCAATATTTAGTGTGTTGACGTTGGTTGTTGAGTATAGTGTGGATTATCTTTAGAGATATTTAAACTTTTGAATATTAGTACCAATATCCGTTCTTTATAAAACTCATAACAGTTAGAGGCCGATAATCAATTCAACCTATTTATTTAATATATATATTAATATACATATTAATTATTTGTATGTTATACATGATTTATTGTATAATATGTTAATATTACAACAGTTATGATCAAGATGCAGAATCAAGACGGTCCTGAGCATTCGGATGCTCAGGGCGAGATCGAAAATATGCCTATGACAAAAACTTTAAATAGGCAAAAAAGTAAAAATCTTTTTGTTATAAATCTAAACCATCCTAAATTTTTACATCCAAAATATTGTAATCAAAACTCTTTAGCTCTAGCAAACTTCAATAACATTGCACTTGACCATAAATCAATCATATTTGGGTGGACGGAGTGGGGTGGGGAGGGAACCGGTACCGAACCGGTACCTAAGGGAACACCGCCGTCCACCGGTACCGGTAGGGTTGGGGAGGGAGTGAGGAGGGCGGTCTCGTTTCATTAACCGTTGGCTTCTTTTCCAAAGTTTTTTTTTTTTTTTTAGCAAACCGTCATTTCCATCGATAGATATACATATATACATATATGTGTGTATGTGCAGTTGTGTGTGGTGGGAAGAAGACGGCTAGAAGACGGCTTATCCATTCCATCGATATATATACATATATTTATTAAATTCAAATTTACATTTTATACCCTCAAGTTAACCTATTTATTATATTGGCTCTTTTTTTTCTATATTTTATTTTATATACATTACTATTATCATTAGTAATATTTTAATGGGTTTTAAGTGTTTATAAAATTTTCGTTATGTAGTTATAAAAACTGTTTGCTGAAAATATTAGTAATTATTTTAGTTTTGTAATTTGTATTAATTTTATTTTAACTTTAAAAAATAAAAAAATAAATAAAAAGGGTGGGAGGGGCGGTGAAGCACTCCGTGCATTTAGGGAGTGGGCGGGGAGGAAGTGAAAAACCGGGGAGGGGTGGTGAAGCACTCCCCCCACCCTAATGGATAATGCATTAATGTGACTTAAACATGACATTTGCTTTTTTATTCGTATGACATGAAACTTACAGAAGATAATGGATCATTGGTTTTATTGTTTAAACTTGACGTGTACTTCATTTAATGGGCTAAAAACACCCACTATAAACTTTAAAACTAAAAAATATATTAAAAATATACTAGCCTTATGCCCGCGCAATGCAGCGGCGGTAGGGATAGTGATGGAGGCGTCGGGTGGCGGAGGTGGCGGCAACGATAGTGTTGGCAGCGATGGCGGTGACGGTGGTGGGGCGGCGATGGTGGTGAATGTAAAAGTCTTTGATGTTAAAGGTGGTAATGTAGTTATTTTAACGGTTGAGAGAATATTCTTTTTAAGAGTTTCATGTATGTGTTGTGCGTGCAATAGAGATGGAGTTGGGTTGTCTCAATTTTTTGTAAGGGTAATTTAGTCTTAATGTATAGATGGGTATATGAGGATATATTAAGATGAAGGGTATATTAGACAAATCAAGTTCTTAATTTCTTAAGGAAGAGGAGTCTAGTTTCCTTTATAAAGGAGGATAGATAATAAAGATATCCATTTAGTAATTTTTGTTATTAATTAGTGTTTCACCGTAGCCTACAAAATAACTAGAACATCAATAAATTTTGCTGCTCTTTGCACGTCCAGAAAAACGAGGAGAAAGTTGCTTACAAACAAAAGAAAAAACGAGCAAAAATAAGGAGTTCTATCAAGTCAGAAAAGATTGAATCCAAGGAGGAAGTTGGACCAAGATGACCCATTTTGTTGATTCTGACCCGAGTCCATTGGGCTTGTAGCTGGGCTTGATTCTGGTGGGCTTGAGTCCGATGCACCGATTGGGTATTCAGGGGCTTGCCATCATTTGATTTTTAAATAAAATGATTCTCATTTAATGTTAGTTTAACTGTTTAAGTATGGATGTCATAAAACTTTCAATGGTATTAAGCTTTCAAGTTCGAATATATTCAAAATCAAACGGTGTCGTAAACAGTCGAACTTCCGGCAACGACAACTGCGAGAAATTCAAACTGCCCAAATGTTTGAAGGAGATGGATGGTGGTGTGATCAAGTATCATAAAGTGGAATTACCAGACGAGGCTTCCAAAGTTGATATTATCACGCAAACAATACTTTCATTTGGATATTTTTTCCTTTCTATTTTTCCTTTCTTTTAGTTTAAATGTAACCAAAATCCTTTCACTAATTTCACAAACACCTTTTCCCAATAACCAAACTCACTTCAATCATCAAAATCTCTTTCCAACTTACTTCAAAAAATTCAATCCTTAAACATGCCCACCAAGTGTTTGATAAAAAACCTCAACCAATATATATAAAATTTTCTTAGCAAACTATCAATGACCTAAAAGTCCATCCATACAAACTATTAACCTTTGTTAAATATGGGGTACACGCCAACTATTTGTTGAAATGTCACCTTTATTTCTAGGGCGTTGTTGCTAAAAGTTTCGCGTTTTAACTTAAGACGTGTCTATTTTTGGGAGTTCTATGGCTTCCTCTTCTTCATCTCCGGACGACACTTGGCTATGCCCTTTTCGCATGTTTCATTGTTGCCCGGATGGTGAAGTGGGGAGAAAAGGGATATGTCGGTTAATTTCTCATATCAAAAGGTTGCACCTTTCAAGTGATGAACGTAAAAACGAATTACGCGAGGCTATTTCTATGGACCTAGGGTTGTTTACAGCCGTGGAAGAAACTATGAAGGTCTTTGGTCAATGGTTGTGTGGGGAGTGTATGACTATACATGCCTTGAGTCGTGCCTGTCACCACCCGGATGGGCTTGTTCGTTTTATCGATGATGACATAGGTGGGCACATTATTGGTATCACGAAACCTTCTATCTCAGTGGCCGAGTCCAAAGTTCATGATTCGTTTGCTTTTGATGTGGCTCTTGTTGATCGTGTCTTTAAAGCACCCATCGTGACCGTCAAAAGCATCCCACATAGTTGTCGTTTGGCATTCTCACAAGCGCTGAAAACAACTCTTCACAAGGTGGCTACCCAACCAGATTCTGTTGAAGCTTGGGTAAGGTTGTTAATTCTTCCCCGTTGCACTTTGCAGGTGTTTAGACCTAAATGTAGGCAAGAAAGTAGGTCTGGAAATAGAAAGACTTTGCAGCATCGTTCTATTATGAGTTCTTTAGCCATGTGGGGGAACGAAGATGGTATTGCCACGCTAGTTGATAATATTTTACGAGGTTCTGATTTGGGGACTTCGGGTCCAAAAGGCGCTGATATTAATAAGGAAAGAACTGCTACCAGCACCAATGTTATACAATGTCTTCGAAAGGTTGCGGATGGTCACTTTACTGTTGTGGTAAAAGTGTTATGCTCATCTGGTGTTGCTCCTCACAATGGTGACACCTTGAAGGCATTAAAAGCTAAACATCCAAGCATGCCATCGCCACATTTGCCAAACATTTTATATTTTGAGCCTCCCTTGGTTGTAATGGTTGATAGTGTCCTTGGTTACATTAAATCCTTTTCGAAGGGCACTTCATGTGGGAAGGATGGGTTAAGGGCGCAACACATTTTGGATGCTTTATGTGGAGAAGGGTCTGTTGTTGCCACTGATCTTTTACAGGCTATCACTAGTGTGGTTAACTTATGGTTAGGGGGAAGATGTCCATCAAGCTTGGCAGAGTTTGTTGCGTCTGCACCTTTGACTCCTCTTTTGAAACCCGACAACGGGATTCGTCCTATAGCAGTTGGTACCATACGGAGGCATTTAGTTTCCAAGGTTGCGATGAAGGGGGTTAGTAAAGAAGTGACCAAGTACCTCAATGACTTTCAGTTTGGGGTCGGGGTGTCGGGTGGGGCAGAGGCTATATTACATAGTGTTAACAGAGTATTGGGTGAGCGTCACACTGATGGTTCACTTGCTATGCTCGCGGTGGATTTTACTAATGCCTTTAATTTGGTTGATAGATCAGCTTTACTTCATGAGGTCAGGTTGAGGTGTCCTTCCATTTCCTTGTGGGTTGAATTCCTATACAGGTTGCCAGCAAGATTGTATATTGGAGATGAGCATATTTGGTCTTCCACAGGGGTTCAACAAGGAGACCCTCTAGGACCACTTATTTTCGCCCTTGTTTTGCACCCTCTAGTGCATCAGATTAGAGATAAGTGCAAACTTCTTCTTCATGCTTGGTATCTTGATGATGGGACTGTCATTGGGGAATCTGAGGAGGTTGCTAAAGTGTTGGATATAATTAGAACAACAGGCCCATCCTTGGGGCTTGAACTGAATATTAAGAAAACCGAGCTATTTTGGCCCTCTTGTGATGGTAGGAAGTCTCGGAAGGGCTTATTCCCCGATGCCATTGGGAGGCCGTCATTGGGGGTGAAACTTCTGGGAGGGGCTGTTAGTAGAGATGCGGGTTTTATTAGTGGGCTAGCAAAGAAGAGAGCTGCTAATGTTGTTGATTTGATGCGCCTCCTCCCACAGCTTTGCAACCCACAGAGTGAGCTTCTATTACTACGATCATGTATGGGTATTGCCAAACTTTTTTTTGGCCTGAGTGTCAACCTGTTTATGTGGAGGAGGCAACACGTTTATTTGACATGGGACTGCGTGGCGCTATTGCAGACATTGTGGTTTGTGGTGGTCCTTTTTTTGGGGACCTCCAATGGAGATTGGCTTCCTTACCTATTAGGTCTGGGGGTTTAGGGTTATATTTGGCAGTTGAGGTTTCATCTTATGCATTTATGGCATCAAGGTCCCAATCGGGTACTACAGGATCACATCTTACGAGACAGTGGTATATACGGTATGGATTCCGATTATGCTTGTGCCTTGGCTGGTCTTCGTGATACGATTCCCAGCTTTGATGTTGACGGTTTCACTAACAAGGACACCGTCCCCCCTAAAGCCCAACATGTATTGGCGAGTGCCCATTTTAGTAAAACTGTCCAAGATATAGAGGTACACTTTGACTTGACAATCAGACAAAAAGCCATTTTTAAGTGTCTACAGGTACCACATGCTCAAGATTATCTCCTTGTTGTCCCTATAGATGGGTTAGGACAACATATGTCACCGGTAGAGTATCGCACTATACTAAAATACCGTCTCATGATCACCTTATTTTCTATTGATGATATATGCCCTATTTGTCGGAAAGCTTGTTTGGATTCCTTTGGGGAGCATGCCCTTCACTGTAAAGAGCTCCCGGGGTTCAAATACAGACACGATTTGGTTATGGATGTTCTCTTTGACATTTTTAGGCGGGCTGAGATTTCTGCTAAGAAGGAAGCACCAGTAAATTTCTTGACTGACCCGTTGGAAGGGAGATCTACTCTCAGACATGCTGACATTTTGGTCTTTGGTTGAACTGGGGGAAAACATGCATGTGTGGATTTAACAGGAGTCTCTCCTCTTGTGGGCTTAGGGTGCAGCTTCACAGCCGGTCTTGCCGCTTTAAAAGCTGCCTCATGCAAAGTGGCCAAATACGAGAAGGCGTGTCTTGACAACCAACACGTATTTATACCCTTTGCATTTGATACCTTTGGATTTCTTGCACCTGAGGCCGTCGAGCTACTTGGAAGGGTCCAACGGGTCATGCATAGTAATGTCATGATGCCACGATCGATGAATGTAGTTTTTAAACGTCTTAGTTTTGCTATACAAAAAGGAGTGGCGGCGCAGCTTGTTGCTCGTTTGCCTTTTATTTCTATGTAAATTACTATATCTATCAATGAAAAGCATATAAATAGTATTAGTTATTTGGAAAAAAAATTAAGCGCGAGAGTTTAAATTATGAATTGAGAGTATATTAGATACGAGCTTTACCTCAATGGTTGAAAGGTCATCTCCCTTGCATGAGGTTTTGCGTTCAATCCTTGGGGAGGACATAGGAATTAAGTCCTTTTATGAGGGCTTCGCTTGGGTATACCCAGGTTCAAGTCTGAGGGGACAAGGTTTACCCCTATTAATTGTTGTGCCTTTGGGCGGATTAGTAGGGGGTTTTTCCCCCATCGGGTATTTGAAATAGACATTTCTACTTCGAGGGAGCTCTCTAGCGCGGACCCGGTTAAGACAACGTATGCTAGACCTCCCGCTGTCGAATCGCGACACGAAATTTCCAACCAAATGCACATTTCAAAAAAGATACGAGTATATTTTAGTAAAACTGGTGAATTCCAAATTTTTGTTTTACATCCAAAATCTAACTTCTTTTTAATGTAATTAGTATAGATATAAGACTAGATATCGAGTTCACAGTCTATTGGTTAATTGACAACCATACATAATCAGGTTTAGGTTTAATGATAGTAGTGTTTATGACGTTGGGAGTAGTACCAGCAGTGAAATTAAAAGAAAATAGAATATGAAAATGATGAATATGTTAATAAGAAAGACTCTACTACAGAACTCCCTTTGTTATAACGGTAGTAACACATGTTATTATAGTAAAATTGTTGAGTATCATGCCTTAATGTTTGAACTTATAGAAAATATATATAACTTACATAAACTTTATGGGTCTACTTTTTTAGATCAAATCTCAGCTGAGGAGTGTGAGAAAATGGTGGATGATATTACTTGTGGGTTTTACCAGCTATCACCAATTCAAGTGAATAACGTTAAGATGGATGAATTATCATTGTTTTTAAAAGAGAAAACTGTTCAGAGTTCTGCTATCTGTGGTCTCTTACATTCTTACCCTGGTAAAGAACCTGGTTATATCACTGTTGTGAGACTTTCTCATGATAAAGATGACTTGTTAATTGCAGCTTTAGAAAGAGTCTTATTGGATAATACTGTTAATTGGAAATGTCCAAGTATAGAGAATCTGGTTTATGACTTTCATTCAGATATAAATAAAATGGTCTCTGTGAATAGACTCTATCGTATTGATATTTCTTTTCCATCACCTATGGGAAAATATCTTCAGAAGGTCTCACAAATCAATCTGAGACCTGATACACGGTTATATCAGTTTCTATCCACATTTCTTAATCTTCCTTACATTGATGAGGATGGGATGTGTCTTGAAACCCTAAATGGAAGTTATACAGTTGGGGAAATAAGTAGAATTGTACAGAATCTAATATTAAAGGAAACTTTCGATTATAAGTTTAGAATTGAGTTTCCAGGTGTTGCATATACTAGATTCGTAAATCAGGTTATTATTGGTACTAAAAAGGTAGATGGGATTATATTCCATGAGATTGATTGATATCAAATGCTAAATTCTGTTGGTCTAACTGGGAATATCGTTTCTATTGGTCGTGGTGATGCGCCTATAACATGTTATGGTGATAAGGACCTTATATTGAGAGTATGTTATAAATGTTCAATTCCAATACAGGATGAAAAAGGAAAGCTGTTCTAGGCCCTACTAGATTGGTATGAATGGAAGATGCTCTGGTCAAAGTGATGATAGGAAGTGGACAAGAAAGAATGAGCAGGAAGTGCAGTACAACAACTCCAGCCAAAGAGTGAGAAGAAGCTAGTGACGAGTGCTGCTATTGCTTATGGGTTTTTCCTCCCTATTAACCTCACTAACCCCCTTTAGAGTCAGATGGATCAGAACCAGCAACAGATCCTACTATTAGTTTATGGTCTCTGCCTTTACTATGTTCCTATCTCGTGTAAAAAATAAGAAAGAGGCGGACGGAAGCTCCCGAACCCCGTCTTATGGAGACGTGTGTGTGCCAGGGGAATGGAGGGCTGTGGGGAGATAAGATCTTTTGAGCTATACAGTTTATGCAGATTGCGGATCTACTATTGGAAGCTCCTGTTTTTGCTAATAAGACATGGACGAAATAACAACCCCTGTTGATTTTGATAGGCTGACAACTCACACGCAGGTAGTCATTTTAGATACTATGAAACAGTAATTTGCCCATATGCAAAGAATGAATGGTCAAGAAGTCACTTACCTTAGGGCTACTAGTCCTATTCCTATCACTCTATCTTTTCTCTCGAGACAATAGAAGTAATCGTCTTCAATGAGATGGCTTTCAAACATACTATATTAATTCACATTCGTCAATCTCCGACTGGCAGTAGCCTACATTGATTCCTTTTAGTAGACGTAAGAAAGGCGAACCCCATGAGGCTGTTCGTGAGCAGAGAATTGCCGGTAGGACCAATGTTGAGGACTCATTCATTCGACTAAGAATCATAGTAAACACCTTTTTGGGATGTATTCTTTGGCAAAGTCCCTTCCTGCCGAAGGTTATCCCTCTTTAGTTTAAGGCTTATCCCTTTCAGTATAGGGTATAGCAAGGCCGTACCTGGTACTATCATTCGAACATTTGAAAAGCCTTAGTTGATTTGCCGCGAAAGTGAGATGTTCATCTGATCACTACTATCTTACCTTACCTCTAACTTCCCGCTTCAAGAACAACTGTTTCTACCCGAAGAAGAGATTCTTCACGGAAGAGAATAAAGGATTAAGGACTAAGCTCTGTAAACAAAAAGAAGATGTTGTTTAAAGTTCCAAGAAAGGGCTATGGTTCACTCGCGGTCGAAGAAGAGGAGCGACGTAACTTACTAATTAACTGATTGAACAGGGTGAAAAGAATCACCAGTTGATGCGGAAGAAGCTGTCTTAGCATGGTTTTGCCAAAGAAGTTCACGCAACAAACAAACTGAGTAGGGAAGTTGTTGAATCTTAATTGGATAAGTAATTCAACATTGGAAAAGTTGAGTAAAAATAAGGACTGTCAAAGAGTCATGTTGGGCTTCGACTAGGAGCTCTCCTCGGCCATAGAGAGGCAATTGACCTTTTAGACAAAGGGAAAACTTCTTGCGGATTGTGAAAGTAGTGTCTAGCCACCTGAGCAGTAGTTTATTTAGCTTTGATTCAATGGGAAGATTTTTAGGTGAAACCGTACCCCCATCGCCTTAGTCGACTTGTTCCTTAGATGAGAAAGCTTGACTCGCTTATCAGACAGAGCTTGGAAATAGACTACACACTTAGATGCCCTACTCCATTTTGGTTGCTTGCCTTAATAACAATAGGTTCGGTCAGCAGAGGGCTCTCCGGAGAGAGAGTGATGTTGCAAATCAAAGATCTCGTACTACGACTATAAAAAGGGCTGGAGTTTGCTTGTTCCGGAGTTCAGTTACTCTGCTTCACTCTCTTATTCATTCGTATCAGAAGCTTTGGGATCATGCTCTCATGTTATCGGTCTCATCCAACACTTTTCACACTCGGGACTGACGGGACTCGAACCCGCAGCTTCCGCCT
>CM067173.1:57935881-57973285 GCA_034093135.1 Erigeron breviscapus
GAAACATCCAGTTGCGGATACACATCCCGAGCGAGATCTCCTGTAGGCTTCTCCTGTGCTTAGTTCACTTAGCATGGAAAGAAGTTGAGTTGTGCTAGTAACATTGTGAGCGAGGTTATCAAGGGGAACATGCCCTTAGCCGCTAAGCCAAAGCTTGTAGGCTTGTAGAGAAAGCTGGTATACCAACAATCCATGTTCATGAACAGTCTCCTTCGAACATCTGATTCACCTTAGGTTGGACACTTCAAGCTTCCACCTCCGTCTATGATCGGCTTGCTTTCTCGGTATCGCGAGTCTCCGCCGGCTAACTAATAGATAGAGAGATCGCTCAGTAAACACTGGAATCACTTCGGCTGGCTGCTCTGGCAGAACTCTCGCTAGTCTGTGAAAGAAGATTGCTGGTAGAATGAGTCAATACTGGCAGGTTAGCGGGTACTACTACAAGCCCAAGCACAGGCCATCGACTTTCTCAGGCAGCATCTATTGACTTCTTCCTTTGCCATCACTTTCCCTATCAGACTTCGAGCCATCAAAATGACTACTTGTCTTTCTTCTAGGATGGAAACCCTGATCTAAGGGTGGCCTAGCTAACCCCTTTCTTCGTGCTTTTACGAAAGATCGCTTCGCTTGCCATTGAACGGAAAGAACCCGAATCCGGAAAGAGCCAAGACAAAGATACTACAGCAGCATTGCACACATTAAGACACCTACGGTTTAGAGAATGACCAGGTCTTACACACCTAAACAAGAAAGACATAAAAGAATTGCCTAACATGGCTGCTCTGAGAAGGATAGGGGTGAGAGGTCAAGTGAAGACGCATCATATTCATTCTTGAGTGAAACTCCCCACCGCGAGAGCAGATTTCGCTCAATAAGGTACAACTATCCCAGCCCTCTTCTTCTTTTCCTTCTTACCATGAGGTTTGTCCCGGAAATGGGATGTTGGTGATCTCTCCTACTCCCTGTGAGATGATGGGGAGTACGCCTGCAGCAACCTTTAGTGCTGACTAAACTGCCCTTTCTCTTCTTCCCTTGCCACGCGATAGAAAGCAGCATTCTACTAATTGGATTACCTTCTTCCTCTTCTTCTGGTTGATTGAATCGATCGGGGTACCCACCCCTCTCTTGCTGGTTTCATAGATCCGTATGCTTTACTCGAGGGTACGTCTCCCTCAGGTCGACGGGGCACGCTCTCATCCCTAAAAGAGGACAGCCCGAAACTCAAAAAACAGCAAAATACGCTACTCACAATTGCTTAAGTGACCAACTTTGAATGACCAGCATCTGTGAGGGCTCATGGACAAACATGGAAGGGTGCAAATTGAAAGTGCAAAGAGAAGAAAGTTTGGATGCGGGAATAGAATACTATTCAATTTTCAATAAGTCCCTTGATTCGTTTCCAAATACGGCTCTTTTCGTTTCCAATTGTTTTCAGTACTTCGTTCAGATGATTTCTGCGGCTCCTATTAGAGGGGAGGTCGTAAAGATCCGCGAAGTAGGCTTGAAATCCTCGCTCTATGTCCTCTTTATCCCTTATATTAAGATGCAGCTCTTTCTTCTCGTACAACGATTGTGCGTGCTTTATGATGCTTTGCATGCGCTCTTCGCGCGCCTTCATTTGTTTATCGGCCAACCTCATCTCCTTGGACTCATCGAAAGTAGTTTCCCACTGCCTTTTTCGAGGAGCCTTTTGCGAGACTTCGCCCACCTCCTGGGCGGCAGGGGTGGATTGACCCCTCCTATTCCCCCGCCCGAGGTATGCAGAAAGGGAGCTACTGCCTGCTGCAACTCATCCATCAAGAGATACCCACTACAATACAAGAGTTTAATTAAATAAAATGAGATAAAAAAAAATATATATATATATAGATATAGAAATCCTGGGTGATGGGAAACGTTGCAGGAATCGAGTTTTCCAAAACAGAAAGAAAATCGTACACTTGACTGAGAAATAGCATAATACTTCTTCGTGAATGCGGCGTTGTATTATTGTAGGTTCCCTGTTCCAAACATTTCCTTCAAGTAGACGACAAGTTTTAAATCTTAATGCAGGCATTCCTCCCTCACATGCTTTTGCAACAGATTCTTACTAAGACCGGTCATCCCCATAGACACGGCCATTCTTGGCATCTTCACTGTTGCCCCTCTTCTCAAAGCCTGGCATTGGCATTCATCCAATGCATTCTTTTCGATCTTGTACCCACGGAGCGGTACACTGAACACCAACCCAATCGAGATGAAAAAAAGAAAGAATAGCAACTACATCAACAACTTTGATTTCTGACGTGACACCAACTTAATCGAGACGAAAAAAAGAAAGAATAGCAACTACATCAACAACTTTGATTTCTGACGTGAACGGCCGCTCAAGAGACTTCATCTTTATCGATTTACGATAAATAAAGAGTAACTACTGATTTCTGCTCGTAGTTCCTCTCTTGTTAGTTCGAAATACAGTACTCGCGCAACAGCGCTTACAACAGCTCTTATTATATGCACTGCAATGCATGGGGCTTCGGTACATCGGGGCTACGCTAGAAAATAAAAACCAAATTCAATTCTTCCGAACCCATCCACGAATAGCTAGAAATTTTTCTTTCTTTACGAGAATTTAGGTGCTTCGGTGTTTTTCCACTTGGCTGTACAACATGAGTTTCAGGCCGACAATGAAAAACTCCACCAAAAAGTCTTCAAGTAGATTTGGGATTTTCTTTTTTAACGTTAAAACTTTGTTTGGAAGTAAGAAATGGTTTACATTTGTAAGTCCCTCACACGATGGTTTAACCCACGAGTGTAAAATAACAAGTCAAGTATGCACTAGATTGGACTAGTATTACTTTAAATATAAATGCAAGAATATAAATAAAGTAATAAAGACTTAATGCAATAATTAAGCAAGTAAATAAATGGTGGAACACAAATGTAATTTTCAAGTGTATTTTATTTATTGATGTTAAACAAAATACAAGATTGTTGCGGAACCTAGATATTACAAGTGTGTAACTATCTAAACAATCTTTGAATTACAAGTGATCTATACTTGCTAAATAATCTCCTTGGATCGATATACTTAAAGTTGTGAAGTATAACTATTAGGATCGAGAGTATTTTAGCAAGTTCACCAAATTGCAAAAAAGTAATTTGTACAAGGAAATGACTTGGTATTTATAGGCAAATAAATTCAACAGTGAATTTATTATGCCGTACAAATATGGTTGCATGCATTTAAGGAAACAACTTTAATTCCTTAAATGCATTGGTTAAAGTACAAGGATAAAGTCATTTTGATGTGACTTGTCAACCTTTTAACCAACCACCTTTACACACGTATTGTACTTTTATCAATAGACAAATGGATTGTCCGGGTAAAAGCGTGTAAAGGCATAAAGTCAATTCCTCGTAATCAGTGTTCAGACTTGTAAGGTCTAGAACACTGACAAAGCTCCAGTCAGGAGATCTGGTAAGACTGTCAGTGGGCTCCACTGCTTGTCAGTCTTATTTCTTCAAACTTCAGTCTTTGACTTCAGTGAGAATGTCTTCAGTAGAAACGATCTTGACTGGAGTGAAGTCCAGTGAGCTAATCTGGTGGAATCCAGATTTCTGTACAAGTAAACAGCTCACTGGTCTTCTATTATTTCTGGACAAATCTTCAGTGACGCTCCAGTCTTCAAGTCTGGAGTGGGTCCAGTAAATCTGGGCCTAACAAATTCCCCCTATTTTTTCAGAAATAATGCAAGGTTTTTCAAGCTTCTATCTATACAATTGTATGCTTGAAAAACACTTGATTTTGACTAAGTCTAAAAATTTAAGTTACTGGAAAACACTTTATAGATCATCAGTGTTCCAGTATTAATCTTTTAGTTCTAACTTAGACTTAATATCATCACTTACTTGTGAATCAAAAATTGCAACTATATTTACATGACATCAACTGATAAAAAGTTACGATTTTGATTGAAAATCAAATTACAAATACAAGTAAATGATAGTAGAGTCAGGCCCTTCTCTTTGAAGCTTGTCCTGGTGCATCTTCAGTGGCCTTTCTCTTGGGTGAAGGGGCAGTACTTGCTGAGCTGATTCCCAGTGCAACTTCCATGTCAGTCTTTTTCTGATGGACCCATTGAATTCTTTTCATGAAGGCCTTCTCATCAGGAGTTACATCTGGTTTCCCCTTAAACGTCAAACCAATTTCCTTCAGTTCAGTCCACCCAAAAGCCTGAGCTGAAGTACATTTCCTTTCATCTACAAACCCATCCTCTCTAGTCAGCTTCACTTCAAACTTAGTAAATTTTTCATTATTTGGAGCAAGTTTGATTTCAGCACCAATGATCTTTCTGGAGTTTTCCCTGAACTTCATCAGTTCATCATATTTTGATCTAGTTCTGGCAACCTGGATCATTTCCTCAGTTTCCTTGGACACTCTAATTTGTTCCATGGCAGACTGGACTTCTTCACGATTTATTTTCTTTGAAGTGTCCAAGGGAATGAAAGTACTGAGGTCTGCATCTCTGGCAGCCTTGGTTTGTCTGGCTGGAAGTTTGGGTAAGCCCGTTAACTTCTTTCTGTACTCGTTTTCCAGAGCTGCAGCATTCTGTCTGACCTTCTTCTGGAGGTTCACCAGTTCCTCCTTTCTTTGTTTGATCAGCTCAACCACACTGACACCATAAGTCACTGCATCATATGTTTGTTCTTCTAGAGAGTACTGGGAGCGAACATAAACATCATCCATAGCATCAAAACATTGATGAACTCTGGGGTCTTCCTTCATTCTTTTATACACATCAACGTGCACACCCAACCTGCCAGCATTGTAAGAATCAAGGGTCCCCATTTTTGCCATTTCATTTTTGTATTTAATTAGTTCATCTTTTTGCATTCTCTTGTAAATTTCAATCATAATGCTCTCCTGCTCCAGTCTCTTAGAAGTATCTTCATCAACAGTAGGAAACTCTGAGGAACTCTCAGTGGTTTCAATCTCTCCTCCAGATATCACATGTTGCTTTCTTTTCACTGACTTCAGAGTAGTTGTGATATCTGGGAATGCTTCAAACTGGGGCTCACTGACATCAGTACCAGCAGCCTCTTCAACCTGCACAATGGCATCAATACCAAGTGCTTTCTGTGCTACCTGTGCATTGGCATCAGTACCAGTCACTTTCTCAATTGCAAAGGCTTTCTCAATAGCAGCAGCCAAATCCTTCTTCTTTTCAACCATTTCAGTAGCAGCAACCTTCTCAGATTTTTCCCCCTTGGAATGATCACCAGTTCTTGACTGGAGATCTTTCCACAACTGTTCAAGCATATGTCTGTCTGAAGACCCAAACGTTCTGCCTGCTACTGGAGTGGTGATATTCACAGTCTTTCTGAGCTCAGTCACTTCCTTCTTGATAATTTGAATTTCTTGAGGCAAGTGCTTTGGCATCTCAGTATTAATCATATTGACCACCTGAGGCAACAACCCATCTTGAATACTTCGAAGGACTGACCCAGAAATTTCTGCAGTTATTTCCTTCAGCATATCAGCTCTAAATTTTCTGGCACAAGCATCACTGATGTTGCTGATAACAGAATTCTGGTCAAGGGTTGGCCTGCTTTCAACATTGCTAATCCTGGTGGTCAACTTCTGAACCTCTTCTGTCAGACCTGCCAGTGGTTGAGCAACTTCAGCTTTCACTGCAGTCTGAACAGAATTCACCAGCTTTTCCTCTAATCCCTGGACTGCCACTTTAATATTTTCAGAATTTTTATTTGTGGCCAGTACCAGTTCATTCATCTTCTCAAACACCAGCTTCTCATTACCAGCAAAAAGGTTCATTTCTGAAGCAAGATTATTTGATAATAGAGATTTAAATTCAGAAACAACCTGAGTAGAAGACTGGAGTGATCTCTCCAGGTCCGCCACCTTATTCAAAAGGCCTTGGACCAAAAGGCCTTAGACCTCGGTAGAAGAAGAACTGGAGAGACCACCTGGAGGAGAAACATCTGAAGCCATTCTGGTTGCCAAGGGAACTTGTGTCTGGACTCCTTCAGTTGATGCTGCAGATGTAATAACAGTTGAGTCCAGCACACGAGGAAATTCCAGTGGTGCTTCAAGAGGTGGAGGTTGATTTGGTGAAATCTGGAGTGAACTTGGGTTGAAATAAGAAGTGTGTTGCGGAATTGAAGGTGGTGGTGGTGGTGGTACATTTAATGATTCTGATAACATGACCATCTTCATCTACCTTATTCCTGAAGACCCATCTGGTTCCAATTGGTTCTTTCTTGCCAACTGGAGGAGGAACCAAATACCATACCTTGTTCCTCTCAAACTGGTGTAACTCTTCTTGCATAGCTATCACCCAGCTTGGATCTTCCATAGCCTCGTCAATCTTCTTCGGTTCTACCAGTGATAAGAAGCTGACGTATAAACATTGTTCACTGGAGGCTCTTCTGGTCTGAACCCCTCTACTGGAGTCACCTATGATCTGATCAATAGGATGAGCTTTTGTCCATTTAGAGTAATGACCAGGATTATTGCTTACAACAATATCAGTGCAAGAGTTCAGTTGAGTCTCCTCTGGTGTTGTTTCAGGAGGAGGATCTTGCCAGACTATTTCCACATTTTCATCTGAATCAGTAAGATCACGATTTGCATCATGAAATTCTTCATTTAAAGGCATTTCTTGAATTACTGGCTCAGTTTCAACTGAGACTGATACTGGGGGAGTAGTACGAACATCTGATCCAATAACAAGTTCAGAGGGTAGTTTGAAACTTATTGAAGGATAGAAAGGTGTACTACTGGGGGTTTTCTTCTTTTGAACTGGTTCCAAGTCAGGATGACTGGAAACTTCTTCAGGTGAATCTTTATTGTAGTTGATAGGATCAGATTCACAGAAGACAATTGGATTTACTGGGGGAGAATCAAGGGCTGGCTTTTTATTAATTGCATTATTTGATTCATCAAATGTGACATGTATTGACTCTTGTACCTTCTCCAGTCTCTTGTTGTAGACTCTAAAGTCTTTGCGAATGGCTGAATATCCTAAGAAATATCCTTCATCAGCTTTGGCATCAAATTTGCCTAACTGACTGGAGTCGTTTAGGATGTAAACTGGACATCCAAAAACGTAAAAATAACCAATATTTGGTTTTCTATTTCTTAATATTTCATAGGATGTCTTCTTGTGTCGCTTCACACACACTGATCGATTCTGGGTGTGGCAAGCAGTTGCAATTGCCTCAGCCCAGAAACTGGTAGGAAGACCAGATTCAGCAAGCATACTTCTGGCAGCTTCTATCAGTGTTCGATTTTTCCTTTCTACCACTCCATTTTGCTCTGGAGTGCGTGCTGAAGAGAAGTTCTGAGAGATGCCAGTGTCAGTACAGAATTTCTCCAGAGTTGCATTCTGGAATTCTGTTCCATTGTCACTTCTTAACTGACACACTTTTCGCTTGTACTTGAGTTCAATCTGCTTGATGAGAGTGATGATTTCAGCAGCAGCTTCACTTTTAGACCTGAGAAAGATTACCCAACAAAATCTAGAGTATTCGTCAACAATCACCAGGGTAAATCTTTTACCAGCACGAGTCTGAACATTCACTGGACCAAAAAGATCCATATGAAGCATATGAAGTGGTTTAGATATGCTAAAATTCTGCTTGGTCTTGAAACTGGCACGTTTCTGCTTTCCCATCTCACATCCTGGACATGGCCTTTCCTTTTTGAAGGAAACTAAAGGTATCCCATCTGCCAGTTGTTTTCTAGACAACTTATTAATATTTTTGAAATTTAAATGGGATAACCTTTTATGCCATAACCAGTTTGTGTCTTCATCAGCTTGAGTATAGAAACACTGCTCTGAAGGAGAGCTTTCCATATCCATTACATACACATTTCCTCTTCTGGGAGCAATCAATACTACCTTCCAGTCCTTATTAAATACAATGCCCTGAGCAATATTGAACAGTACTTGATAGCCATCATCACACAGTTGGCTAACACTGATCAGGTTATATTTCAAACCATTCACATAAGCCACCCGTCTGAATTTGACTTGTCCATTGTTCAGAACACCATACCCCTCAGTTTTTCCACAACCATCATTTCCAAAAGTAATGGAGGGTCCATCAAAAATGGTGAACTCCTCCAGCAGGGTCTTACATCCGGTCATTGTCCTACCAGCAGCACTGTCAAGATACCAAATATATTTCTTTCGATCGCCCTGCACATCCACCAGATATATTAGTTAGATTTGGGAACCCATTGACTGATGGGTTCACTGGATCCTCCCTTATGGATCCCTGGGGGTATCTGGTTAAGTTCACTTTCTTCAACAGTAGTTTTTGTTGAAAATACTACTGGAGTTGACAGTTTTGAAACCTTTTTCTTTTTCTCAACAGGAATTATATTTTTATCTTTCTTTGAAAAAGGTTTAGAATTTTGTTTAGGGCCAGATGAAGTACCCTCAAAGTTGTTTAATCTTGCATTACAGCTTTGAACCTGACGAGCCAGTAGTTGAAACTGGCTCTCCAACCTTAACAAAATTGTTTCTTCAGATGACACATGAGCCTTTCCAGATGACTGGACCTTAGGCTTAGGAAGGGAACTGTTCTTTTTCTTTTGAACCTGGGGTTCTTTAGAAGCAGTCTGAGGCAAAGGTTTCTTCTGATTGACCTTTTTAACTGGAGCAGTCATCTGGGATGCTCCAGTCTTAACCTCTGGAAGTTGAGCTGGGATAATACAAGCTTTTGGGGTAGAAGGTTCATCATAAATGGTACTTGGTTTAACCTCCTCTGGTAACCGGTCAATAACTGGTATTAATGCTGCAACATGAGTATTTCCATCCAGATATGCACATTTTTGGGATGGAAATTGGTTTACTCCAGCATCATATGGCTTCTTAGTTTCTAACCATGATTTAATGACCTGTTTTTCTTTTTCTAAAATCATTTCCAGGTCATGTTTTTCTTGAACCAGTTGTTCAGTTACCAAAACTTGTGCTTGAAATGCCAGTTCAATATCTTGAAGTTCTTTTAATTTTGATTTTAAAGCAGCGATTTCAGAGGAATCTGTTTCTATACCATTAAGATTGTCAAATCTAACAGTTTCCACAAAAATTAAATCAGAATTTAGAGCTTCAGCAATGTCCAATTTTAGTTCAGGATCGGTTTCAATATCATACTCACTAACCTTTTTTATAACTATGTCCACCCATCGACCAGATGTGACATCATCCTTCACCAGATGCTCTTGGTCTGCCAGAGCCATAAAGCAACAATCTCTTTCCTCTTCTTCATCATGATGAATCATCAGAGGGAACCCATGCTTCTTCAGTGGTTGCAATCATGCATTTATTATTTTCTATTTGTTGAGACATGAGAGCAATTTGAGCCTTAAGCTTTTTGTACTTGGACTTATAGCTATCATCAGGCTTGTTATAAGAAACAGATGGACCAGACTGAGAGACAAACTGACTGGACTTGCACTCCGTCATGAAATGACCTTTTCTGCCACACTTAAAGCATGTCAGATTGGTCTTGTTAGTATAGGAACTGGGTGCATGTTGTCCAGTGGGCCTAGTTGCTCTTGCCTTAAAACGATTAAACGTTTTAGCAATCATTGCAACCAGGTCATCACTATCAGTTTCATCACAGTCTGGAGAGATATTATTAGTGACTCCAGAATCCATTAGTTCAGACATCATCTTCTTCATAGAAAATACATTCTCGGAAGATATTAATGCAGCACAAGGTGGTTCAGAATTACTGACCATTGTGGAACTACTGGAAGCATGATTTAAAGCATCTTTTTCAGCCTCAATCCTCTGGGCTTGATTCTCTTTAGTGAATCTGAAGGCTCCATACAATGTTGACAGAGTATGGGAGTGCAAGGTTTTACCTTGTCTCAAGACCAGAATCATGTGAGACCATTTAGTGGGAAGAATATCACAAAATTTCTCCAAAAGTATATCCTTGTCTTTCTCAACCCCCAGTCCTCTTAACTGGTTTATAATGCTCATAAATCTGGTGTAAGTACCAGTTAGAGACTCATTGGGGAGAGCAAAAAATGACTCATACTTTTTGTTTAGGGAGACCTTTCTGGTAACAACGGTGTCATCACCTCCTTCATACTGGTTCACCAGTTCATCCCACATGGTTTTAGCACTGGGATAGAGAACTAGTGTGGGAATTAGGGTTTCTAGAACAGCCCCGAGGATCATGTTTTTAAGGATGGTATCAAGATTTACCAATATCCTCTCCTCTTCGGACCAGTGTTCCTCCCTCTTTTCCCTTCCACTTCTTGATCCAGTTGGGTCAAGGAGTGCATTGATAGGAAGTCTAGGCACATAGGGTCCTTCATTTAAAATTTTAATCATATTCCTTTCAATACCAGTAACATGTAATATCATCCTAGCTTTCCACGTACCAAATTCATCACTGCTCCCATTGAATTTAGGAACAGGATTATTCGAGTAGTGCACATGCACATGTGGAGAAGCAGGAGGAGGAGGAGGTGGAGGATTAGTATTGACAACGGGTGGGTCATTAAGATTAGGTTCAGGATTTTCTTTTTTAACGTTAAAACTTTGTTTGGAAGTAAGAAATGGTTTACATTTGTAAGTCCCTCACACGATGGTTTAACCCACGAGTGTAAAATAACAAGTCAAGTATGCACTAGATTGGACTAGTATTACTTTAAATATAAATGCAAGAATATAAATAAAGTAATAAAGACTTAATGCAATAATTAAGCAAGTAAATAAATGGTGGAACACAAATGTAATTTTCAAGTGTATTTTATTTATTGATGTTAAACAAAATACAAGATTGTTGCGGAACCTAGATATTACAAGTGTGTAACTATCTAAACAATCTTTGAATTACAAGTGATCTATACTTGCTAAATAATCTCCTTGGATCGATATACTTAAAGTTGTGAAGTATAACTATTAGGATCGAGAGTATTTTAGCAAGTTCACCAAATTGCAAAAAAGTAATTTGTACAAGAAAATGACTTGGTATTTATAGGCAAATAAATTCAACAGTGAATTTATTATGCCGTACAAATATGGTTGCATGCATTTAAGGAAACAACTTTAATTCCTTAAATGCATTGGTTAAAGTACAAGGATAAAGTCATGTTGATGTGACTGTCATCCTTTTAACCAACCACCTTTACACACGTATTGTACTTTTATCAATAGACAAATGGATTGTCCGGGTAAAAGCGTGTAAAGGCATAAAGTCAATTCCTCGTAATCAGTGTTCAGACTTGTAAGGTCTAGAACACTGACAAAGCTCCAGTCAGGAGATCTGGTAAGACTGTCAGTGGGCTCCACTTCTTGTCAGTCTTCTTTCTTCAAACTTCAGTCTTTGACTTCAGTGAGAATGTCTTCAGTAGAAACGATCTTGACTGGAGTGAAGTCCAGTGAGCTAATCTGGTGGAATCCAGATTCCTGTACAAGTAAACAACTCACTGGTCTTCTATTATTTCTGGATAAATCTTCAGTGACGCTCCAGTCTTAAAGTCTGAAGTGGGTCCAGTAAATATGTGCCTAACAACATTTGTCGTAGGCAATCCTGTTGGCGCTTTGTGAGTCCCTTAAGTTCGATGGGTTAACCAGGAAAGTGTAAAATAAAACAAGTCTAATAAGCACTAGAATGGACTAGTATTACTTGTAAATAAATGCAAGAATATATAACAAAGTAATACAAGACTTAAAGCAATAAACAAGTAAAGTGGAACATTATGTATTTTTCAATGGTGTATTTTATTTATGATGTTAAATAAAACACAAGGTTGTGCGAAATCAAGATAATACAAATAAGTATGTATCCTAACAACCTATGAATTACAAATAATCTATATTTGTCAAATAACTCTTTTGGATCGAGATACTTAAAGTTGTGAAGTATCCCTGTTTAAGATCGAGAGTATTTAGACAAATTCACTTTCATGCAAAGTGTATGCTAAAAAGTATTTTTCTCAAGGAAATGACTTTGTATTTATAGGCAACAAAATTCACCAGTGAATTTTTGCCGTACAAATATGGTTGCATACATTTAATGATCCGACAAGAACATTAAATGTATTGGATAAGGAATAAGGATAAAGTCATATCAAATGATTTAATATCCTTTTATCCAACCAGCTTTACACACACAAACTTTGGTAAAGAACAAGTGGATTGTTCTTTGGAAAGTGTGTAAAGGCATAAGTCAATCCTCGATATCAGTGTTCAGACTTGTAGGGTCTAGAACACTAACAATCCTCCAGTGTACAGATCTGGTAAGACTTTCCAGTGGACTCTGCCATTTGTAAGTCTTCTTTATTCTGACTTCAGTCTTTGACTTCAGTGAGGGTGACGAATTCCTTTTTGTTCGGTCATAGGTTGGTCCAAAGAACGAGAGTCGGCTTCCTTAAGTCCGTTGTTGATCTGGACTGGGGTGAAGTCCAGTGAGCTAATCTGGAGAATACTCCAGATTTCCTATACAAGTATTTGCGCTCACTGGTCTTCCATTATTTCTGGACAAATCTTCAGAGGGACTCCAGATTCCAAGTCTGGAGTAGGTCCAGTAGAACACGTTTCTGGACAGATCTTCAGTGAGGCTCCAGTAGTCGAGTCTGGAGCGAGTCCAGTAAAACACGTTTCTGAACAAACCTTCAATAAGGTTCCAGTAGTCCAGTCTGGAGTGAGTCCAGTAAATCTGGACTAAATCTGGACCTAACAAATTCCCCCTATTTGTTTAGAAATAATGCAAGTGTTTTCAAGCTTAAATCTATACACTTTGTATGCTTGAAAAACACAAGTTTTGACTTAGTCTAATCTAAGTTACTGGAAAACACTTTATAGATCATGAGTGTTTTCAGTTTCATCTTTTAAGTTTTAACTTAGACTAAATCTGATCATTTACTTATATGAATCAAAAATTGCAACTATTATTACATACATCAACTGATAAATAGTATACAATTTTCATAAAACAATAAATTTACAACAAGTAAATGACAAGAGTCAGGCCCTTCTTTTCGATGTCTGTCCTGGAGCATCTTCAGTAGCCTTTCTCTTTGGTGATGGAGAAGATGGTATTGATTCTGGAGATCTTATGCCCATTGCAACTTCCATCTGTTGCTTTCTTCTCCATACCTTTTCACTCTTTTCAGAAATGCTTTAACATCAGTCGACACATTTGTCTTCCCCCTGAACGTTAAAGCGATTTCTTTCAGTTCACTCCATCCAAATGCTTGGACTGAAGTTCTTTTCCTTTCATCAGTAAAGTTACCCTCCCTGGTCAACTTTACTTCAAACTTAGACATGCCTTCATTATCTTCAGCCAATTTGATTTCAGCACCAGTGATCCTTCTTGCATCAGCCCTGAAGTTTAACATTTCATTGTATTTTTCGTTCAGCTTGGCTTGCTGGATCAATGCTTCAGTCTCCTTGGACACTCTCCTTTGCTCTACAGCAGATTGGAGTTCTTGACGATTGATTTTTCGAGAAGTGTCCAGGGGAATGAATTGCTTACATCAGCATCTTTGATTGCTTTGATTTGTCTGGCAGTCAATTTTGGTAAACCAGTAAGTCTCTTTCTGTACTCTATCTCCAGAGCACCAGCATTCTTTCTGATCTTTTTCTAGAGACTTACCAGTTCATCCTTTCTTTGTCTGATGAGTTCTGGTACACTCACGCCATAAATAATAGAATCATAGACTTGTTCTTCTTCAGCGTAGAATGAGCGTACATGAACATCATCCAATAAACTCAAACATTGATGAACTCTGGGGTCATCCTTCATCTTTTTATATACTTCAATATTAATGCCTAACCTGCCAGCATTGTAAGAATCCAGAGTACCCATAGTTGCCATCTCCCTTTGATGGGCCAGCAGTTCATCTTTTTGATTTCTTTTAAAAATCTCTATCATGATGCATTCTTGTTCTAGTTTCTTGGATGTTTCATCATCAGCATCTTCACCAGTTTGCTCTTCCTCTCCAGATTCCATTTGTTTGTTTTCCCTTAACTGACTTCAGAGTTGATGGAATATCTGGGAAGGACTCAAACTGGGGCTCACTGTCTTCAGTACCAGTAGCTTCTTCAGTTAGCCCGGCTTCAGTGCCATATGCTCTTTGTGACATGTGCTTCAGTGTTTGGTCACCAGACGACCTTTCCCCCTTGGAATGATCACCAGTCCTTGACTTGAGATCATTCCATATTTCTTCAAGCATAAGTCTGTCCAGTGCACCAAATGTTGTACCTGCTACTGGAGTTGTTTCAGACACAACTTTCTTAAGTGCCTGCACTTCCTTCTGAACATTTGCAACAGCTTTAGGCAAGTGTTTTGGCAACTTCTCATCCAGTAAGTTGTCTATTTGGGGTAACACCCCATCATGAATGCTACGAAGAATAGTCCCAGAAACTTCTTCACATAATTCTTTCAACATATTGTTTCTGAACTTCCTTGTACATGCATCACTTATTGTGCTGACAACTGCACCCTGGTCTAGTGTGGGTCTTGTCTCCAGAGAACTGACCCTAAAAACCAAATTCTGAATATCTTCTTTCAGACCTGCCAGTTCGCCAGTGACTGCAGTCTGAACAGAATTAACCAACCTTGTCTCTAATCCCTAGACTGCCATTTTGATCTTTTCAGTGTTGTTGTTTGTGGCCAGTACCAGTTCATCAAGCTTCTCATAAACCAGCTTCTCATTCCCAGCAAAGACATTCATCTCAGATGCAAGGTTATTTGATAGTAAAGATTTGAAGTCTGAAATAACCTGAGATGAAGTCTGGAGTGATCTCTCCAGGTCCGCCACCTTACTTAAAAGGCCTTGGACCTCGGTAGAAGATGAAGTGGAGAGACCACTGGGAGGTTCAAGAGTTGAGGGTAATCTGGTCATTAGAGGAACTTGTGCCCAGTCCTCTTCAGTTGCAGCTTCAGATGTTGCAACTGGTGACTCCGGCGCACGAGGTGGAGGTTGAGATTGTGAAGGTTGAGTGGTTGTTGGAGTGAAGTATTGAGTGTGTTCTGGAATTGAAGGTGGTGGTGGTGGTGGCATGTTTGATTGTGGTGGTGGCATTTCTGGTGGAGGTGTTGGCATTTCTGGTAGATTTTCTTCTTCTTGTACATCTTCACCCAGAAAATTCAAGTTTGCATCAAAAACTTCAGACATTGGGGAGTCAACATCATCCCATTCTGGAACAATCCCAACTGTCTGTTCACCAGACTGTTCACCAGTCTCTACATTCACTTGTTCACCAGCCTCTACATTCAAGTCCAGTGGAGCCTCTTGCTCACCAGAAACATGTTCATCAGTCTGAACATCTTCAACTTCCTCAACAACCTGCTCAACAACCTCTTGTTCATAAATTGGCGATCCATCTAGATTCATAACATCACCAGGATGTCTTTCAGGATTCACCTGAAGTCCTGCTCTCATCAGACGCCTGTTTGTTCTAGGTCGTCTGGAAGGTTCAACAACTTCTGTACCTTGACCTTCTGGAGCAACTTGTCTAATGAGCTGTACAGCTTCAATGATCTGTACATCATCACCAGATGGTCCTTCAACAGCTTGACCTCTATCTGGACCCATTTCAGCTTCTTCCCTTTGGAAGGAAAGCATGGACTGAGGAATATCTACCTCATCCAGTGGAGACCTGAGATTGACCAGATCTCTCATATACTCACTCACAGAAAAGTGAGTAGTATCCATATCATACTGGTCTCCAAGAGCATTCTTAAACATTAGTGAAAGGAAGCGAATATAAGGAACGAATGGTTTTCTTCCTTTCACTCTTAGGCGCTCTACCAGGTCATCAAAAAGGATCTGGGCAAAGTCCACCCTAAGCCCAAACCATAAGCAATAGGCAATCTGGAGGTGGGTTTGATTGATCTGGTCTAACCCTCCAGAGCTGCCTCCCAGACACTCAACAATA
Source organism: Erigeron breviscapus (assembly GCA_034093135.1). Classification (NCBI taxonomy): domain Eukaryota; kingdom Viridiplantae; phylum Streptophyta; class Magnoliopsida; order Asterales; family Asteraceae; genus Erigeron; species Erigeron breviscapus. Next base: position 57,951,799 of record CM067173.1, read on the forward strand.
TGGGTGAAGAAATATCTCCATGAGTCTGACAGCTTGCTCATGTAGATAGTCCCTTTCCTGGATAGCTGGCCATGCTCATCCAAGATATCCGTGTGCCCCATCAGCCTGCATACTTCCCTTGTATTGATACCAGTGGGAAGCTCAATAGGCAACTCATTCTGTTCATGATAGTTTAACTGTAGAACAGACCTGAGAAGACTTGCAGTGAAACCAAGGGATCTGGTACCTCCCTTGAGAGTATAATGATCGATGAGTATCATCATCATATTGTAACATCCCAAAATCTTTATTTCGTTTATTTTGTTGACTTTGACTTGCTAGTCAACCATGCTTCGACTTGTCTAGATTTCACGTAATTTTACGAATCAATTAAAGATATAATGTAATTATATGAATGAAATATTATATGTGTAAAGATAATTAATCATATGTATATATGGGTATACATTTTGATTAGTTATCATATATGTATCCTTTGTGCTTATATGTTTATATGCAATTGTGTACCTAAATTAGCTACTAATAAATATATATATACTTGTAATTGAATTATAACTAAATGAATAAAAGCAAACAAACTTACATAAACTAGTTACTACACTTAATTACACAAATAATAATCAAGAATCAAAGTTTAGAGTCAACCAAAGTCAATTAGTCAAGTCAAGTTTGTGTTCTTGACATAAACCCCACACAAACTAACCAAGACTTGGATTATAGCTTGTAATCATGTAATGAACATGTTCTAGTTTGTCTTAAGGCCAAAGTTTAAGCCATTACACTCAAGGATGAGTTGTAAACACATGATGAACACCTCATGGCCAAGGTGTATGTTCTTGGCACTTAGTTGCAACTCTTGGGCTATATAAGCAAGCATTTGATGATCATTCTATCATCCATCTCTGCTCTTTCCTCTCTCTCTCACATTCATAACACAAAACAATCAAGTTCATAAAGTCTTGGGTTCATCACTTGAAGTTTCAAGTTGAATTTAAGGACTCTATAGGACTGAAATTTTCAGTCATCTTGCAAACATCATAGAAGATTCATCTGACGAATTAGAAGTCGAATCTTATATTTTTGGAAAGGTCCAAGTGTCGGTGAAATTTCATAAGAACGAAGTTTCTTCTGGTTTTGCTCATAAGAGTGCTTAAAACGATGATCTTCAGAACTGGTCGGATTTCTGACGAGGCTACAGGTTTGTTTTTGTAAAAATCATATCTCTTTCATTATAAATCTTTATGAGTCAAACCTTACATTTTTGAAAAGGTCTTTGAGTGCCCAACAAATGTCTAGAACTGAGTTTTGTTGTATCTGGTCTTCTTGAGCTCCCAAAGTCGTTGTCAAGTAGATGGCGCAAAGCTGGGAACATGCTGGAATTTCCCTATTTTGCACTTAGGCTTTGTGGTAGCTTATAAGTTGATCTTATACTTGTTCTAGGTACCCGGGAGAACATTTTGAGCATAATAAAGTACTTTGCAAAGTGTTGTGAGCTGTACTAAGGTAAGATATTGGTTATCCCTGCGAACACAATCAAAATGTCCTTTTTAAAGTGTCAAACATAGTTTAAACAAACTTTCATGTCCTATATGATGGATTGGGCATTGGGGGAAGGGTTTAATCTATATTGGGTGACTTTGGGACTATAATTTATGTATGCATGTGGGTGGGATTGTTGTTTACCCATTATGATTGCTAAAGACTCAACCGTAGCTTAATTATGTTAATTAATCTATTGTGGGTTGAATGGAATGATTGTTAATTATCATTGGATTTGTTGACACCCTATGGTTATATGATTGAACCATGTTGGGAGGGTGATTATGGGCTATTGTAATGTTTGTATCAATAGTAGAATGATACGGTTATTATGCTACATATACTTGACTTGTTGTTAAGATTGATTGCATGATTATATGATCTAGCTCTTATGTTGATGAGTTGAATGATAGTGACACTAGTAATCATAGGATGGTATGATCACTTGTGCACATTACTAAGGGCCTTGTTATGTTGAACATAGATAGCTTATGAGGTAGCTTGCCTTTAGAAAATGAACTCGAGTATAAAATACGATAAAGAGATAAGCTTATCCCATAGTGTATTCGGAGTTGACACTATGAACTTACGAGTTCCACGGGTATAACCCAAAGTGGAATACGAATTTGGTGTGCATTCTCCTTAACAAAACGCGTTATTATATAGAGGATAAAAAGCAAGTGTGACTTGGAAGAACGGACAGGTGTCCGTAAACTACAGTAATCTGTAATTATTGCTTCAATATTCTAGAAGTATGGATAGGTGTCCAGAAGCTACAGTGATATAATATTTTAAATTTTATATTTAACCCTAAATTACGTTAAACATTATTCATAATGTGTAAATTTGTTAGTCGACAATAATCCCAAAATGAAAAACAAGAAAGTTGTATTTCATTATTGGTACAATACGAGTAAAACTCGTTACATTATTTGAAACGGAAATACAACAATTAGAACTACAACATAATTAAAAACCGTACAAAGAAACCCAGGTGGTCACGAACAGTAGAGGAACCACACCGAGGGCAAATAAGATCAACCATTGATAAGCTTCGTTCCATGGAAGTTGAGCCACCAGAAACAGCCAAACAAAGATGATTATGTAAATCATAATCATGAAAGGATTTAACATTTTTGGATAAGTGTTTGGATTAATTTTGAGAAAAAGGTGAATGATAAATTGTATGGAGAGGTGTATGCTACGGTGTCATTTATATAGACTAAATGAGCCATTGTAACGGTCGAAATGGAAAGAGGGGGAAAAGATGAATTCGAATTTTGAAATTTTAAAATTTGAAATCTAACCAGTAATTGGTGGATTAAGTGCGGATTTATTGTCAAAGTCGTTGGAAAGGCAATTAGTGTGGTTAGACATAAGCTGATAAGCAAATGAGACATAATTCTTTTGATGAGGGATCCATACCTGCCTTTATTTTGAGTAGATTCTGGGGACAGAATCCTTTTAAGGGGGAGATAATTGTAACATCCCAAAATCTTTATTTCGTTTATTAGTTGACTTTGACTTGTTAGTCAACCATGTTTCGACTCGTCTAGATTCACGTAATTTTACGAATCAATTAAGATATAATGTAATTATATGAATGAAATATTATATGTGTAAAGATAATTAATCATATGTATATATGGGTATACATTTTGATTAGTTACCATATATGTATTATTTGTGCTTATATGTTTATATGCAATTGTGTACCTAAATTAGCTACTAATAAATATATATATACATGTAATTGAATTATAACCAAATGGATAAAAGTAAAAAATACTTTCATTAACTAATTACTACAATTAATTATACAAATACAAGCAAGAATCAAAGTCTAGAGTCAACCAAAGTCAATTAGTCAAGTCAAGCTTGTGTTCTTGACATAAACCCCACACAAACTAACCAAGACTTGGATTATAGCTTGTAATCATGCAATGAACATGTTCCTACTGAATTCTAGTTTGTTTTAAGGCCAAAGTTTAAGCCATTACACTCAAGGATGAGTTGTAAACACATGATGAACACCTCATGGCCAAGGTGTATGTTCTTGGCACTTAGTTGCAACTCTTGGGCTATATAAGCAAGCATTTGATGATCATTATATCATCCATCTCTGCTCTTTCCTCTCTCTCTCACATTCATAACACAAAACAATCAAGTTCATAAAGTCTTGGGTTCATCACTTGAAGTTTCAAGTTGAATTTAAGGACTCTATAGGACTGAAATTTTCAGTCATCTTGCAAACATCATAGAAGATTCATCTGGACGAATTAGAAGTCGAATTTTATATTTTTAGAAAGTTCCAAGTGTCGGTGAAATTTCATAAGAACGAAGTTTCTTCTGGTTTTGCTCATAAGAGTGCTTAAAACGATGATCTTCAGAACTGGTCGGATTTCTGACGAGGCTACAGGTTTGTTTTTGTAAAAATCATATCTCTTTCATTATAAATCGTTATGAGTCAAACCTTACATTTTTGAAAAGGTCTTTGAGTGCCCAACAAATGTCTAGAACTGAGTTTTGTTGTATCTGGTCTTCTTGAGCTCCCAAAGTCGTTGTCAAGTAGATGGCGCAAAGCTGAGAACATGCTGGAATTTCCCTATTTTGCACTTAGGCTTTGTGGTAGCTTATAAGTTGATCTTATACTTGTTCTAGGTACCCGGGAGAACATTTTGAGCATAATAAAGTACTTTGCAAAGTGTTGTGAGCTGTACTAAGGTAAGATATTGGTTATCCCTGCGAACACAATCAAAATGTCCATTTTAAAGTGTCAAACATAGTTTAAACAAACTTTCATGTCCTATATGATGGATTGGGCATTGGGGGAAGGGTTTAATCTATATTGGGTGACTTTGGGACTATAATTTATGTATATGCATGTGGGTGGGATTGTTGTTTAACCCTTATGATTACTAATGACTCAACCATAGCTTAATTATGTTAGTTAATCTATTGCGGGTTGAAATGAATGATCGTTGGTCCTTGGATTTGTTGACACCCTATGGTTATATGATTGAACCATGTTGGGAGGGTGATTATGGGCTATTGTAATGTTTGTATCAATAGTAGAATGATACGGTTATTATGCTACATATACTTGACTTGTTGTTAAGATTTATTGCATGATTATATGATCTAGCTCTTATGTTGATGAGTTGAATGATAGTGACACTAGTAATCATAGGATGGTATGATCACTTGTGCACATTACTAAGGGCCTTGTTATGTTGAACATAGATAGCTTATGAGGTAGCTTGCCTTTAGAAAATGAACTCGAGTATAAAATACGATAAAGAGATAACTTATCCCATGTATTCGAATATGTGTATAGGATAGCTGCCTATTCGATGTATAGCACATACTCTGAGAATTTGTGTGTAGGTTAAATGCCTATATGTTGTATAGCACATGTTCTGAGGATACGATGGTTCATAATGTAGATGAATGTCCTCACAATTGTTAAAGTCGAGAATTACGTTGAATAAGTCCATATTGGTGATGGATGTTCTCGCAAATATTTAAGACGAGAATTACGTTGTATATAGTCCATAATGTTGGTGGATGGTTCTCGCAAATTGAAATAGGATTCCCTATTGTTGTTTAGGAACCCTATATATGATAGGCACATTTAGGATTTCATGATTAAATCCTATTGTTTGTGTATATTGATGTCATATGTACAGGATTATGATCGATTGTTTGTCCTTGGGATGATAGATACCCTAAGTTCACATGGATTAACCTTATCTTACTCAGCTTTATAAGCTGACACTTGTGTCTACTTTGTCGGTTGTGTCTCGCAGAGAGCAAGGAATGAAGTTGCACGTGGTGAGGAATGGGTAGACTATTAGCTTATAGTTTTTGAGAAGTGCCCTTAGCCAATAGTTGCATATTATGTTGTTATTCCTAGTTCAGGTTTGTGTAGGCCTGCAGAATATGAATATTGGGTTTCATTGTAAAAAGAGCAATACGTTAGTAACACCATTAAATAATTTAGGGTCAACCTTGATGGTTGATTAAGGTTGACAGTTGTTTAATTATAAAATAGACCTTTTCCGCCATTGTGGTCTATAGATGAATAAAAAAATAAAAAAAATTTGGAACCCGGTATTTTTAAAGTTTGGGTGTTACATTACAATCACATCATACATAAATGCATGACGGTTTACAGCCCACAAACAGTAACAAGTTGTACTTTTTGTTTTCCCAAAGTAAAAAGACCATCATTACGTTGAAAATTTACATGCCACGTAGGATTAAAATATCTTAAAAAAGGTTTGCTTACGTGGCACGCACAATGACCAAGTATTTAGAAAATATTATGACATATTTCAGTGCATCTGGAGGTTGACTGGACACTCCAGTATCACTGGTGGATTAGTGTTATTAACAATTGGTGGTTCATTTTGATCATTAATATTTGCATTAGGATCGGGACCAAGACTAAAACCTTGTGTATTTTCTTGGTTAGCCTTCAAGAAACAGATCTAGGCAATGTTTAGCCTTCTGCTCTGATACCAAATGTGAGTCCTTAAGTTCGATGGTTAACCAGGAAAGTGTAAAATACAACAAGTCTAATAAGCACTAGAATGGACTAGTATTACTTGTAAATAAATGCAAGAATATATAAGCAAAGTAATACAAGACTTAAAGCAATAAACAAGTAAAGTGGAACATTATGTATTTTTCAATGGTGTATTTTATTTATGATGTTAAATAAAACACAAGGTTGTGCGGAATCAAGATAATACAAATAAGTATGTATCCTAACAACCTATGATTACAAATGATCTATATTTGTCAAATAACTCTTTTGGATCGAGATACTTAAAGTTGTGAAGTATCCCTGTTTAAGATCGAGAGTATTTAGACAAATTCACTTTCATGCAAAGTGTATGCTAAAAAGTATTTTTCTCAAGGAAATGACTTTGTATTTATAGGCAACAAAATTCACCAGTGAATTTTGTGCCGTACAAATATGGTTGCATACATTTAATGATCCGACAAGAACATTAAATGTATTGGATAAGGAATAAGGATAAAGTCATATCAAATGATTTAATATCCTTTTATCCAACCAGCTTTACACACACAAACTTTGGTAAAGAACAAGTGGATTGTTCTTTAAAAAGTGTGTAAAGGCATAAGTCAATCCTCGATATCAGTGTTCAGACTTGTAGGGTCTAGAACACTAACAATCCTCCAGTGTACAGATCTGGTAAGACTTTCCAGTGGACTCCACCATTTGTAAGTCTTCTTTATTCTGACTTCAGTCTTTGACTTCAGTGAGAATGTCTTCAGTAGAGTTGATCTGGACTGGGGTGAAGTCCAGTGAGCTAATCTGGAGAATACTCCAGATTTCCTATACAAGTATTTGCGCTCACTGGTCTTCCATTATTTCTGGACAAATCTTCAGAGGGACTCCAGATTCCAAGTCTGGAGTAGGTCCAGTCGAACACGTTTCTGGACAGATCTTCAGTGAGGCTCCAGTAGTCGAGTCTGGAGCGAGTCCAGTAAAACACGTTTCTTAACAAACCTTCAATAAGGTTCCAGTAGTCCAGTCTGGAGCGAGTCCAGTAAATCTGGACTAAATCTGGACCTAACACGCTTTGAACTGAAGGATGAACGAAGGCCCTCATCTTCGGCTGACTCTCGTTTAGAGGAAATTTGACTCTACCTACTTCTTTAGGCTCCCCACCTTAAATGGGTTAGGCTCTACTTCGCAAATGAAATTCATAAAAGCCGGTTGCAACCACCTTTCAAGGAAAGGCAGGGCACACATCGCTTTCTTCTTCAATCTCTCATCCAGATAGAGCCCTTTTGACCCTTCAGGAGGAAAGCGAGTTAGCTGGAAGGGCGGACCCAGAAAGAAGAGAGGAGGGTTCACCACCAGTCAAGAAAAGAAAAAGTTGGTTCAGCATGGCAAGCGCAACCTCTCGCCTAACTAGCGAAACATCCTGCTTGCACGACATTGTCTGACGATAACCTTGCCTGACCGCTTCCGCTCTGACTGAGCTGACCGCCGCACCTGACTTCTATATCCCATTATCCATAGATCTCCTTCCTTATCGTTGCCGGTCTAAGCAGAAGGTTGCTAAGTCAGATGTCTGGTGAACACATTCGTAATGAGTATGGGTCTAGTAGGTGTACTAGGAAGGAAGCGAGGTACTGAGTTTAGCGTCGACAAGGCAAGTAGTGGATCTTTATTATCAATGATATGGGAGACAGTCAAAGCATCAGTCTCAGCATCAACAGAAGAAAAGGATTGACCGGCCGCCGTTCAAGAGAGATCCCGAAGGCTCGAACTTTTTGCTAGCTTTGAAACATGGGCCGAAGGAAAGAGGAAGACCAAACAAAGTCGCGGTCAAAGCAAAGAAAAAGATGCAAAAAAGATTCACTTTAGCTTCTAGCTCGCTTAGTGTAGGTTACTTGCAATCCTGATATCCCGAGTTACAGTTTGGGGGATTGATTACGTGGCTAAATCTCCCGTTAAGGAGCACTTCCTGGGTCCTGTGAACTCAATCTTGAACCGTTTTTCTCTTTAGCCTATGAGGTTTGATGACAGACAGACCGTGGTAACTTCAGAAGCAGAAGAGGAACTTATCAGTAGTAAACCAATCTGCTAGCTCAAAAGTCACAGCTTGACCTCTCACTTAGCTCAACACTGCTTGACCGAAGAAGAACACAACATTTAAAAAATCATCTATTGATTCAATCCCGCCTGAACCACCAGGCAACCTTGTTTCGAGCTCTAAGCTCTGGTTATAATATACCTAATGCGTAAACTTCCTTTGTCGGTAGTGCTTGGGGTCTTTTCTCACGGAGGTTTCTTCTTAGCTGTCTTCACAATCTTTGCTTCCTTATCACTCACAAGACCTCTCTTACCTTTCATCCCTATCTTAGGGGTCCTCTCTTCATCTTTATTAACAACCTCATTACTTTCCTCATTAGTATTAGTTTGAACATCATCTGTATTAGGTATCTCATTTACAGTTGGGTTAGCGGATTTCTCAAGAGATTCAATCTTGATTTTAAGATCTCCGATCTCTCTATCCTTTTCTGAGAGTTTCTCACTGAGAATCCCAGTCCGGTGATTCAATTCATTCTTGAGATAGTTTATGATTTTAACTCTCGTTTGAGGACCTACGTGAGACAGCTCTCTAATATGAATAGGATCAGTATCAACCCATTTATCATTTATAAATACATTAAATCTTTTACTATTCTGATTAATTCCTAATTTGTATAAACTTTCCCTCTTTTGTATTTCAAGTGTATACCAATTAATTCGAAAGTTAGATATAACCGGTACCAGTTCTTTCCGATTAGGGTTCTCGTACTGAGCATGAAACCATTCCCAGGTTGCATAGTCTTTAGTAGCACCTTTGTGCTTGACAAAAACATCCCCAGCTCCCTCTTTTTTTTGTAGCAATATGATTTTGGGGCCAAAAAGATGCCCTCGACCATTCTATCCTCAAGCTTTAACATGCCTAAGACCGTGGGATCAATACATTTATCTGGGAGTGGCTGTCCAAGCATGACCGAGTCTGTGTCGGTGTAGTAACAGTCTTCTCTAGATATGAATTGGTACATATAGATCCTAGAACATGTCGTGATAGCAGCTGATATTTGTACAACGCTGTTCAGCGGCGGATTCCACTCTTCTTCATTCATTCCAGCATTTTCTTTGTATATTACTAGGTACAACTCATCACTAAGCATCTCACCACCTATAAAGGCATCACTTTTTAGTATAGCATTGTATCGATCCTTACCACAGATATCTGTTTTTGTGCTTTGAGGGTTAATACCAAATCTACCATATAACGAATTCATAAGGATCTTGTACACATAGGATAAAGCATCATTTCCATTTCTCTTTGCTTTTATTCTACTTTCAGATAGAGAGCGAACTAACTCCTTGAATGGGCTCTTCTTTTTCTCATAGAGATAGCCATTGAGTGGGAGCACCTTGTAACCAAGTTTTCTTGCAAAGTAGACACCTACAAATTCACCTGTTGGAAAGATGAGTGTATTATCTTTTTTCTGAAAGGGTGGAAATGGCTTCTTGATTGTCAGAGGACAGTCCACATATGCCTCTATAAATCCATACAGGCTATCTAAATCCTTACCCTCCAGATTTCCATGCCAGACTGGTTTACCACCAGGCATATCGCTCACCATCATGATGTAGGGATAAAGAGAATTCACATCATAGTAGTAAAGGTCCTCCCCTTTAGGCTTATACATATCAGTATGTCCACCGTAGTATCCACTTCTAATAAAGTAGTCTTGATTCATGGTTGGTATGTAGATAGGCCAATTTACTTCATCATAAAATCTCAATCGATATATGCTTAGAACTACAGATGAAAGAGAGATTTTAGTCACTATATCCAATTTAAACTGCTCAAAATAAATAGCTTGCGCCTTCTGCATGATACCACCAAGGAGAAGAATATCTTGTTTCATATATTCAATCAATTCATCTTTATTATCCATAAGGTTATCAACTTTCACTCCTCCATGATCGACACTTCCTTTACTACCTAGAGTTGGGCACAGACTCTTTGCTAGGTTATCCAGTGAACCAGGAAGCAGAATCATAGAATCTCTTAACTTGAATAAGGTCTTACCGCCTTTTTTTACTTATCAGTCCTAATTCGTAGAGATTATTATTACGAAATAGTGTTTTAAATTCAAATTCATCAGAATGGTTATAAATTAGGTACTTTAAGACTATAACACCATCGAATCTTGAGAAGTTGTGATAATATACAATTTTCACTCTTTTCTCTTTCTTCACCAGAGCTATGATCTTGTGGAACAAGTCAAAGAGAACCTTATCACTTCGAGCCTTAAACGTTGGGAAGAAGTCAATGTGGTCTTCACTGAAGTAGGTAGATATATAACTCCTCTTCAAGTCAGAATCAGGTTCAACCAACATAACACCAGCAGCATAAGCATAATGGGTACCATCTATAATAACTGTCTCAATATCTGAGACCAAGAATGGTGCACTCTCACTGCTCTCCCTTTTCAGGTTTCTTATATATTGACTATATTCTTTTTTAGAATGATGCATCTTTCTAGCCCTCTTTCCTTCGACCACATAAGGGTTCGGGTCTTTAGCTAAAGAGTCTACTGTCTTGAGGACTTCCTGAAGTCTAGCATCTACTGTGAGTGATGGGTGATCCTTCACTTCCACCCGGTCCAGATATGCTCTGACCGTGAGTTGAAGAAGACAGGCTTCGTTGTATCTTGCAGCATTATCATAGAAGATCTTTGCAACTAGTTTATAGATATCCTTCTTTGTAAGGTGGTGAGTCCCTGCATCATTGGTCAATACAATAGCATTACCTATTGTAAATGGTACCACTAAACCACAATCTTTGCGCATTTTCAAGGTGATTGTGAACTTGGCGTAACCTGATGTTGATGGATAAATATATGAATTTAAAAGATCCATTGTTGTTATGCTTAGGAGAGAGATCTCTTCTACAACAGGGTATGGTTCCTTGAAGTCTACTGTAGATATTATTAACCCTGGGTGCGGATCCTGTACTCTTCTACCCACTACTAAGGATTGAAGACGATCAAATTCCATTTCATACTCTTGACGTACACGACTATGAAACCTTCTATAACACACATTATATACTTTTTTAGAAATTAGCATTGGATTTTTCATTTTCTTTTTTTCTTTTTTAATAATGCATACTGTATTGACCTTCTAGCATTCTACTATGGAATTGACTCATAAGATCCTCGTAGTTATCAAGAAACGCTACAATACCCATATTACTATACTCGAGAGGCACGTCACGGTTTAAAAATCTTAGATACCTACTGTAAGATAGAACTATTGTTTTGATCTTCACATCCCAACTCGCTTTTTCCTTCTTCTTGAGACCTTTAGGCATGTTCAGCCTTAACTACTTCTCAAGCATTAAGGGGGTAAGGGGTGAGGTTAGTCTCCCATCACTCTTTTTATACCCATTAAGTATCACCTTCTCTACATCTGAAAGGCCATCAATAGAACCTATATCTAACATCACATTCGTGTATATGTAATGGTTTATTAATGATAAAGGATCTTCTCTCTGAACGACCCTATTGTAGTAAAATGGCAGGTCTTCACATTTATTTGGTACTGTAATAAAATTGTCGTGCACAGTGTATAAGGGGGTATTCGTCCTAGATGTTTGTAGGATGACACTCATTGCATAATAAGCATCCAACTGATGGATGAAATTCACGAAGGTTGAGACTTCCGTCTTCCTTCTATCACTCACGTTAGTAGGCTGCTTTAGAATGATTTGACACCGCTTTCTATCCGATCTCTTCTTCTTTTAGGCTCATCCACCACTTCACTCTTCTCTTCCTCATCTTCACTATTCACCACCACTGAACCATTCACCTCCTCCACCACTGAACCACTCACCTCTAATTCATCATCAGAACTAATCACTCCAACTTTGAGATGAAGGACATGGGTGAAGCTAGTCTTTTCTTTCTTCTTTTCAATTCCGATAACCTTTATGCGAATCCGTAAGAAGCTATATTCATCTTGACTTCGTGACCAATCTATCGGGCATAGAAGACTTAGTGTTAAGCTTGAGTCCCATTACATCTGCATCATATCCTGTAGGTGAGGTAGCTTAGGATGATGAAACCGTACCTTCTAACGGCTTGACTTCTTGACTTAGAGCTTTCACGTGGCAATCGTTGATGGAAAAAAGAGTGATAAAAATAGAAAATAAAGAGGTAGAATCGGCATCTGTCTCGCCCTTAGCTTGCAAATAAGCCCTTTATCAAATCAAGCAGGCGTCTAAGAATAATCAGTCCCTGCCCTTTCGATTGTTATTGGCTTATTCTCTAGCATCCGATTGTGGGCATCAATCCCAGCCATCAACATTTCAGTCCCTGCTGAAACTTTCTCTAAGACCGTGGTTAAGAAGTTCCGTCGCCTTACTCAGCATTAGACGCGGCGTAACGACTCTTTTTGCTTCCTTCTGGAGTGAACTTCCTTTTCTTAAAAAGGCTCTATAAGCGTCTCAGTTCTTTGATCGAGTTTAGGTTTTTATTCCTCCAACGAAGTCCTTTGCTGGGGGCAGAGTGCGTCCATTCTATTCTAGTCTAGTTTAGGAAGTTTTGCTGCAGTCGATTCTTCTATCATTGGATTTTAAGTCTTGGAAGTAGTGAAGCGGTTGTCCGATTGAGTAGTCCATGGCCAGTGAAGGTGCTTTCGGGTCTATACCCATAACCCTCTCGTCTAGGAGATCAAACTGATGACTCAAAGCCTATCGTATCAGTCTTGGAGTCAGCGCCTAGTTCATTTGTCGTCCTATAGCTTGGGACTGGGGTTCCGCTTGTAGTACCCTTGGCCATGCCTTCTAATTGGCTAATCCTTCTTTGCAGGAGTTGTTTACCAGGTTAAGAAGCAAGTGCTTCTTTCTTCCTTTTGGTATTGAAGCGGCTCATTCTTTCTGGTTCACGACCGATCTCAAAGTGCTTTCTTTCCTTCTAGCTTGACTTGTTCTATTAAATATGTGGCTTTGTTGTAAGCGGACCTAGCAATCATCCTCTCCCCCCTTCCCTCAGGGGAAGTGTAGGCATCAGAGAGGCCCCGTGCAGTGCTTGCCTTTCTACCTCTCTCCTATCTTGAATCCCTCTCTCTCCTTTCTTAAGGCCACGTGTCTCCTTTCTTTTTATGGATAGAAAGAATATCTCCTTAGGAGAGTCTTTTATGAGTTGACTGTAACCCGAAGGCTTCTTTCAATCGATCTAGTAGGTAAGAAAGAAGATCTTCGTATAGTTAATGAATTAAAGCGAAACCACTAGGTTAGATCTCGTCTGTGATCCCTGGGCTTGTTAATTGAGAGAGAAAGCCCTACATCAAGAGTTTTAATAGGAAGGCCATCCCATGCCTCGCTTGTGCTTGTAGCAGATACAGACTTGCCTACTTCCTTCAGCCTGTTGCCCGTAGACAGATGCCTTGAGTGCCAAACTCTATAACTATAATAAGGGTGGGGTATCCGAATCGACCTCCAACACTTATTCCGGATATCGTGATCTTGGATCCAGGTCTAGGTACTTTTTCTGATTCAGATTCTCTTGGGTACACGAAGCTAAGTATAAGTAGATGAAAACAGCTTGACCAAGAGTTGCTAGAGGATTATTCAGCTAAGTCAGTAAAGCCGGAAAAGCCTTGCTCTAAAGGGGTTAAACCCTTTTCAGTAGTGTTTTTCTTTGAGTGCGAGAGCCTACCAATGGGTAGCTTCGAACAGAAAGATCCAGGGCCTATCCACATTCCCATAATGAGACAGAAGAAGTCTAGGAAAGAAGTACGAATGTTAGCTAGTTACTCGTAGTAGTTAGAGTGATAAGCGAACCGGATACAACAACAAGAAGATGGCGCACGCGGGTGCTAGTAGAAATGTTGCACCTCACCTCCGACGAACTTTCTTTTTGATGCCGAAGCTGTATATCTTCTTTCTTTGGTGACCTTTCCCCGTTCCACAGTGGGCTAGCCTCAATAGAGACTATCTTGCCACTTTATGTTTTGAAAAAAGCTCCTTTATAGGCTTTCACGCCAATTAATTCCTCGTAATCAACGACTTCGATAAAAGGACCGAAACGGAGCAAAAACCTAAACACAAAAGAAGCGACGGACAAAGGTCAATGCTGTGAATGCCAAGTGGAGTGAATCGGTCCCTAAAGATGCTTTTCTCGCTGTCACTCAAAAAGTGATTGCTAAAATAAAGTCATAGCCTATAGCTTGAATGACAGCACCAACTTCCTATCCTTGACTTCTCCTAGTGGTTTGATAGGCATCTATCCACTTTGACTATAGCTATGGCTATCTTCACTCACGAATCTTCCTTTACTCCAAGCTTTTCATTACTATTCAAGCATAGAATATCGATAGATCTTTCCTATCAAGGTTACAATACCTACTATCTACTACTCTCTATAAGGTGACTCCTTTTCCCTATTTATCAAAGATATAGCGGAGTGCTTATCTTCTTCTAGCATCTTCCGTAGCTGAGAAGGGGCCATTGACTTTGCTTCGAATCAATCCAATCATCAGTAGGGGCCTCATTCCAGTCTTCGGGGCATTTCATCGAATCGGACTAAAAGGAATAGGTATCCTATCCCCTAGGTGGCTTTTGCAAGGCATGACGGAGCTAATCACTCTAGTGGAGTAGTGGGAGAGAAGAATGAGCATTCGATCTGATCTTACCTGCATATAAAGGATAGCTGGGAAGACGCAGCGAGAGAGTGAAAGACCATCGGATGGATCTCTCTGGGGACTGATAGGAAGTCTATCTTTTCGGGAAGCAGGCGCTATGAAAGGAGATGGGATGTTATAGAGAATATAGGAAGCTTATGTGCAGGTAAGTGAAATACCAGGTTGTCGAGTCATTCAGCGAATGTATGATTCCTAGTTCGATCCAAAGGGTATAAATTCCTTACTCTATCAAGTAAGCAGCTTCGCCCCCTTAGTCTCACTATGTTCAACTAAGCCACTTCGTACCTTAGAAAGGACTGGGAGCTCTAGCTCATTTCTATTTCCAGGGGACTATATCGAGAAAGAGAAAGGAGTAGCGCAAGCTAGACGAGCAGAGAGAAGGCCTGTAGAGGGAGTTTGAGTCCTGATACTACGCTAATTCTTTGAATTCTATTAGTTTACTCAAGAATTGCTCAATGAATCTGTTGATTTGAAATAAAAGGATGGTATACGATCAGCAGAAGAGTCGAAGAGAGGCTTTCTATATTTCTATATCCCCACAGGACTCTGTTTAGACGCTCTCTTTTCATCCCTATAGGGATTGATTGAAAACTATCCTTAGATTAGCGCTTGTGCTATTCCTTTAGTCCACACCTTTTAAGAGCAGGAGACTCATACTTGCTCTTTGCTTTCGTCCATCTTTCTTCTCTTCTTCTCTTTCTCTTCCCTTACTAATGCTAATGCGGGATTAGTTACTTCCGAACAGTCTATTGACTCCCGAACAGCTACATTTGTCCATGAATTCCTTCTGCTTCACCTTGTGGCCTATCCCAAGACAGCTATGGAAGCTGCTAGCTACCTTCTTCCCATTCTTTAGTAGCCCGAGATGAGTTCTACACCCTAAGGAGACAGAGAAAGCCCTTCCAGAGATTCATGTAAAACCTGTTCTTGAAAACAGCCTACTCATGCAAAGAGTCCTTTCCCCCATGCGCGGAAGGAAGTTTCTTTTTCTTCTTTACTTTCTATATTGCCATATGCAATGATGAAGATGGACTACTTGGGATCAGCAGAATTCTAAAACTACGTAACCAACTGCTTTCACACCGTACGAACAACATCCGGAGCAAGGACCCCAACAGTTTGGAAGATATCTTGAGAAAAGGTTTTAGCACCGGTCTATCCTATATGTACTCCAGTTTATTCGAAGTCTCCCAATGGTGTAAGGCCGTCGACTTATTGGGAAAAAGGAGGAAGATCACTTTGATCTCTTGTTTCGGAGAAATCAGTGGCTCACGAGGAATGGAAAGGAACATATTATATTTGATCTCGAAGTCCTCATATAGCACTTCTTCCAATCCTGGATGGGGGATCACTTGTAGGAATGACATAATGCTAATCCATGTTCTACATGGCCAAGGTCTCATTATGACTTGGTCGTTCAGAAGAGATTCTTTCTCGATCAGAATAGTGGAATGGAAGGCACTACAAGAAAGATATACTCCTTTTCAAATCGCCCCGCGAAGACAGACGTTCAGAAAGGTTCTCGAGATTCTCAATCGCTCTTTTTTTAGTGGGGAGGAATAGTACGGGAAGGGAGCGAGACCAAGCCGAGACACTAGTAGAGTAAGCCCTTCCCACGTGTCAAAATGAATTGCAGCCTCAACCAGAGAGATCAACCTGCGCCTTTGATGTTAGGCCCCGGTGGAAAGTTTTCCGAAACCGGAACTGAATGGAATTGTTACTTTCCAAAAATGCTTTCTGAAAAGAAAGAAGGTCCATTTTCCCACGTAGTTCGTCGGTCAAACCAACAATTCTCTTCTCAAAGTAATAGGGAGATCCTTTTCTAGTTAGACTTCTTGCAATGAAAGAACCATCCCTTCCTATTTGTTTGTCCTGTCAGATAGAAAGAGAGACCCCAAAGAGCCTTCTTTACCACTTTAGGGGGCGGGGGTGAAGGGGGGGTTTACATGCAACCGAGGCAAAGTTGTTTATGATTGAATCTCAGAGGCACTCTTATCATTTGGTAGATCCAAGTCCATGGCCTATTTCGGGTTCACTCGGAGCTTTGGCAACCACCGTAGGAGGTGTGATGTACATGCACTCATTTCAAGGGGGTGCAACACTTCTCAGTTTGGGCCTAATATTTATCCTATATACCATGTTTGTATGGTGGCGCGATGTTCTACGTGAATCCACGTTGGAAGGACATCATACCAAAGTCGTACAATTAGGACTTCGATATGGGTTTATTCTGTTTATCGTTTCGGAGGTTATGTTCTTTTTTGCTTTTTTTTGGGCTTTTTTTCATTCTTCTTTGGCACCTACGGTAGAGATCGGAGGTATTTGGCCCCCAAAAGGGATTGCGGTTTTAGATCCTTGGGAAATCCCTTTTCTTAATACTCTTATTCTCCTTTCATCCGGAGCTGCCGTAACTTGGGCTCATCATGCTATACTCGCGGGGAAGGAAAAACGAGCAGTTTACGCTTTAGTAGCTACCGTTTTACTGGCTCTAGTATTCACCGCCTTTCAAGGAATGGAATATTATCAAGCGCCCTTCACAATTTCGGATAGTATTTATGGTTCTACCTTTTTCTTAGCAACTGGCTTTCATGGTTTTCATGTGATTATAGGTACTCTTTTCTTGATCATATGTGGTATTCGCCAATATCTTGGTCATCTGACCAAGGAGCATCACGTTGGCTTTGAAGCAGCTGCATGGTACTGGCATTTTGTAGACGTGGTTTGGTTATTCCTATTTGTCTCTATCTATTGGTGGGGAGGTATATGAAGGAACGAATCAGTGGATTGAAGAATTCAAGCTCGAAGACAAAGAGAAGCGGGCTTTTCCAAAGAATTACTGCAGCTTTCCCACTCCCTTTTATTATCATATACAAAAAAGTATCTTCCACTTTCCTACTAAATCTCTCTTTATTCTGGCACATAAATGAAGGGATCGAAGAGATTATGGCAGATCATGTTCACCAAGAAATGACCTGAAATTGGATCTTGGTCTATTTGAGATTGTTCCTTTTAATCGTAATCAAAGATGTTTTCTTGTCTCTCGTTTCTTTTCTGAACAAATCGAAGAACCTAATGGATCGAACTCATCCTTGGCTGCTACGAAAGAAATAGGCCTTGCGTTGCGGAAGGAACGTTCTGCTCTGAGTGGAAGGCAAGAGCTCCTTCCCTCCCTTCCTTATCGACATTAGCTGTATCCCATATCTCCCCATATCGTATTTAACTAGACCCCATCCCTCGCTTTGACTGTTCACCATATGTGTATCGTACCGACCCCATAATCATACGTACAATAATTTCTTCCTTCTCCCCATATCACTCATTCACATGCCATCTCATTGTTCACCCGGAAAATCTTCTTGTTTAAGACAGATCGCTTCCCTCAGTCAGCGGGAGGCCTAGTCGATGTAGGCCCCCAAACGGCGGGCAGACCAGTCGAAGGAGTAGTTCACTTACCTGTTTGTACATATACTATACTCATACCCATATTACGATACATATGTGTTCACCCTATCTTGCTTTCACGGCTTTGACCGGGAACCAAACTAAATAAGTAATTACAAATCAGAGAATATACATAAATATTAATATTATAAGACCACTAATGTCAAATATTATTACTAAGCAAAGTGTACAATGGAAATCATATAAATCAAAGCCAAACTACCGAAATTCAATAAACGTACAAAAACGTATAATGAGAAAACGACTCCTACCACCAAATCTCTCATAACCAAATAATGAGAACATCATAATGCACTTAAACTCCATAATCTAATAACAACCAAAGATGGGCAAGTCTACTAGTATACATCTCATGATCTAGCTCACTAGTTCATGTCACGCGAACTTACGTCGTGAATATATACGTTATGGTTTAGGCTTGCTTGAGGCGCAACAAATCTAAGCGAAGGAATCGCGTTTGATCAGCCCCTAACACTCTCAAATCAAGTGAGTCATAGCCCCCTTTCAAACTCTTTTATATGTTTTACTTGCGGGGTGAAAAGCATGATAAATGAAATGGCTTTATATATATATATGAAATGATTCTTGAAAGAATGATTATGAAATGGGATATTGTATGTTCAATGTGTTATATGTTATACGATGAGCTTGAGTTCTGTCAAACCGAGATAATTCGGTACACTACTATTTAACTCCGATAGTGGAGGCCTGTAGTTAGAGGGTTGCGCAACTAGAGTCGTCCACTCACCCACTAAATAGGTAACAGTGGAATGTTTGGTCTACCTTTGTGGCCACCTTCATTGCCAGTCCGACCCGAGCGGTGCTCTAACTATCTGTATATATTATTGGTCGTCTCCATGGCACGACCCCAATTGTGATTAAAGCACTTGATTGACAGCTTGTGCTCTGAAATGAAATATTATGTTGTTGGGACATGTAAATGGTCTTAGTAGTGGCTCAAGCATATACTCATCGAATTATGCCTTTGGGCTGAATGGAAATCATTATTATTGTCGATGGAAATTTATTGATTGAACATACGGTTTGGGTATGGACAGTATGATGAGATTCTTGGAAATTTTATGACATATTATTTCTTGAATTGGAATAAATATATGTGTGTTGTTAGTAGAAACCTATGAACTCACTCAACTCTCGTAGTTGACACTTTTTCTTCATGCTTTTCAGGTCTAGGGCAAGAAGTTAGCTTTTGGACCGCCTCTTGGATGATGTGTGTAATTGTTGCATGTTGGACTAGTAATGCGAACATTTGATCTTTTGAAAATGAATTTGGTTATGTAATGGTTATTAAACGTCAACTTGAACTTGTAATCTTTTGAATTTGAATGGCATTTGAAACTTTATGTTGATGTTTTATACTTAAATCTTTTGTACCATGTCGTTCTGTGACATCTCGTGTTTCCGCTTTAGTCGGGGTGTTACAGAAAAATGTTATCAGAGACAAGGTTATAAAGAATTTTTGCTATAACCTACGTATTTTCAAAACGAGTCAAATATTTCTTAAACAATTGAGTCGATCATAAAGTATTCTTGTTTTACTTATGCATAGCCTGATCAACTATGCCTAACTAAAAATTTAATATGGAATGATCGAAATGGTTGTCTAAGGAATATTCAAAATGAGTCTTTTGAAAATAAACTTTAAAAATGATTCTTGGTGCAAAAGGTACATAACCAAATCCAATGTTTGCATTACCTATTGGAACCCTTAGTTAATACCCCCACTTGGCTAGCATTACTTTGTCCATTTAGATATAATACATGAGAGTTATGCACAAGTTGAATCTTAGTCATTACTTTAATTATAAATGGTTATGTCGGTCGTGCGAGTCAAGTTGGTCGTCGGTTGTGAATGGTCATGTCGTTGTTTGGTTGTTAAGCTTGTGAGTCGTTGGTCGAGTTGGTTGGTTGCTTGTCGAATGGTTAAGGTCGTCTCATGGTCCGTCGAGTCGTCTTGCTGTCCGTAAGTTGCCACATGGGTCGTCAATGGTCAAGTCGGTCTTCCATGGTCGTCTAAGCGTCGAGTCAAGTCGTCATCTCACGCCTTTGTGAAACTTGTGTAGGAACATCATGTCGCAAGCAAGTGGAGCTTCCGGATCAGCCCCTAGACCAAGGAACTTGTATGGATTCGTGGACTACATGGAAGAGGAAGAAAGGAGACGCCTAGAGCAAGAGCAACCTCCCCAACCACTCCAAGAAGAAGAAGAGGAAGAGACTGAGCCAATGGAAGATCCATCCGAAGACGATAATGCTAGGAGTGTTGCCTCTAGCCAACCTGGACGCTGTTCACCCTCGCCACCACCATCACCACCAGCCCCTAGAGCACCTACTCCGCCGAGGCAAGATGCACCCATGAACCTAAGTGATGGGCGATTTCCAGCCCAAGATCCATACTTTCAGCCGCGTCTTCCTCGTGATCATCCCTGGTACCATCTCAGACATAGGTGTTAGGACCAGTTCACCTGGAACTGGCCAGTCACCAGTTCACACTGACCAGTCACCAGTTGCATCTGGTGACCCAGTAAAACTGGTGACCAAGATGATTTGTCGAGAAATATATTGAAGTCAGTTGCACCGTACAGTTAACGCAACTGAAGACTTCCTCCAGTTGAGAACTGACCAAGTTGAAAGAAGCATTCCAGTTGAAGTCGAAGACAACAAATGGAAGATAGAGAATGGCAATGGCAGCGAAGCCCAGTTGGCATTCTAGTCAGTTACAAACTGGAGACCATCAGTGGAAAGCCCTTACAAAGCTTTACACTGATTACGAGGAATTGACTTGTATACTTATGTACCTTTACCCGGATAATAAGCCTTATCTTATTATTTAAGTATTATAAGGTACATAAAGGTGGTTATGTAAAGTCACTTTACATGCGACTTTACACTGCTTTTTAAGGAATTAAATGCTATGTACGGCTAAAGTTAACATCCCAATGTTAACTTTGCCTATAAATACAAGTCATTGCACAACCAAGAATATAACTCTTCGAATAAACTTCGATAGAGTTCACACTTTGCAAACCTGCAATATTCTTGGTGAACTTGTGCAATCTTCTCTCAATCGCTAAAAGGAACATTTCACAACTTTAAGTGTTTCGATTGTCTTGAGAAATTCCGAGTGTAGATCAATTGTATTTCATAGGTTGTTAGGATATTTACATTCTTGTATTATCTTGGTTCCGCATCAACCTTGTAATTTGA
>CM067173.1:57974285-58094990 GCA_034093135.1 Erigeron breviscapus
TTCGTTCTTATATTTGTGGTAGCAAAGTGATTGTGTACACAGATCATAGCGGTTAAGCATTTGATGGAAAAGAAGGATGCAAAGCCAAGGCTAATTAGATGGGTCTTGCTACTACAAGAGTTTGACTTGGAAATCCGAGACAAGAAGGGAAGTGAGAATGTGGTGGCGGAACCACTTGTCAAGAATTCAAGTTATGGATGATGATTCAACCAAGGAGATCAACGAGACATTTCCGGATGAATATTTACTAACCGTTTCTGTTGTTCCTTGGTATGCAAATATTGTGAATTTTCTGTCCGCAGGTAAGCTACCGGAACATTGGGCTAAAAGGAAGAAGCAACAAGGTACAAGCAAAGAGCGGAAGAGTAAGAAACAACAATTCTTGGCACAAGCAAAGCAATACATTTGGGATGAGTCGGACTTGTTCAAAGTTGGCCCGGATCAATTGGTGAGAAGATGTGTTCCGGAGGAGGAGATTCAAAATGTGTTGACTCATGCACATTCATTTGCATGTGGAGGTCACTTCAGCGGTCAAAAGACAGGTTATAAGGTTCTTATGTGTGGTTTGTTTTGGCATAGTATCTTTAAGGATGCCGCTGAATTTGTCAAAAAGTGTGTGAAGTGTCAACAACTAGGTAGTATCACCAAGAGGAATGAAATGCCCATGCAACCTATTTTAGTTGTTAATATTTTTGATGTATGGGGCATTGACTTTATGGGTCCCTTCCCTAATTCTTTTGGTAATTACTACATTTTAGTGGCCGTAGATTATGTGTCTAAATGGGTAGAAGCCATAGCCACTAGAACCAATGACCATACCGTTGTGTGTAAGTTTGTGCAAAGCAATATCTTTTCAAGATTTGGAATCCCTCGTGTGATCATAAGCGATGGGGGATCTCATTTCAAAAAATTTCAATTTGGCAAACTTCTTAAACGGTATGGCATAAACCACCGGATTGCTACCCCATATCACCCACAAACAAGTGGGCAAGTAGAAGTGTCCAATAGGCAAATTAAAGAGATTTTGCAAAAGATGGTAAGACCCGATAGAAAAGATTGGTCAACCAAACTTAATGATGCTTTATGGGCTTACCGTACCGCTTTTAAGACACCTATTGGCACTACTCCTTATCGGTTGGTTTATGGGAAGGGTTGTCATCTTCCAATGGAATTAGCACATAGGGCATTTTGGGCCGTGAAGACCGTTAACATGGATTTTGAGAATGCAGGCAAAGAAAGGAAGTTGCAACTATGTGAGTTGGAAGAGTTGAGGAATGAGGCTTATGAATGTGAATCAACTTAAAAAGATAAGATGAAAGCGGTTCATGATGCCAAGTTGAAAAAGAAGGTGTTCGAAGTTGGCCAAAAGGTTTGGCTTTACAATTCAAGACTCAAGTTCTTTCCTGGAAAGCTAAAAAGCAAATGGATGGGTCCATATGTCATTACAAGGGTTGGAAACTTTGGTGAGATTGAAATTGAAGATCCAAAAGATGGTGTGAAGCAAATGGTCAATGGACACCGATTGAAGCCATATTTGGATGCAACCGACATCAATGGAGCTACAAAGGAAATGGTGAACTTCATCTCAAGTCCACCATCCTATGAGGTTGCTTGAAGCATGTGAGGTAATGTCGGGCTGAGGACAATAAACTTAGCGCTAAACGGGAGGCAACCCGTTGTTTGTTTGTTTTATAGCTTCAATTTCGGTATGTTTTCATTTTCGTTTCAATTTTGTTTAGTTATTTTTGTTTTTGTCGCATAATCACACAAGTTGGATAATTCTCAGCACCTATGCTCGAGAATTAAGTTGGGGAAGGTCGGTTTGGGTGAAAAAGTGAGTCGTTTTTGCAATTAATCGAGCCGAATAACTCATTTCTAATTTCGGGTGTACATTGGGGACAATGTACCTTTAAGTTGGGGAAGGGAGTTTAATTTTAAGTTAATTGCAAGTATTGGGACTAATTAAGGTTGTGTTTTGTGGTTGTGTTTAAAAAAAATAAAATTTAAGTTGTACCGTGTCAGACCACCTACTGTCTCAGACGGTGCCACGGAATTGCTAAAAAAAGCTTTACGGTAGCTAAACGGTAAAACCTTCTGTTTTACGGTGCACAAGACGGTGAAATTGCATTTTCCAAGCCACCGTCTGATACGGTGGCTGTGGCGTGTGACACGGTGGGCCAAAACGGTCCGGCGTCTGGGACGCTAGTGTGGACCGTCTAGGACGGTGGGTCGCAGTTCAGATTTTTTTTTATTTTATTCTAAAATTCGAAAATATTTTTTTTATTTATGGCCACATTTAACCGACTTTAATCTTTTCATCCTCACATATCTGCATATCTATATCTCACGTATCTATCTATCTCCTTCTTTCTCTCTCAATTTTCTTCCCCAATTATTTTCTCCATAAAACCCTAAATCTTCAATCAACCATAACTTCTTCAATTCTTCACCAAATTTAACGATTCTTGAGGCTAAAGTGCATAATTTTTCAAGGGCTACAAAACCCCTATCTTTGTTTGTTCAATTTCAGCCTTGTTTGTGAGATTTGGGTAAATTCAAAAACGATTTTTTTTTAATTTTTCTTTCTTTTTGCTTTTAATTACTAACCATTGATAAGGTTTGTTGTTTTTGGTTAGTTTTTGTTAATAGGATGAAGAAAGCAGCCGGAAAGTTGATGAAGAAGTTGGCCAAGTCAACCGAGCCTTCTTCTTCTAGTCAACCAAAAAGAAAGAAAAGACAATTGATTATTGAAGAGGAAGAAGAAGAGGAAATAGCATCTCAACAGGAAGAGATGGAAGTTGATGAAGAAGAAAAACCCGAATGGAAACACGGTACTCCTTTATACACCTTACCTCGTAATTGGCAATTAGAATTGTTTAGAGATAAAATGGGGGAGGTGGAAATTATGAAAAAACAATTATTGGGTGAAAGGAAAACCGTTTGGCAGGAATTTAGAGGGTTTGGTTTTGTTGAGGCATTTGAAAATATGGGATGGAAAAATGCGTTGGTTTGGAACAATAATGATGAGGTTGATGTTAATTTAGAAGGAATTGTTGAATGGATGGGTACTTTGGAAAGGCATGTTGGTAATAACCCTCCTGAGAGCACTAAGTTAGTAGGAACTGTTGATGGTAAAAAGGTAACTATGTCGTTTGTTACCTTAGATAGGATTATCAAGTTTGATTCGGGTGCTAGTTCGGGAAGGGGATTTGATTATTTGCCGGAGAACATTTTGACTGGGGTGGAAAAGGGTGAGAATTGGATAGAGATGTTAGCCGAGTTGTTCACTTACCCTAGAGACGCTTTGAACTTGAACCTCAAGTTAGAGCGTTTTTATTTGAAACCACTTCCTAGATTGATCATGAATATTTTGAATTGGAATGTTTGTCCGAGAAGTAGTGATAAGGCGGCCGTTAGATTTCAAGAAGTTTTAGTTTTGTATGCATTGGTAACGGAGAGGCTAGCCCTGTCACTTAGGCAGATTATTATGACCAATGTGTGGGATACCCGAAACAAGAGATTGAAGACAATCATTCCATACCCGAGGCTGATTTCTCGCCTCATTTTGAGCCAAAAAGCCGCTACTCGTAACACACCAACAATTAGGGTTAATCAGGTGGTGTTTAACATGAAGCGGTTGTTGCAAAGTCAAGAGTTTAAGTTGGAGGAAAGACCCAATGCAGAATTTGAGGGATGTGAAGTCAAAGGGGTTGTTGATAGCTCCTAAGGAAGGGTTTACTAGAGAGGAGGCGATGGCTCAGCTGGAGCCCATGGGTGGAAATGTGAGAGGAGAAGCAAGTGGTGCTAGAGAGGTTGAGGAGGAAAGAGAGCCACCAAGGAGGGATGGTTTATTAGGTTCTGGATTTGGAGGTACTGGGCCGAGTTTTGGTTACGAGCAGCCTAGCGATTATAATCAGTGGACATCCTATGAGAGGAGTATGTGGGATATGACTGCTCAGCAGGGTGTGCAGCGGAGGAGTTATGAGTTAGGTATGGCATATGCTCATGAACAGGATAAGAGACAGCAGTTTGAGTATTCTGAGCAAGTGCGCCACCACCAGGACCACATTGCGGGACTTGACTATGTGGAGACTCCTCCTTCATATGATTACAGGCAGCCGTATGTTCCTACCTCCCATCCATATTATCCTCAGAGCCACGATTCTGAGTGGTTCCCGAGACATTCTTGTGTTGGACGGGTTGAGGGGAGCTCGAGTGATCCACCACCAGCAGCCTCTGATCCATTTGAGGCCCAATCTCTATATCGGGGCCTAATGGAGTCGATCTTTGGACCGCAAGGTCCACGACAGTGATTGGTACCTTCCATTTATCTTTCTGTTCTTATTGTGTGATTATGTGACTATGTGTTTATTTTGTGTTTTTGCATTTTCAATTCGTAGGTAGATTTCAATTTCTTGTTAATTTCATTTATGTTTCTAGTTTAGATGTTTGTAAAATGAGATTTTCTTGTGATTGGATTTGTACATGTAAGTGGGGCTAGGTAGTGTAGATTAGATTGCATGACATGGTTGACTTATGAGCGTCTTGATAGAGTTGCTAGCAAGTAAAAACATAGAAATGTGCAAATAAGGGTAATATGCCAATTGTGAGCTACAATGCAAGTATCACACTTATATATCCGTTATATCCTTCAATTTCATGAGAGAAAAACGCCTCGTCGATGATTGATTTAGATTGTTAGCGTAGCATGATTTCTCGTGATTACTATATTGTGTGAACCATTATTGTACATTAGGTTAGAACTAGTGCACTTACCGTATTTAGACCTCTAACCCGGATTATGTGCTTAAAATGATGAAAACAATCATACAATTCAATCCATATTCCATCTCACTTCACCATGAAATTCGAGTAGTTATTCAAAGTTGTGTTGTTTATGATGAATCGAAAGAAAGAACAAAGTGAAATGTTCCCAAAATCATTCTAGTAAATCACCCAAATGAGAATCATTACCGTATTTCATTCCATTATTTTCACCAATCTTGTATGAATGCCGAAGTGATAATTTGGTGTTATGAGGTCTTGGTTCGATTTGTGTACTAGCCTATGACTTTTAGTGTTGCAATAATAGGTTGAGAGCTTCATAAATACATATTAGCACATCTTTTGCTAATTCACTCAAAATATGAACCGAGGGGAGTGCACATTGTGAGAGTGTGATGCATGTATTGTGGCAAACCTGAGGTTTATTAGGTTTAATTGCACATTTATATATTTCTATTTGCTAGTCGTAAATCTTTTGATAGTTGTAAGTCTTATGAGTTGATTGTGTTATGTGATTTGGTTTGCATTATTTAGTTTCGCCCAAGTGTACTTTGAAGATTGCTTGAGGGTTGAGTTTTACAAGTATATATAGTTGGTATAACTCTTATATGGTGTTTCTTTGGTGATAGGAAGTATTATGGGATTGTAAGTTAACTTGTCACATGATGAATGACTTTTTCGGGACGAAAAAGGGTTAAGTTGGGGAATGTGATAAACGCCTAAAATACATGATGTTAATGGGTAAAATCGGATTGTTTTGTGCATGTTAATAGAAGATTAGGGCGCGTTTATGTTTGTTTAGTGTTTCAGGCCTTAGGTGATGAATTGGAACTAATCGGGTCAAGAAGGAAGTCAAACGAGTCAACTGAAGTCAACATAAGTCAAATCTGGAAAACTGATTTTCTGGACCACCGTCTGAGACGCCAAGACCTACCGTCTGAGACGGTGGGCCAAATTCTGTTACCGTCTGGAACGTTCAACTGGCGTAAAGGTTTTCTGCATAAAATTGGACTACCGTGTGAGACGGTAGAAACCACCGTCTGAGACGGTGGGCCATTTGAAGGCACCGTGTGAGACGGTACGCACCACCGTCCCAGACGGTGGTTGGTTTAAACAGTTTACGAATTTTGGGGTTTTTAATTAACTTTGGGGTTATATTTTCACATACGAACTTAGACTTAATCACACCCTAATTTCTCATCTCTGGAGCAGAAAAACTACCTTTCCCAAGCCCTAATATCATTATCAAATCATCATCAAATCACAAATCCATGGAGATGACAATCCAAATTGAAGATTCATTGATGAAGATGATAGGCTAAATTCTCTTTAGATCATTCTCATGTGAACAATTATGTAAGACAATTGTATTCAACCTTTCTTATATTCAAGTTGGATTAGATGTTTAATTCTTAATTGTGTTTTGCATCTAATGTGTTTGGTTTGAATGAATGATTACTTGTTTATAACTTTGAATGAATTCCATCTATCTTTTGATTTCAATTTATTGTTAATCATTAATTATTGGAAGAATCTCTTATGAAAGTGTAATCTTGTTAATGAATAGATAATTCAGTTGTGTCAATTCCTCGGTTTTCATTATCGTGAATCATCACAACCTAATCAATTTGTTCTTAACGTTCATTCATTCCAAGCTTTATAACGAATCATGTCTATGTGATTTCCAACGAATATAAGTTAGGTTATACTTTTGAAAGCATAATTGGATCATGAGAATGGTCTACCCTTTTTATTATTGAATTACTCCCTCGTCCCATATTAAATGTCCAATTTTGATTTGTCAAGTCTTCTGTTTACAACTTTGACCATAAATATCTTTGTTTGTGTTATTTATTAGTTGATGAAAGTTATATCAATGAAAAGTACATTAAAAACTCAATCCGTCCATATATTTTATATGAAGTGTTACATAATATAGAAAAATATTTTTACGATCAAAGTTTAAAGCAGAAGACTTGACAAGTCAAAATTGGACATTTAATATGGGACCGAGGGAGTATTTTGTTAAGTTTACAATCATTTTTAGTAGTTAATCAAATCAATCAAATCAATTTTAAGTTTATGTCTAGTTTAATCAACTTTGTAAATTGTTCAACACTTTCCCATGATTCCCTGAGGATACGATACTCGACTTACCCTTGCTAATAGTGGTATTTAGTTTATATTTTTGATCGGTCCAACGATAACGATCACTAGATATATCTTAACCTTCATTGATGATTACTCGAGAAGGGTATGGGTGTATTTCTTGAAAAGAAAGATGAAGTCTTTGTTCACTTCAAGCAGTGGAAGACGATGATAGAGAAGCAGACTGGAAAGTCCGTCAAACGCTTGAGAACTGATAATGGCTTGGAATTCTGCAAAGGAGAATTCAATGAGTTCTGCAAGAATGAAGGCATTGTGAGACACCGCACAGTGCGTTATACACCACAGCAAAACGGAGTTGCAGAACGGATGAACAGGACGCTCTTGGAGAGAGCGCGGTGTATGCTCTCGAATGCTGAATTACCAAAAAATTTTGGGCTGAAGCTGTCAACACAGCTTGTTATTTGGTAAATCGGTCTCCATCAACAGCTATTGATTGTGAAACTCCTATAGAAAAATGGTCAGGTACCCCTGCAGACTATACTGATTTGAAGATTTTTGGTTGTCCTGCTTATGCTCATGTGAAAGATGGTAAACTTGAGCCAAGGGCAAAGAAGTGCATATTTCTAGGATATGCTGACGGGGTGAAGGGTTATAGATTGTGGTGCCCTGATGGTAAATCATCCCGATTTCTTATCAGCAGGGATGTGACATTTGAT
Organism: Erigeron breviscapus; assembly: GCA_034093135.1. Taxonomy (NCBI): domain Eukaryota; kingdom Viridiplantae; phylum Streptophyta; class Magnoliopsida; order Asterales; family Asteraceae; genus Erigeron; species Erigeron breviscapus. The sequence goes on from CM067173.1 coordinate 57,981,896, forward strand.
GAGTCTGCTATGTTGAAGAAGAAAGAGGAGGAACATGTGGATGCTGGAAATGACCGGGAAGTTGAAGAGCAGGTGGAGCTTGAAATAGAAGTTCCTAAAGGAGTAGTACAAGGTACTCCTGATAAGCCCATTGTAGAAGATGTACGTGATTCTGGTGGTGATACTGTGACACCAGAAGAAGAAGTTCAGCCAGAAGAACAAGAAAATCTCCAAGATTATATGTTAGCAAGGGACAGAGAAAGACGAGTAATTCGGAAAACACAAAGATATGGGCATGCAGATTTAGTAGCTTTTGCACTTAGTGTGGCTGAAGATATAGAGGTTGATGAACCTGGTACATATCAACAAGCTACTAGTTGCCAAGAATCTGCAAAGTGGACCGAAGCCATGAATGAAGAGATGGAATCTCTTTATAAGAATCAGACATGGGAACTGGTGAAACCGCCTAAAGGCCAGAAGATTGTCGGATGCAAATGGATCTTTAAGAAGAAGGAAGGAATCCCAGGTGTAGAAGATGAAAGGTTCAAAGCACGCCTTGTAGCAAAGGGCTTTACTCAGCGAGAAGGAATTGACTTCAATGAAGTTTTCTCGCCTGTTGTAAAGCATACCTCTATCCGCGTGTTACTTGCCATGGAGCTGCAGCAATTGGATGTCAAGACTGCATTTTTGCATGGTGAGTTGGAAGAACAGATCTATATGCGCCAACCAGAGGGGTTCGTTGTCCAGGGAAAAGAAGATCATGCATGTCTGCTGAAAAAGTCATTATATGGCTTGAAGCAATCACCTCGACAATGGTATAAACGGTTTGACATATTCATGACAAGTAATAATTACACAAGAAGTAATTATGATTGTTGTGTATATCACAAGAAGCTCCCAGATGGCTCATTTGTGTACTTGCTATTATATGTGGATGATATGTTGATTGCTTCGAAAAACATGTCAGAGATTGATCTATTGAAAACTCAACTTAAAAGTGAGTTTGAGATGAAAGACTTGGGTGCAGCCAAGAAGATATTGGGAATGGAGATTGTCAGAGATAGACGTGAAGGCAGATTGTATTTGTCACAAAAGAAATACATTGAAAAGGTGCTTCAGCGTTTTGGGATGGACAATTCCAGACCGGTTAGTACTCCACTTGCTGCACACTTCAAGCTTTCATCAGCACTGTCACCTGAAACTGAGGAAGAGGTGGAGCACATGTCGCGTGTTCCATATGCTAGTGCTGTTGGTAGCATCATGTATGCTATGGTTTGTACTAGACCTGATATTGCACAGGCTGTAAGCGTGGTGAGTAGATATATGGATCGCCCAGGGAAAACTCATTGGCAAGCAGTGCAATGGATTCTTCGATATCTCAGAGGAACGACAGATATCGGCCTAGTGTTTGATAGTCGTGGAAACACTAATGTTACTGGATTTGTTGATTCAGATTATGCCGGTGATTTAGATCGAAGAAGGTCTCAGACAGGATATGTTTTCACTCTCGGCGGATGTGCTATCAGTTGGAAAGCAACTTTACAGTCGACAGTTGCTTTGTCTACAACTGAAGCGGAATACATGGCAATGGCAGAGGGTGTTAAAGAAGCTATATGGCTGAGGGGCTTGGTTGGTGATCTTGGAATTCAACAAGATGAGACTGTCGTGCATTGTGATAGTCAAAGTGCCATACATTTGACTAAAAATCAGATGTATCATGAGAGAACCAAGCACATTGACGTACGGTATCACTTTATTCGCGAAGTAATATCTGGAGGGATTATAATTGTGAAAAAGATCAGTACAACAGATAATCCGGCAGATATATAAATGAATTTTACTTCATTTTGAGATAGTCATGGAGAGCCATAATACGAGAGAAAAAGATAGACATAGATATCCATTTTCTCTGCCAAAATAAAACATCCGAGAGAAACTAGAAAGAGTATTAATACTCTTATAATAGTTTGTAGAGAGTTTTGTATAGTATAGAATTATGTTATAAAATTCTATACTAGTGAGCTTGTGAGGGTAGTATTTATTACTGTAACCTCGGTACGCCATATTTGCTAGTAAAATCCTTCTCCGCTTCCGCCCGTGGTTTTTCTCCTATTTTGGAGTTTCCACGTAAAATCCTTGTGTCTTTATTTGTTGTGAAATTGTTCTATTTAAATTTCCTCATCTAGAAATTGCATTAATCACAACACACTCAATGTAGAGGTATCTTTCACACTTCAAACAAGGCTGGTGGTTCGGCTGGTGGAGACATTGTTTATGAGGTTAGCATATCTTAACTTTACTAATGGATATAGATACTTTTTTCTAACCATATATAATTGTTGGGCTTTTCATATCCAGGTCATGCTTGACGCTGACGAGGAAATAATTGATATCAAAGGGACTACTGATACCCGAGGTGGTAATATAGTTGTTTCATCACTTACTTTTGAAACGAACAAGACAACCCATGGACCTTTTGGTCGAGCATCAGGGAGTGTTTTCTCTGTACCATGGGGAAAAGGCTCGTTAGTTGGTTTTTATGGCCTTGCTGGCGATTGTATTAATGGAATCGGTGTCTATCTGAAAGCCGATGATGAAATCATGGAGGTTGGAACATGGGGAAAAACTGAACCTGGGGGTCCGCAAAATATTTGGTCTTTCAAACTTGAGAAAAATCATCATCTGAAGAAGATAACCATTGAGCATGGCGATCTCATATATTCTCTAACTTGCACTACACAATATCAAGGGCTAAAACACAATTCTAAAAAAGAGATAACCATTGATCACGGCGATCTCATATATTCTCTAATTTTCACTACACAATATAAAGGGCAACACAATTTTGAAAAAGCCGGTGGTTGGATTGGTGGAGAGAAACTTTCCGTGGTAAAGATTACGAGTATTTTCTAACTCAAAAATGTTAACTCACATATGGCCATTAACAAAATTGTTTTTTTTATTCATCTATTTTTGTGATATATTTCTCCTTCTACCACAGGTAACATTTGACTGGAATGAAGAAATAATTGGCATCATTGGAACAGTTGCGTTATCACAGGGAAAATATGCAGGTTACACAATTATTTCATCAATTTCATTTGTGACAGACAAAAGAACTCATGGGCCTTTTGGCACAGAAAGAGGGACGCCTTTCACACTACAATGGGGCATTGATTCTTTTAATGGATTTTATGGCCTTTGTGGCTATTATCTTGATAGCATCGGTGTCTATTTGAAGTCCACATTCTAAGATATGGAACAAAGAACCATTTGTCTTGTTACGATACTTTTGGACGACGATCTAGTTTATTCATTCAGCTACTCTCGTTTACTATTTTCCACGATCTATGGGGTCGGCGTTGCCCACTCCCCACTCCGTTGGCATATGTAAGGATGAAGTTCTAATCACGATTAAAATTAATGTATTGGGTCTCAATTTGAGTATTGCTCTGTTTCAAAATTTATTTGATTAAATGCTAGGAAATCAAATAATGATAATTATGAATTTATGATCAGTTTTGTGGCATTTACTGCAGATTAGAATAAAAAGAGTTAGGAGATCGTATCGCTTCAAACCTTTTTAAAACACTCCCAGTTAGCTAAAGTTTCTTTATTTGACCCGTTTGAGATAAGACACGACCTAATTGATCCATGTTTTGAGATGAAGCACAATCCGCATCAACTCATATCAACTATAGCTGTAAGTCAGAATTATAGCAACTACAATATAATCTTAGCAAACACAAGAAAGACATAAACCACGGAAGTCAAACCTTAACCAGTATTATTGTGCATATATTTTACGTATCAAACATGAGATGTGACCGCCAACACTTAAACCCGGCCAAATGTTGTACTACATTGACCACCAACCTCAAGTTTTGTATATGAACTGGAACGAGAGGACCTCAAAAATTCCCCTGAATCAGAAACAATCCGATTAATCTTAGGTACACAGAAATTAATAAATCACAAATCATAAAGGTGGAAATGCGAACGGTTTACTTTTAAACAGAATAGCTGACAGATTAAATGGGCCAATCACAAATGAAAAAGTTTTTCTTTTGTTTTTAGTAACCTATGTTAGGTGCTACTACCATCATAAAATGATTTTGGCCAAGTTGAGATGTTTTCCAAATAATTAGCCTTGTTTAAATTGAAGTACACAAACATTGAGTTGATATGATATATTATCCCAAAAAAATGTATACCGACGAAATTAAGGATATGAAAGAAGAAAGAAAAAACAAATTTTAACATGATTGGTCCACTTCATAAGCCATGTCAATTTGTAAAACTATGTTTGTAATTAGTTTGTACATATAGCATTAAACTAATTTGTGTAAAAAAAAAGGTAAAGTGTGACAGTGTGTAACGGGATGAAAAAATAATTGATGCGGATGGAAACTTTGGATAGATGATCGAACTTGGATAAACATAAATATCGGGCCTTTTTTTATGACGTGGCTTGACGACATGACACTTAACAGTTGACTAACGATGAAAACTAACGACATTACCTTTATTGAGAACTTTTTAAAAATGGAATTCTTTTAATAGACAAAACCTAAATAGGTTCCCCTTATTAGAAATTTTGAGTAAAAGATTACCTTTTTATGGATTTTTCCCTTATTTTTTTATTAATTAATAGGTCGGCCTAGCAAAATTTTAATTAAAAAAATATAGAAAAAAGATTAATTAGGATGGAGAATTAGGCCTAAGGAGGGGATTAGGGGTGCCAAGTGTACCCCTAACCTCCTCTTTTAGTTATTATAGATATATAGATATTATTTCCTTATTTTTTCTAAAAAAACCATTATCTACAAGTTTCATCACCGCTGTATCGTTCCAGCATATGACTAGTAAAAGTTAAAACATTTGCATGGATTATGGGAATGCGTTTTTTCCATTTCAATTATTTTTGACCCAGTCAAATTAGAAGGGAAAAAAGTCAGCCCAGTGCAATGTTGATTTGACCCGAAAATAAAAATCATAAGCCCAATTAGTAGAGCATTAAGGCAAACCTTGATTAGTAGAACATCAGGGCAAACCTTAATTATTGCTCCTAAAAATAGACACTTTTTACTAAACAACAACATACTTTCCTTTTCTTCTTTCCTTCAGGTAAAATATTTCTTACTTTCCTCATTTCAATTCACTTTACTTATTTATATACATATGAAAAAATTGTATGTATGTGATATATATATATATATATATATATATAGTAAAAAGATAAATCGAGAACTAATAATATGTCGAGAACTACGAGAACCAATCTTGACCATCAAATGAATTAATCAATGGCTATAATTAAATATGATATTTAATTAATTAAAAGTTGTTTAATATTCTTATAAGAAAAGGGTAGTTTAGGAATATATTAATTAACTAAACTGTCACCATTAATTATAAGTTTTGTAACCGTTTTCTATTTTCGCATTCCATCTTTTACGTGAAAACAAAACTAATTCTTTGATACACATATTAATTAAATAATAATCTTCTGTTGACTTTCTATCATTTTTAAACATTACTTATAGTTTTACAATTTCTTAAATATTTACCAAACACAATTTTTCATTGATGATTTTACGATTTCTTAAATATGTATGTATGTGTACCTTGAAAAATTAATATAAGTTGGTATGATTTCATCATGACATATATACATCTAATTTACACATGTAAACATGTGTACATTTAATTTACACATTTTACATTAATTTACACAACATATGTTCACATATGAGGAGGTGTACATATGTGTACGACGACTTTTTTTATTACATTTTTGAGGTGTACATATGTGTACATCTAATCTTGAATGTGTACACGTATTAATGGGTATGATTTCATCATGTTCACATGTGACGACTATAATATGTTTTTAAGGTGTACATATGTTTACATCTAATATTATTTAAAAACAATATATATTGTATTTATTAATTTAATTCATGTGTTAGTATAAATTAGCATTGGTTTTAAACGTGTATCTCTATCGCAAATAATTTAGTAAAAAGTTCAAATTAAAATATCTATAGTTAGTGAGCTTTTTGGATTTGAATTTACTATATCAAAAATACAATTTGAATTGTTATGAACGGTTATGGCAGGAGGAATACGTGGGATTTTTGCTATTTAATTTGTATACATCAAAAATACCAAACTACCCTTGGATAATATGAGTTCTCATGGTTCTCGACAAAATTCTAGTTCTTACAATAACTTAACTATATATATATATATATATATATTATATATTTGAGAACCATATATAGTTTGATAACGAGTTAATTCCAAATAAGAGACATGGTTTGTGTTTGTTCATCAAACAACAGGTTGTCATCCCAAGGGGATGAATGACTGATTTAAGGATTTGTTGGCGATTCCCCAGAGGTATAAAGCACGGTGATGCTTAACGCCATGTAAGTGTGTTTGTGTTTGTGTGGGCGATGGAGCCATTTCACAGGAGATATGAGAATGAGTCTTCCATCAAGGTTATGCCCTCTTTATATAGAGGGAGTTTGTCTTGTAGAACAAGCTGGGAGATTTGGAGGAATCCCTAATTATATGGGAAATGATATACTTGACATGCATTGGAGATATACATGCCTTGTATATTAAATGTGTGGGATAACCATGAGTTAGCTGGGATATGGGGAAATCCCATTAATTAAGGAGGAAGATAATATCTTCCATATTTGGATAGAGATAAGCAGGCGAGGCTGCGTGACAGATGAAGGTTGCGTTCCGTCTAAGTCTGCGTATAAGCTATTCTTCGTGTAGTCTAAGGTATACACCAACAAGCCCCCCAGTTTAATATAAGGAGCTGCAAAGATCGTTGTATTAAACTCGAAAAGCTTCCATAGCAATTGCTCGCTAGAGTGTCATGTTGTCTATATAACTCCTAACCCTTCTCTCTCACACCTCAACAACTTCGTATGTTAAGCCTATCACGAAGGTTGACCGAGCCTTGTTATTTAAGCCATTACAAGATTCGATCAGTTGTCGAGATGCAAGCGAACAAAGGTTTCAGAAATTATAATGTACTCTTCACCACGTTTTGTGAAGTCCAGGGGCTGTTTGTAAATGCTGTGTATGCTTTTGAAGAATGTTTTTAGTATGTTTGTATATGGAACTCCTAACCCTTTCTACTCACATCAACAACTTCGTATGTTAAGCCTTTCACGAAGTTTGCCCAGACTTTGTAGTTAAGCCATTACAAGGTTTGGGCAGCTGCTGAATGTGAGTAAGCTGGGGTTTCAGAATCCTTTTGGTGTCTTTTGTACCAGGCTTGATCCATGGTGATTTTATAACCCATTTGTAGATGGGTGTGAATTATGACCCATTTGTAATGGGTGTAATATACCCATTTGTAATGGGTGTGAAGTATGACCCATTTGTAGATGGTGTTAATTATAACCCATTTGTAAATGGGTGTGAAGTATGACCCATTTGTAGATGGGTGTGAATTATGTGACTGCAGTCGATGAATGTTATGCATGCTTTAGTATTGTTTTCTGTGTGTAGCTAGGTGCCTTTGTTTGAGCAACCTTTAATGCGCTTATATTGATTGTGTGTGTGAGGTTGTGATCCTCTTCACCAACACAAATATGTTTAAGAATAAATGTTGTATTTGAAAGAAGTTTAGGAAGGGATTTACATGAATTTGTTGATTCAGCTGTGATAGGTTGTGTTTTCCCTCCGTAGATAATTGAGAGACTGGTTAATTGTGCAAATGGTTCCCGCAGCTCTTTCTTGCGAGATCCTCCCTTTTTGTGTTATTCATTACCCTAGGGTGATATACTGATGTGAATGATTGCTTGATTTTGAGTCTCTCGCAGAGTTCTTTAAAGGATATGTCTTTTTAATCATTGTTAGGTCGAAAATCGACCAAGTATAATTTGTTCAGAAATAGTTGAAGTTCAGTGAAAACACTTGTACAGAATTCTGAAGTCGTTCAGAATTATTTCACTGAAGCTTCACTTCAGTTCAGATCAACGTATCAGAATACCGTTCAGAATGAAGTCAAAGACTGAAGTCTGAAGAAAGAGAATCAGCTCAGATGTGGAGCTCAGAAGATGATTCTACCTGATCGAAGACTGAAGCATCTCAGTGTAAAGTACTTACACCACTTTACACTGATTACGAGGAAGACTTTTTACTTTACATACCTTTACCCAGTTAATAGATTTATCTATTAATAAAGTACAAGGTAAAGTAAATGGTTGGGAATAAAGTATGAAACGTCACATCAAAATGACTTTCACACTTAACCTTAAAAGTACGCATGTAAGGAATTAGCTTTAATTCCTTAAATGCTACCAACCATATTTGTACGATCTGGTCCACGTCATCATGGACTTGGTCTATAAATATAAGTCTTCTCACAACTTGCAAATTGCTTGAAACTTTGGCATTGCAACTTGTGAGATATACTCTAAGTAAACTTACGAGTATTTCCAAGTTATTTAGATCACTTGTATTTCAGGATTGTTTAGATATTTACACTTGGGTGTTTATCTTTGTTCCGCAACAATCCTTGTATTTGTTTATACATCAATAAATCAAATACATTGAAAAGTACAACGTGTCTCAATGCTACATACTTGATTATAGATATATATCTTTATATAGTTTCTGCCATTTAGTTCTTGCATTTACTTTAAGTCATTTATTTCTTGTTATCCATAATCTGGATCGTAAACTGAACTTGTCCTTCAAGATCAGTTGTACTTGCCAGTCGGGTTCTTGTTAACTATCTATTATTTGGGACTCACAATTGGTATCAGAGCAGCAAGGTTGAATTAATATTAATTCTTTAACCTTTGATCTGCAAAGATGGTTGACACTGAACAACAAGAAGGTCCTAACCCTAATGTCAATGCTAATACTCCACCTACCCCCCAATCATCAACAACAATATACCATTGCATAATGTGCATGTACACTTTCCAAATAATCCTGTTCCCAAGTTTGATGGAAACAGTGAAAATTTTCAAACATGGAAAGCATGCATGCTTAAATATATTGCTGGTGTTGAAAGACATTTGCCCGATATTTTAAAAGAAGGACCCTTTGTCCCCATGAATGCTTCTACTGTTGTCAGAAATGCCGATGGGACTCCTAGGTTATCACCAAAGGAGAAGGATCATTGGTCAGAGGAAGATCATAGACTTGTAGACCTTGACACAAAATTACAAAACATGATCTTATATGCTGTTCCTGAAACTCTCATGCCCACTCTTGTTTTACTTGAAAATTCTAAATTAATGTGGGAGGAACTAATGACACAGTTTGAAGGCACTTCTGAGACAATTGTCACAAGAAAAGTTGCTTTAAATAAAAGATATGAGTCTTTCTTTGCTATCCCTAGTGAAACTTTAACTCAAACTTACATCAGATTCACTAATCTGGTAAATCAACTGAAAGCCTTGGGTGTAACTAAAGACAAAGAAATTTTATTGGAAAAGTTTTGTGACATCTTACCTTCTAAATGGGAAAATTTGATCTTGGTTTTAAGACAAGGAAAAACCTTGCATAGTCACACTCTTGCTTCCCTATATGGAGCCTTCAGATACACTGAAGAGAACAAAGCTGAGAGAGCTGTGGCTGAGCAAGATGCCAAAAATCATGTTTCTACCAGTTCTGGTATGGTTCAGTATTCTGAGCTACATGGTACTGCTCTGCTATCTTCTGAGAGTGATCATTCTGACTCGATGAAGAAGATAGTTTCTGAAATGTTAAAAACTGGTATTTCTGGTAATGTTACTCATGATTGTGATGAGGATGACAATGATGATCTGGTTGCCATGCTGGCTAAAACGTTCAATCGTTTTAAGGCCAAATCTAATCGATCTGGCAAACCATTTGCTTCCAGCGCTTCTATTGATAAGTCTAATCTTGAATGCTTTAAGTTGGCAAGAAAGGACATTTCATGAAGGAATGCAGATCTAGTCAACCTTCATCATCACAATCTGCCCTAATCATTCTATTTTTCAGAAACCTGATGACAGCTATAAGGCTAAGTACAAGAAGCTGAAGGCACATATGGCTCTCATGGCACAAGACAACTCAAGCAATAATAGTTGTATGGTTGCCAAAACTGAAAAATGGGAAGAATCTGATGAATCATCTGATGATGAGGAAGAAGTTAGGGACATGTGTTTCATGGCTCGTGAAGATCAAGGTCATTTGGTCAAATCTGATGTTGAATCTGGTCGTTGGGTGGATATAGTCATGAAAAAGGTTAGTGATTTTGGCTTTGAAAGTAATGAGGAACACAAACTGGACCTTTTGGTTCTTTTAGAGGCTGACATCTCATTTGTTGAGACTGTGCGTTCAGAAAGCCTAAAAATGTTTGAAAATAATACTTCTGAACTGAACGCCAGTCAAGCCAGATTAAGAGAACTGAAAGATGTTCAGTTGGCTTTAAAAAGTTATCAGTCTATGGTTGCCACTTTGGAACTTGAAAAGGAAGAATTAAAGAACATCCTTGAAAAAGAACAGAAAATAATCAAATCTTGGATGAAAGTACCAAATCCAGATGTTGCTATCAAAAACACTTTTGCTAATCAAAAAGCAGCATATGAATCTGGTGATCTTCATTTGGCGTCTATAATCACTGATTTAGATGCCCTTCCTAAAGCAATGAAACCTGAAATAATTTTTCCTGAAGTTGGCAATCTGAAAACTGTGACTGAAGTGGCCCAGGAACGTTCTGAGGGTAAATCTGAAACAGCTCAGACCACTGTTTCAGAAAAGAAAGCTAAATCCAAAAAGCCTTCTCCTCAGTCTTCATCTAAGGTTCCAAAAGGCCAAAAGAAGAAGAAAATTGTCTCCCCCACTGAGCCATCTACCTCAGATTCAGGTAAGGCTCAGGTGTCTAATGAAGAATCAATTTTGTTAAGGTTAGAAAGTCAACTTCAACTATTGGCTAGACAAGTGCAAAGCTGTAATGCACGTTTGAAAAATGTTGAAACCACTTCTCTTCAACCTAAACAAAACTCCAAACCTTTTTCAAAACCAATCAAGCAAAAATCTGAGAAGAAAAAGGTTGAGAGTACCATCAAACCAACCACTTTTGTGTCATCTGAGATTATGACTGAGATCCCCTTTGATCCTTCACTTCCTTATGAACCAAAGAAATCTGAGACTGCTAAGGGAGAGTCTAGTGAACCCATCAAGAGATGGGTTCCCAAAAAGAACTAATCTTTGTGTTTGTGTAGGGAGACCGAAAGAAGAATATATGGTTTCTGGACAGTGCTGCTGGCCGAACCATGACTGGTTATCAAACCCTGCTGGAGGAATATAGGGTGCAAGAGGGGCCCTCAATAGTTTTTGGTAATGATGGAAATGGACAAACTGAGGGATATGGTGTGGTGAATAATGGACAAGTCAAATTCACACGTGTTGCTTATGTGAATGGTTTGAAATATAACCTGATCAGTGTCAGTCAACTGTGTGATGATGGCTTCAAGGTTTTATTTGATATTTCACAAGGCACCATATTCAACAGAGATGGAAAGGTAGTATTGATTGCACCAAGAAAAGGAAACATTTATATCATTGATATGAATCCATCTACCACTGAACAATGTTTCTACACAAAGGCAGATGAGGACACAAACTGGTTGTGGCACAAGAGATTATCCCATCTGAACTTCAAGAATATTAACAAGTTGTCAAGAAAACAACTTGTAGATGGGATACCCTCAATGTCTTTCAATAAAGACAAGCCATGTCCAGGTTGTGAAATGGGAAAGCAGAAAAGAGCTTCATTCAAGACAAAACAAAGTTTTAGTATAACTGAACCTCTTCACATGCTTCACATGGACCTTTTTGGACCAGTGAATGTTCAGACCAGAGCAGGAAAGAAGTACACCCTTGTTGTCGTCGATGAATATTCAAGATATTGTTGGGTGATTTTCCTCAGATCCAAGAGTGAAGCTGCTGCTGAAATCATTGCTCTCATCAAACAAATTGAACTCAAGCATAAGCGAAACGTTTGTCAGCTCAGAAGTGACAATGGCACTGAATTCAGAAATGCCACTCTGGAGTCCTTCTGCACTGAAACTGGCATATCTCATAACTTCTCCTCAGCCCACACACCAAAGAAAGAATAGAACGCTGATTGAAGCTGCTAGAAGTATGCTGAATGAATCTGGTCTTCCCAAAAATTTCTGGGCTGAAGCTGTTGCAACTGCTTGCTACACTCAGAATAGATCTGTCTATGTCAAAAGACACAAGAAGACAGCCTATGAAGTACTCAGAAATAGAAAGCCTAATATTGGATACTTCCATGTATTTGGATGTCCAGTATACATTCTGAATGATTCTAATCAGCTTGGAAAATTTGATGCAAAAGCTGATGAAGGGTACTTCTTAGGATATTCAACAAATCGCAAAGCCTTTAGAGTCTATAACAAGAGACTTGAAAAGGTTGATGAGTCAATTCATGTTACCTTTGATGAATCAAATTCTGCAATCTTTAAGAATCCAACTCCTGTACCACCCTCAGAAAGTCCAATTAGTTTTGGTGATTCTGATCCTATTTCTGAATCTGATCAGTCACCTGAACCTGTTTCTGAACACCTCAGTTCAGAACCAGCAATAAACAAGACAAGCAACATTTCATTCTATCCTTCAGTCAGCTTCAAACTACCCTCTGAACTGACTATTGGATCAGACGTACATGCTGCTTCACCTCAGATATCAGCCTCCACTGAGTTACCCCAAACTGAAGAGTTTCATGATGCAAGTCATGAACTGCAGGAGGAAGAAGATGAGACTGAAATAGTCTTTTCTGAACCTCCTCCTGAAGTAAATCAGAGGAGTTCTTGCACTGATATCATTGTTCATCCTGGTCATTACACTAAGTGGACAAGAGCACATCCAATCGATCAAATCATTGGAGATTCCACTAGTGGGGTTCAGACCAGAAGAGCCACTAGCGATCAATGCATAAATGTCAGCTTCTTATCACTGATAGAACCGAAGAAGATTGACGAGGCTATGACAGACCCAAGCTGGATTGAAGCCATGCAAGATGAGCTTAATCAGTTTAAAAGGAACGATGTTTGGGAACTTGTTCCTTGTCCCAGTAATCTGAAGAAAGAGCCAATTGGGACAAGATGGGTCTTCAGAAACAAGATGGACGAAGATGGCCATGTGATTCGAAACAAGGCAAGACTTGTTGCAAAGGGTTACTCTCAAGAAGAAGGAGTAGACTTTGATGAAACTTTTGCACCAGTTGCTAGACTAGAAGCTATCAGAATTTTCTTAGCTTTTGCAGCTCATCATGAGTTCAAGGTCTATCAGATGGATGTCAAAAGTGCATTTCTGAATGGTGAATTAGAAGAAGTTGTGTATGTACATCAACCACCAGGGTTCATAAATGAAGAAAAGCCTCATTGGGTGTACAGACTGAACAAAGCTTTATATGGTCTTAGACAAGCACCTAGAGCCTGGTATGATACTCTTACTAAACATCTTCTGAAAAATGGTTTTAAAAGGGGTACAATTGATAACACTTTATTCATATTGCATGATAAAAGTGATATCTTACTTGTACAAGTTTATGTTGATGATATTGTGTTTGGGTCTACAAATAACAAAATGTGTGAACAGTTTTCTGAAATAATGTCATCTAAGTATGAAATGAGTATGATGGGTGAACTGACATATTTTCTGGGTCTTCAAGTGAAACAAACCAGTGATGGTATTTTTATAAATCAAGAAAATATGTCAGAGATTTATTAAAGAAATATCAATTTGATTCAGTCTCATCAAAAGATACTCCTATTTCTGCACCATTAAATTTGGACTCAGATCCCAATGGAAAACCAGTGGATCCCACAAAATATCGTGGTATGGTGGGATCCCTTATGTACTTAACTGCTAGTAGACCTGACATAATGTTTGCAACATGCCTTTGTGCAAGATTTCAGTCTAATCCCAGAGAAGCACATGCAAATGCTGTGAAAAGGATTTTCAGATACCTTAAAGGTGTCCCCAGACTTGGTCTTTGGTATCCCAAAGGCTCAAGTCTAGATCTAATGGGTTATTCAGATTCTGATCATGCAGGTTGTAAAATAGATAGGAAAAGTACCACAGTGGTTGTCATTTCCTAGGTGGCAAATTGGTTAGTTGGACAAGCAAGAAGCAAACTGCAGTGTCACTCTCCACAGCTGAAGCTGAGTACATTTCTGCAGCAAGTTGTTGTGCTCAGATTTTGTGGATGAAGAACCAACTAACTGATTACGGTGTTAAGTATACAAAGACTCCTATATTTTGTGATAACACCAGTGCCATTGCCATCTCTCACAATCCTGTCATGCACTCCAAAACCAAGCATATCGACCTCAGGTATCATTTCATTAGAGATCACATTATTAAAGGTGATATTGAACTTCATTTCATTCCCACTGATAAACAACTCGCTGATGTTTTTACAAAACCCTTGGATGTCAAAACGTTTAAACATCTCATCAGTGAGTTAGGTATGCTAAATCCTGTATAGCATTACCTCAGGGGGAAGTGTCAAATATTTTTTGTTTAAAAGAATTTTTCTCTAAGGGGGAATTTTGCTTTCTGAAAAATATTTTGTCTGAAATGTCTCAGAATTTCTGAAATGATTTCAGAATAATTGTGTAAACTGAGATGGTTCAGATCCTATAGTTCTGACCATGCTCAGACTCTGTGTATCAATTCTGAGATAAGTCAGTCCTTTATAATGTGTTTTGGTTACTTGGTCATTGTGTGTACACGTGAAAGTTACTGTATAACGTTTGAATAAAGATATCTTTTTGCTTACGTGGCACACAAGTGGCGCCGTAAATGGAAAAATGATCATCACCTTTTATTAATGAAAATTGAACTGTTTTCCAAAAGTGGGGTCCATAACTGCTTTGCATTAAATGCGGACGTGGAACCAAAAATTATTTTCGGATTTCAAACCCGATCAAAATTGATTTCAATTTAATATTATTCATTCTGGGTTTGAATTTCAAAAATCCTTTATTTTTATTTATTTTGGAGAAACTATTTGTATTCCACCATAAATATAAATACCCTTTTCGAAACAATTCCTTCATTTATTTCATTTTTCATTTACTCCCAATCATCATTCTCTCTTCCTTCTTCTTCTTCCAAATTCCAAAACCCTAAAATCACAATAACTTTCAGTTTTCCCTTGTAGAAATTATGGCTAAATCTGCTTCCCAAGCCAAATCTCTCATAGGTTTCGAATACAGACCATCAAAAGCAGTCAAGGCTAGTGCGGCATGGCCAAAGGGGTTTGAACCATCATCCCTTCGATTCAATATGAATAATTTCGTGGCCGCCCTGAATGCCAAACACAAAACATTAATGGGGAGGATAAATAAATTTCTTGAACTATCCCCTCTTCATTTTGCTTTGACTGAAAATCCTCAAGTATTATATCATAGATATTTGCTTGAATCCTGGTATACTGCTACTTTAAGCAAAGATGAAAAATCCATTGCTTTTCCTCTAAAAGAAGGCACCAAGAAGTGTATCCTTTCACTTGATGGGTTTAGGGAGGCCCTTCATTTGAACTATCTCCCATCCTCTTCAGCCTATGCTAAAAGGCTTAAAGGGATTAACTTTAGGGAGGTTCTGCGCGACATGGGTCACAATGACATGATCGATGCAGAAGGCAATCTGAAGACGTCTGGACACATTTTCTTGTCTGGATTTGGCAATTGTTGGAGGTATTTCTGGATTCAGATTGTCGAGTGCCTTGGTGGAAATTGGGGTGGCTTGGATCAGATTTCCTTGCCACAAGTTGAAATGGGTTATTACTTATGGCATGGGATAGAGGTGGACTACGCTGAGATACTTTTCTCTCAGTTGATTACTAAATTAAAGGGCAAAAGAAGTCCACATATCTCATTTGCCAGATTTCTGAGCATCTGCTTCATGGCAATTCTTGGAGATGCGTATCATGATGAGGGGCTTGAATCTTCAGCAACAGAGTTCTGCAAGGATATTTCAAGGGCATCCACTTCAGAACCTGAACCAGAACTCTCTGCTGCAATGCTTCAGGTAATTAAAACTGAAACAGCACGACCGGCTGGCTCAGAAAGGTCACTAGGCGGGTCGCAAAAGAATGCGAGACCCACTGGTGCACCTGGTGGTGCTATGTTGAAGTTGTTTAAAACCCCAGCAACTTCATCTTCCCAACCACCAATCCCCTCTTCCACTGACCAACCTGAGGATCTCCCAAAAGATCCCTCAGGATCTCCAAAGGGCTTATTAAAACGACAAAAATTTAAGAAGTCCTCACAGCCCAAGGACACTAGTGCCGAAGCTAACCCTTCTGGTTCTTCCCAACAAGAACCAGAAGAATCGAGTCAAGGGAAAACCCACAAGCAGCCATCCCCAAAACTTCTTTAGGAGGGGATGGTGAAGAAAATATAAGTGAGTCCGCCCAACTCACATTAGAGTCTGAGTCTGCACGTGCACCCCCTGAAACTTCACATATCTTACACTCTTCTGAAGCACGAATCGATGAAGTTTTTGGTGTGACACCACCTGAAACAGAGATTCCAGACTCTACGGCCGATGAAGTAACTCTTGATGATGGTACGAGAGTTATTAAGGCAACCCCCGTGTCTACTGTCACTGGCGATGATACTTTGGTTGAGCCAACACAAAATCAATCTGGTAACGATGCATCTGCAGCAGCAGTTGTTGAACCAGAAGCAGGTTCAGGCACCAGTGGTCTGAACCTGGGCATATCTGATCAGACTGCAGTTTCGACTGACCTCTGGGATGAAGATGAGCCACTTCAAGGGAATCTTGATTCCTTTGCTGATTTTGAGTTTGATGAGAACTTATTAAGGGAGAATCAGTCTTCTGATTCTGAGCCATCCCTTGATCTCACAAACGTCCCTCCTCCCCCAGAAATCCAAAATATAATTGTTGATCAACCATATCGCCCACCACCTACATCACATAAACATCCATACTTTCCACCAGGCTCAACACCTACCTATGTTACTTCACCTGTTTTTCAACCACAACTACAACACCTTCACCCCCAAATTCACCAAGTGCCAAGGCCCAGAAATTATGATGATCCTTTAGAAAAGGAGTTGGACTCTACAACTGAATCTGAGAGTCCAACAGAAATGCAATTAGAAAAGGCACTTGATGGGCTTGGCAGCATTCCCTTTGTTGCTTCTGTTTCTGCACAACCCCCCCCTCCTTTGAGTGTAGAAGCACAGTTAGAGAAACAAAATGCCGAAGTCCAAAACCTACTTATCAGGGTTGAGGACTTAACGAAATCTCTAACTGCCAATACTAGTTCCATTGCTGAAATGAAAGGTGCTCAGATGTTCATTGGCACTGAGTTGACCAAGGTTGCTGGAAATGAGGGACTAGTAGGTGGGAAGCTAAATGAGCTGGTACTTTCATGTAACAAGATCAGTACAGCCATCAGGGAAGCCTTCAGACTGGCCAAAAGAGATGTGCAAGCTTCAGTTGTTGCGAACTTGACATCTGGTATTGAAATGATCAAACAAGAGGTTATGGCAGTCGGGAAGGAAGTGAATGAGTTGGTAAAGAAGCCAAGTGTTGATGAAAAAGAACTTGGGACTTCTGTTAGTGTTGGGTTGGTTGATAAACTGAAGGCTGAGCTCTCTCAGGATTGGATTGCTCAGATTTCTGCTTCAGTCTCTGAAACGGTTGAGCAGAAGATCAGAATGATGGTTGATGAGGCTGATAAGGCTACAAACAAGAAGGTTGATAAAGTTGTTGAAGAAATTCATACATCAATCTCAACCCTTGATAATTCAGTGAAGAACCAGTCAAAACAGTTAGATGAAATTCTGATCCTTCTGAAGAAGGAAAATGTTGTTACTCCTCCTGCTTCGTTTACTGAAGCTGATAGAAAGTTGCTACAAGAAATCAAAGATCAAGAGACACTGAACCTTAATTCTTCCTTCAGATTAAGGGCTCAGTTTGCTACCATGGCCAAAGGGATTTCTGATAGCATGGAGCAACAAAGTTGGGAACCTCTTAAGGCAATGAAAACTGCCATTGATTTATATGCTAAGATGCCTGTAGAGGTCCCCAAAGGGGGAAGTGGTGTGCCGATTGGTTTGCTTTCTAGCACTCAAGAATTAATTGAAGCAACCAAGAAGCAAACTGAAGTACAATCTGTTAGTGCTTCAGTTCAGGGGGAACAACAAGTAAAGCAAGCAGAACCTGCTAAGAAGGATAAGGGCAAGGCCCAGATGGTGGAAGAACCCAAGTCTAAGGGATCAAAGGGTTCTGGGATTGTGGTTGGTGAAAATGTGGATGAGCATGGTTATCCCTTACACAATCTTGATGCTGATGGCAAGAAGTTAGAAGCTCTGCAGAAGCAAGTTTCTAACCAATTCATTATGTGGAGGGAAAACAAGGAAAGAGAAAGGGAACAACATCTGAAGATGGGGACCCTTGATCATATTGATGCTGCAGCTCTTGGTCTTTCATTGGAAAGATATCTGAAAATCAAAAATGATCCAAGAGTGCAGAATGCAGTGGTGGACATGCTGGATTATGAATGTGGAATGGCTTACTCACCTCTTGAACAAAAGCTGGAAAGTCTCACCTTTAAGTTATCTATTGAGGACTTAAAGAAAAATAGAGAAAAAGAAATGGCAATCAAAAAGAAAGAGATTCTGGCTGAAGTTCTGAAGGTGGAAAAAGAATTGGCAAGACCACCCATTAAGCCCAAAGTGACTGGACCAAGGTCTTCAAGAAAAAATGTCCGTGATGCTGACCTTTCTACTTTTCAACCAATGACTGATGATGCTGCTGAGATCCAGAGAAAACATGAGAAGGATCAGTATGAGCATTATCTGAAGCATCGATCCCATCCAGCAAAGATAATCGATATTGAAGTCACAAAAGCTGATGGATTGAAGCTCTTTGATCTAATTGTAAAAAGAGAAGGAAGGGCAGCTGAGGAATATACTCAGGTTTCAGTTCATGAATTTGGGATTTCTGAGCATAGGGAGATGATTCAGATTCTGAAATCAAAACCAAAATCTGCTCTAAGTGGCGCATGGTTACCAAGGATACAACAAAAGATGCAGGCCAAAGTAGAGATTGAGGGCAAATTGTTTGGACAAAAGGAATCCTCCTCATTGAAGAGGAAAGCTACTGAAGCACCTTCTGGTTCAAAGCCTGCCAAGAAGTAGTTTCCTTTTCAGAATATCATTTACTTGTATTTTAGTTTACATTTGTAACAAACATTTCAAGTTTGTATATATATGTTGCAAATTGTAATCGATAAGTAGATGGTAAGTTTAAGTTAGAAAAACAACAAGAAAATTCTGAGGCATCAATGATCTATAAGATGTCCTTAGAAAATTTTACAACTTAAACAAAAACCTGTATTTCAGACTTACAAACATGTATAGATAGAAGTCTGAAATGCATGCACTATTTCAGAACAAATAGGGGGAATTTGTTAGGTCGAAAATCGACCAAGTATAATTTGTTCAGAAATAGTTGAAGTTCAGTGAAAACACTTGTACAGAATTCTGAAGTCGTTCAGAATTATTTCACTGAAGCTTCACTTCAGTTCAGATCAACGTATCAGAATACCGTTCAGAATGAAGTCAAAGACTGAAGTATGAAGAAAGAGAATCAGCTCAGATATGGAGCTCAGAAGCTGATTCTACCTGATCGAAGACTGAAGCATCTCAGTGTAAAGTACTTACACTGATTACGAGGAAGACTTTTTACTTTACATACCTTTACCCAGTTAATAGATTTATCTATTAATAAAGTACAAGGTAAAGTAAATGGTTGGGAATAAAGTATGAAACGTCACATCAAAATGACTTTCACACTTAACCTTAAAAGTACGCATGTAAGGAATTAGCTTTAATTCCTTAAATGCTCCCAACCATATTTGTACGATCTGGTCCACGTCATCATGGACTTGGTCTATAAATATAAGTCTTCTCACAACTTGCAAATGGCTTGAACTTTGCATTGCAACTTGTGAGATATACTCTAAGTAAACTTACGAGTATTTCCAAGTTATTTAGATCACTTGTATTTCAGGATTGTTTAGATATTTACACTTGGGTGTTTATCTTTGTTCCGCAACAATCCTTGTATTTGTTTATACATCAATAAATCAAATACATTGAAAAGTACAACGTGTCTCAATGCTACATACTTGATATTATATATATATATATCTTTATATAGTTTCTGCCATTTAGTTCTTGCATTTACTTTAAGTCATTTATTTCTTGTTATCCATAATCTGGATCGTAAACTGAACTTGTCCTTCAAGATCAGTTGTACTTGCCAGTCGGGTTCTTGTTAACTATCTATTATTTGGGACTCACAGTCTATCTTTTGTTTCGCAGCTTGTTTGTGAGACTTGGCGTCTTCATCTTCCGTAAATTCTTGCAGCATTTACGATATTCACATCTTCTTTAGATAGATTAGCATAAGTGTTTGGTGGGTAATTGCCCGTTGAGTTGAGTTACTGATAGTCTTTTTTGTTGACTCTAGGTTATGTATTATGTATGTCTGCGTGATGAAGGTTATTTGCAAATCTGGATCTATAGAGAGTGCTCGGCTAACAACGGGCCATGTAATTGATTTATTTTGCTAGACTATATATTGTTTTTGGGATCTGGGGCGATTAAAAGTCTTCAAATGGGGTTTCCAAAGCTTTGAGAAGACTTTTGGGACCAATGCTTCGGCCTATAAGGCTAGGGAAGGCTCCGGACTAACCTTCATGACTGATGCTGCGGTAGGGCAGTAAAGGAATCTTCGCATGTGGAAAGAGATCTTCAAGTCTGGAGAGATCTTTAAAGCTAGAGAGAGATCTTCAAATCTGGAAAGCGATCTTTAATCTGGAGAGATCTTTAAATATAGAGGCTGCGGGAAGGCAGCAAACGTGTAAAATTGCAACTCGAAAAGCTTCCATAGCAATTGCTCGCTAGAGTGTCATGTTGTCTGTATAACTCCTAACCCTTCTCTCTCACACCTTAACAACTTCGTATGTTAAGCCTATCACGAAGGTTGCCCAGACTTTGTAGTTAAGCCATTACAAGGTTTAGGCAGCTGTGAATGTGAGTAAGCTAGGGTTTCAGAGATCTTATAAAGACGAGTAGCTTTGTATCTTCTGAAACTAGGCCTTAAAAGACTACGAAAAGTCTGGATCTGGGCTTAAAATGCGAATGTTCTGGATCTTCTAGATCTGGCCTTAAAAGGTTGCTGAAAATTTGGATCTTATGGATTTGAGCCTTGAAAGGCTGCGGAAACTCTGGATCTTCTAGATCTGGGCCTTCAAAGGATGCTAAAAATCTGGATCTCATGGATCTGAGCCTTGAAAGGCTGCGAAAACTCTGGATCATCAAGATCTGGGCCTTGAAAGGCTACTGAAAATCTGGATCTCATGGATCTAAGCCTTGGAAAGCTCGTGCTTTTAGAATTTTTACAAAAGGGGTTACATGATGATTTAGTAAAGGTGATTTCATAATGATAAAATAATAAGCGGTCAACAATTTGTGATTTGTGAATTCTATTTTTTTTCCTGGATCTGTGGTTGTTTTGCCAAATTATTGGTCGAATGACATGGATCGAAAATCCAGAGAGGAGAAAAAAAAAAGTTGAACAAAATTGCGGTTAGTGATGGACGGAGATTATACTTAGGGTAGACACGGGATCTATGTTGTCAGGTCCCACGGATGGCGCCAATTGTTTGTTCATCAAACAACAGGTTGTCATCCCAGGGGGATGACTGATTGATTTAAGGATTTGTTGGCGATTCCCCAGAGGTATAAAGCATGGTGATGCTTAACGCCATGTAAGTGTGTTTGTGTTTGTGTGGGCGATGGAGCCATTTCACAGGAGATATGAGAATGAGTCTTCCATCAAGGTTATGCCCTCTTTATATAGAGGGAGTTTGTCTTGTAGAACAAGCTGGGAGATTTGGAGGAATCCCTAATTATATGGGAAATGATATACTTGACATGCATTGGAGATATACATGCCTTGTATATTAAATGTGTGGGATAACCATGAGTTAGCTGGGATATGGGGAAATCCCATTAATTAAGGAGGAAGATAATATCTTCCATATTTGGATAGAGATAAGCAGGCGAGGCTGCGTGACAGATGAAGGTTGCGTTCCGTCTAAGTCTGCGTATAAGCTATTCTTCGTGTAGTCTAAGGTACATTTGTTTGCTATATGAATCTATTATTTATGTTTATGTTTCTTTTTTGCTGTTATTGTTTGTGTTTTAAGATTTTACTGTTTTATAAGACTTGCTTGTGTGTGACTCATATGATACTGGATGTTGTATGCTTTATTCATGTGATTTTTTACTTGAAAAATTTGTTTTCATTGGGTTTCAATGATTCAAATCGAGTTTTTGTATATATGATTTATGTTTTAACATTAATTTCTGTTTTAACATTAAACTTTCACCCTTTATTCAGAGTTTCATCTTCAGGGTCCAGATGAAGTTAAAAATCTTTTATCTTTATCGATGGATCTTCATAAGTTTCAAAGTCTTTATAAACTCTAAGCATCAGACTTTGAAGCTTTTCAATACTATGAACAAAACAGATAAAGACTAATATTGTGACTACAATCTACATATTACATATCACTTGCTTTAGAGTTTAGACATATTGGTCAAGAATAACGTACATGGAGAATTATCTTGAAAAATGGAATTGAAGTGAATAAGTAAATCACAAAGACATAAATGCTTAGAAAAATGATATTATCCTGGGTCAAGGACAAATCAGATATTTTAGGCTTTTAAGGAATGGCTTGGGTATACCCAGTTCAAGTCTGAGGGGCAGGGTTTACCCCTATTAATCGTCATGCATTCAGGCGGATTAGTAGGGGGTTTTTCCCCCATCGGGTATTTGAAATAGGCATTTCTACTTCGAGGGAGCTCTCTAGCGCGGACCCGGTTAAGACAACGTATGCTAGACCTCTCGCTGTCGAATCGCGACACGAAATTTCAAGCGAAATTCACCTTTAAAAAAAAAAGTAAAAAATTTTATATAAATAATATTTGAGTCAGCATCCACTTGTAAAAGTCAATGAAGGTCAACGAGAGTGGTGATCGGGAAATCTTACAACAGGTCACACGATACAAGACATAGCCTGCAAAATGAAAGTTTTACATTAGATAGCCACCCGAGTAGTTCACTACATCACATAATCAATTTGTCATAGGTGGTTACATTATCTGCCATTATCCCTTTTCTAAGTGTAAAATTCAAAATCTCAAATAGACATAAATGCTAGTGAAACATGGTTGGAGAGATTCAAAATCGGTGTCGGTTGTCATTAAATTTGTTATCTTCCCGGATGCAATTTTTCTGCGACTCTCCTTAGTTAGCCTTAAATTCTTCCGGAAAACAGCAGCAATTTTTGAAAAATCATAGATTCAAATATGTTAATGGGGAGAAATTAGAATACCCAAAACAACAGAATGATATATGTATGTAATTTTCAATGGTTAATTACAATGATAATATATAGGAGGATACACTGACCTCATATCCCTGAATCTGATATCCTTCAAATGTAGTCACATATTGATGGATTAGTATTTGACTATTTGTAAGTTCTGCATTTACAACATGGACATTACTATACAATTCTTCTTTTTCTCCAAATGCCAGAATTTTCTTGACCGAGTCACGCTGCCTCCCTGCCATAGTTGTAAATTCTAGTATAAACTTTCTAAAACGAATTGAAAGCAATAAAGTAGTAAGGTATTATCCGTTTGTGGCATTTTCATTCATGAAGCTTATGGTAATCTGTAAAGGACTAAAAAAGCAAAATAGTCATCCATGTTTGTAATAAAAGCTAGCTTGATCCTCGTTATATTTATGTACACATAAATCATTAATTTGAATCACTTCAGGTGAAATTTATTCCTCACTTAAGTGTTTCATACTTCGTCCACTTACAATGTCAATCATGGAAGGAGTACAGCACTTGAAAATTCCGCTTGAAAAGATAAAGTTGGCTACTGAAAATTTCAGTGATAAAACTTGCATCGGACATGGTGGTTTCGGGAAGGTGTACATAGGAATACTCACGCTTTCCGAGCAGCCAATCAAAGTTGCCGTGAAGAGACTGGATCGTCAATTTGGACAAGGGAATCATGAGTTTTTGATGGAAATTCAAAGGTGACGATGTACCCCTTCGAATCACTATACGAAGGATAACTAATACGAAGCTCTCTCACGAAGGACATAAGCACGAAGGTGCTCAACATCGGACGAAGGATAAAAGGATTAGTATAAATCCTTTCCAAATAACAAATACAATCCTTACCTAATTCGATCTCTCTAAGGGATAAATTCCCAAAGGAAATTAGATCGAATAAAGATGGTAAGTAGAGTTTGCATCAAAGAAGGACTAGGGAAAACCCTAACCTTCTTCTCCAAGGAAACTCCTCCTATAAAAGGACGAGGACTTCTTCACATTACGATATACTTCGATTATCATACATTCGATATACAATTCGATTACCACACATACGATCACCGATCGAATACCCTAACTAAACCCCTAAAGTCGAATACAATTCGACTATCAATCATCATCAACCTTAGTTGGCGTAAAGGAACACCGTTCCTACCTTCGGGGAATCGCCAACAAATCCTAAAAACCCTTTAGGGTTTTACCTTCGAATCATAAAGCCTCACGACACGATTTGGTGCACAATCATTTGGCGCCATCCGTGGGACCGATCAACAAGAAAAAACTCACCACTGAACCACCACACTGATTCACCGCAATCATGTCGAGTGCAGGCCAGGAAACCCCAATCAGTGCAGCCACCTCCCAAGCGGCTGAAATCTCATCACATCATTCAGCACTCCCGAGTTTGCGGCAACTGACCGCCCAAAACCTTCTTTACAGTATCAAAGGCGAAACAACAGAGCAGAATCTTCAAGGCAAGAGCCAATTAACGAAGAACAACTCTTGGGAAATCAAGCCTTGATTGAAGAAGCCCTGAGGTTCATTAACAGGCAGCGAACAGCGGGAAGAGCACTAAACTTTGGAAGCGATACTGATGAAGAATGGGAGGTGGAAGATCAAGATGGAAGGGCAACAGGGAATAATGCACGCAATGTCCGAAGCCCCAGAGTCACTCCCTCACCACAACGAAGGGCCCCAGAATTCGTAGAAGATGTGGGCTTTGCTTTTCCCGACCTAACAAGGATCCCTAGATCAAGGGTAAGAACCAGCAATATTCCTGGAGTCCCAATTGTCACAGATTCGACAATAACAACCCCTCAGGGGGTCCCCCATCCATACGATTATTATTCGTACTGGGGAATACCACCCCCGATGCCTCCGAGGTATGGTCCAAGACCTCCGGGATACCCCCGAAGCTACCCAATGGCTCAACCACAGCTTCCTGAGCCCCAACCTTCACAGGCGATGGCTGGAATGGGACCTCAACCGATGTATCCTCCATGGTACCCATACTATGGAGGATACCCTTGGGGAGCCAACACCACTCCATCAGCAACACTCAAACGGAAGGATTGAACGTCAATCAAGAAGCTTTTCCCTCTCGAAGATGAGTCTAACATCTCACCTTTGGTTGAATGGATACAAAAGTACCCGTTACCCAAGAATATGAAGTGTCCATCCCACCTAGGGACATACGAGGGGAAGACTGATCCCGATGACTTTCTACAATTATTCAGAGGGGCAGCAGCTATGCAGCAATGGAATGACCCCGTAGCTTGTAGAGCCTTTGGCTGGGTACTCAAAAGTGACGCTAGAGAATGGTTTAACAATCTCCCGAAGGGGTCAATAACTGGCTTCACGGACCTGAAAGAGAAATTCCGAGCACATACCTTTTAGCTTAGTTTTCTTCTTCTTTAATGAAGGACCCGAAGGTGAGGGAGTCTCTTTTCTCTTACGAAGACGTGAACCAATGCCTTCCTCAGGGATCTTCCAATCACTTGCCTTGACACCAGTGATCTCCACATCATCATCCTCGACTACAACAGGAGGATCCTTCTACAGAAGTATCAACCCCCCTGGAAGGAGAAGATTCAAGCCCTTCAGCATGGCTTGCCCTTGGAATAATAGAAGGCATGGATTGGGACCCAACCGCAGCTTCAACAGAAGATTGCACAAAATCTTGACCTCCTTTCCTTACAAAACCCATGAAACTCATATCTACAAATAAAGAAAGGAGAAAAGAGTCAAGCTAAAAGCAGAAACAAAAGAGACAAGTATAACAAAGCAAAACCTGTGCTTACCATCCATCTCCTCTTCGCCAGGTGGTACAACATCTATAACCTTCGCTTTGAAAAGAACACTATCAGGGTACGACAACACAACTATATGATTCTCACTAATTTCCTTAAACAAGGGGCTCAAATCTTCCCCAGGAGGGATGGGATCAACACACTTTTTCACATACTCCAATCCCGCCCTATTTACCAAGGCGCTAAAGACATTGGGAATTAAAGAATCACTCATAAAGACAAAGCGATCCTTCCAACCTCTGATAGTCACCCCACCCTTCTCAAAACACCCAGCATTATTCGGCCTATTTTGTATGGTAACCCAATCACCAGTATCGCAAATATTCGCAAATCTCCTAAATAAATCAACACTTGGTTCACCCCCATATGCACGACACATGATCTCGAAGGCCATAATCTTCCCATGACCTTGAGGGTGCCATCGCGACAAATGATTTCCATAATGGCTAAGCACACTAAGGAAGAAAGGGGAAAATGGATACCTAACATTGCCAAGCACGAAGGAATCTAGGTATATACCAACATAACCATCAGGGGGAGACACTATACTTTGCTTCTTCCCAGGCAATCGAAAAATCCTAATTTTTCCCGGAAAGTATTTATCTACAAATTCTAAGTTGACAGAGTCGATGGAAGAAAAAGTAGATTTAATACCTATTTTCGCCATTGCAATACTAAAGAAAGAAGACGAACAAGAAAAATACCTGGAATAATAAGTTGAATCAAACGAATGAGGAGGAAGAGAGAAGGATGAATAGTGGAGGGAAAAAAGAAAAAAAAAAAAAAAAAAAAAAAAAAAAAAAAAAAAAAAAAAAAAAAAAAAAAAAAAAAAAAAAAAAAAAAAAAAAAAAAAAAAAAAAAAAAAAAAAAAAAAAAAAAAAAAAAAAAAAAAAAAAAAAAAAAAAAAAAAAAAAAAAAAAAAAAAAAAAAAAAAAAAAAAAAAAAAAAAAAAAAAAAAAAAAAAAAAAAAAAAAAAAAAAAAAAAAAAAAAAAAAAAAAAAAAAAAAAAAAAAAAAAAAAAAAAAAAAAAAAAAAAAAAAAAAAAAAAAAAAAAAAAAAAAAAAAAAAAAAAAAAAAAAAAAAAAAAAAAAAAAAAAAAAAAAAAAAAAAAAAAAAAAAAAAAAAAAAAAAAAAAAAAAAAAAAAAAAAAAAAAAAAAAAAAAAAAAAAAAAAAAAAAAAAAAAAAAAAAAAAAAAAAAAAAAAAAAAAAAAAAAAAAAAAAAAAAAAAAAAAAAAAAAAAAAAAAAAAAAAAAAAAAAAAAAAAAAAAAAAAAAAAAAAAAAAAAAAAAAAAAAAAAAAAAAAAAAAAAAAAAAAAAAAAAAAAAAAAAAAAAAAAAAAAAAAAAAAAAAAAAAAAAAAAAAAAAAAAAAAAAAAAAAAAAAAAAAAAAAAAAAAAAAAAAAAAAAAAAAAAAAAAAAAAAAAAAAAAAAAAAAAAAAAAAAAAAAAAAAAAAAAAAAAAAAAAAAAAAAAAAAAAAAAAAAAAAAAAAAAAAAAAAAAAAAAAAAAAAAAAAAAAAAAAAAAAAAAAAAAAAAAAAAAAAAAAAAAAAAAAAAAAAAAAAAAAAAAAAAAAAAAAAAAAAAAAAAAAAAAAAAAAAAAAAAAAAAAAAAAAAAAAAAAAAAAAAAAAAAAAAAAAAAAAAAAAAAAAAAAAAAAAAAAAAAAAAAAAAAAAAAAAAAAAAAAAAAAAAAAAAAAAAAAAAAAAAAAAAAAAAAAAAAAAAAAAAAAAAAAAAAAAAAAAAAAAAAAAAAAAAAAAAAAAAAAAAAAAAAAAAAAAAAAAAAAAAAAAAAAAAAAAAAAAAAAAAAAAAAAAAAAAAAAAAAAAAAAAAAAAAAAAAAAAAAAAAAAAAAAAAAAAAAAAAAAAAAAAAAAAAAAAAAAAAAAAAAAAAAAAAAAAAAAAAAAAAAAAAAAAAAAAAAAAAAAAAAAAAAAAAAAAAAAAAAAAAAAAAAAAAAAAAAAAAAAAAAAAAAAAAAAAAAAAAAAAAAAAAAAAAAAAAAAAAAAAAAAAAAAAAAAAAAAAAAAAAAAAAAAAAAAAAAAAAAAAAAAAAAAAAAAAAAAAAAAAAAAAAAAAAAAAAAAAAAAAAAAAAAAAAAAAAAAAAAAAAAAAAAAAAAAAAAAAAAAAAAAAAAAAAAAAAAAAAAAAAAAAAAAAAAAAAAAAAAAAAAAAAAAAAAAAAAAAAAAAAAAAAAAAAAAAAAAAAAAAAAAAAAAAAAAAAAAAAAAAAAAAAAAAAAAAAAAAAAAAAAAAAAAAAAAAAAAAAAAAAAAAAAAAAAAAAATAACAAATACAATCCTTACCTAATTCGATCTCTCTAAGGGATAAATTCCCAAAGGAAATTAGATCGAATAAAGATGGTAAGTAGAGTTTGCATCAAAGAAGGACTAGGGAAAACCCTAACCTTCTTCTCCAAGGAAACTCCTCCTATAAAAGGACGAGGACTTCTTCACATTACGATATACTTCGATTATCATACATTCGATACACAAGAAAAACCCTCACACTACGATCACGATCGAAAATACCCTAACTAAACCCCTAAAGTCGAATACAATTCGACTATCAATCATCATCAACCTTTAGTTGGCGTAAAGGAACACCGTTCCTACCTTCGGGGAATCGCCAACAGCAACTTCCTCTTGTCCTGTCTTTCTCTGCGATTCCCAAACAGCCCTCTTCTCTCGACAAACAAACCGCTCTCTCTTACTAATTGGATTAAAAACAGAAACATGCTACTAACCTCTGATGATGATCGGTCATCTCCTTATGGGTTGAATAAAGAGAACCGCCAATTGAAGCCTTGATCAGAAAACGTTTTGATTCTTTGATTTTGGATTGCAACAATGATTTCGATCTTCCTTGAAGCCCTCGGCTCTGATACCAATTATTGTCCCAGAATCATTGTCAATCCATAATCAAGAATCAATCAATAATAATATGAACAAAGAAAAGAGAATGAACCCTAAACGATATATATTATTTACTGAACGAAGGGTTAGTTTTTTACAGACGCATATGGGAACTATATATAGACAACCAACAGGTGCCTATCTAACCGACACACCTCTTTGTAACCGGTCTCTATGACAGTTACAAAACCGGTTCCTATATACTTTACAACTAACACCCCTTATTTAACTAAACAATACATTCCTAACATAACATACGTACTTAAGTCTATTGACACTTTCGACCCATTACACAATCAAACTTGGGTAGAACAATTAAGTCCAACATTCACCCCCCTAATTGTTAACCCATGTTTGATTCTTCAATCTTTCCCTGTTCTTGTTCCATAACACCACTGCTTGTTGCGTGCCACATTTGCTTTCTCTTCTCACGAGTCCATCCTGCAAATTTTGAGAATCCAACGTTGTTCCTCTATCAAGCAATCTTCTCTGGTCCTCTTGACCCATTTGCTTTCAGCCATGGCCTCTCTAATCCCTCCTGGATATGCCATACAACACCTTGAACACACGTTGCGCCTTCTCCTGGATTTGCACATGTCCCGTCACAGTTCCAATGATTCATCATACAACACATCGCTTCTGCCCTTTCTTTTGATGAACCACGTTTCACAAAACAACAGCCCCTATGGCTTTGTCTCTGTTTTTCCAACGCACAGCAACAAACACACAACCAACTAATGTTTTCTGATCTCTGCCCTCTGATGTAACCAACAGATCTTCGTCCCTAAGTCTCTTCAATCAACCATCTTCCTTTTTCCCTTTTTCTTTTGACCGAACATCCCTCACAAACTCTTCCCAAATTTCTGCCATAATCCAACACAAACATACAACGATTTTTTTGTCTTCTTGACTGCATCGCCAACAGCAACTTCCTCTTGTCCTGTCTTTCTCTGCGATTCCCAAACAGCCCTCTTCTCTCGACAAACAAACCGCTCTCTCTTACTAATTGGATTAAAAACAGAAACATGCTACTAACCTCTGATGATGATCGGTCATCTCCTTATGGGTTGAATAAAGAGAACCGCCAATTGAAGCCTTGATCAGAAAACGTTTTGATTCTTTGATTTTGGATTGCAACAATGATTTCGATCTTCCTTGAAGCCCTCGGCTCTGATACCAATTATTGTCCCAGAATCATTGTCAATCCATAATCAAGAATCAATCAATAATAATATGAACAAAGAAAAGAGAATGAACCCTAAACGATATATATTATTTACTGAACGAAGGGTTAGTTTTTTACAGACGCATATGGGAACTATATATAGACAACCAACAGGTGCCTATCTAACCGACACACCTCTTTGTAACCGGTCTCTATGACAGTTACAAAACCGGTTCCTATATACTTTACAACTAACACCCCTTATTTAACTAAACAATACATTCCTAACATAACATACGTACTTAAGTCTATTGACACTTTCGACCCATTACACAATCAAACTTGGGTAGAACAATTAAGTCCAACATTCACCCCCCTAATTGTTAACCCATGTTTGATTCTTCAATCTTTCCCTGTTCTTGTTCCATAACACCACTGCTTGTTGCGTGCCACATTTGCTTTCTCTTCTCACGAGTCCATCCTGCAAATTTTGAGAATCCAACGTTGTTCCTCTATCAAGCAATCTTCTCTGGTCCTCTTGACCCATTTGCTTTCAGCCATGGCCTCTCTAATCCCTCCTGGATATGCCATACAACACCTTGAACACACGTTGCGCCTTCTCCTGGATTTGCACATGTCCCGTCACAGTTCCAATGATTCATCATACAACACATCGCTTCTGCCCTTTCTTTTGATGAACCACGTTTCACAAAACAACAGCCCCTATGGCTTTGTCTCTGTTTTTCCAACGCACAGCAACAAACACACAACCAACTAATGTTTTCTGATCTCTGCCCTCTGATGTAACCAACAGATCTTCGTCCCTAAGTCTCTTCAATCAACCATCTTCCTTTTTCCCTTTTTCTTTTGACCGAACATCCCTCACAAACTCTTCCCAAATTTCTGCCATAATCCAACACAAACATACAACGATTTTTTTGTCTTCTTGACTGCATCGCCAACAGCAACTTCCTCTTGTCCTGTCTTTCTCTGCGATTCCCAAACAGCCCTCTTCTCTCGACAAACAAACCGCTCTCTCTTACTAATTGGATTAAAAACAGAAACATGCTACTAACCTCTGATGATGATCGGTCATCTCCTTATGGGTTGAATAAAGAGAACCGCCAATTGAAGCCTTGATCAGAAAACGTTTTGATTCTTTGATTTTGGATTGCAACAATGATTTCGATCTTCCTTGAAGCCCTCGGCTCTGATACCAATTATTGTCCCAGAATCATTGTCAATCCATAATCAAGAATCAATCAATAATAATATGAACAAAGAAAAGAGAATGAACCCTAAACGATATATATTATTTACTGAACGAAGGGTTAGTTTTTTACAGACGCATATGGGAACTATATATAGACAACCAACAGGTGCCTATCTAACCGACACACCTCTTTGTAACCGGTCTCTATGACAGTTACAAAACCGGTTCCTATATACTTTACAACTAACACCCCTTATTTAACTAAACAATACATTCCTAACATAACATACGTACTTAAGTCTATTGACACTTTCGACCCATTACACAATCAAACTTGGGTAGAACAATTAAGTCCAACATTCACCCCCCTAATTGTTAACCCATGTTTGATTCTTCAATCTTTCCCTGTTCTTGTTCCATAACACCACTGCTTGTTGCGTGCCACATTTGCTTTCTCTTCTCACGAGTCCATCCTGCAAATTTTGAGAATCCAACGTTGTTCCTCTATCAAGCAATCTTCTCTGGTCCTCTTGACCCATTTGCTTTTAGCCATGGCCTCTCTAATCCCTCCTGGATATGCCATACAACACCTTGAACACACGTTGCGCCTTCTCCTGGATTTGCACATGTCCCGTCACAGTTCCAATGATTCATCATACAACACATCGCTTCTGCCCTTTCTTTTGATGAACCACGTTTCACAAAACAACAGCCCCTATGGCTTTGTCTCTGTTTTTCCAACGCACAGCAACAAACACACAACCAACTAATGTTTTCTGATCTCTGCCCTCTGATGTAACCAACAGATCTTCGTCCCTAAGTCTCTTCAATCAACCATCTTCCTTTTTCCCTTTTTCTTTTGACCGAACATCCCTCACAAACTCTTCCCAAATTTCTGCCATAATCCAACACAAACATACAACGATTTTTTTGTCTTCTTGACTGCATCGCCAACAGCAACTTCCTCTTGTCCTGTCTTTCTCTGCGATTCCCAAACAGCCCTCTTCTCTCGACAAACAAACCGCTCTCTCTTACTAATTGGATTAAAAACAGAAACATGCTACTAACCTCTGATGATGATCGGTCATCTCCTTATGGGTTGAATAAAGAGAACCGCCAATTGAAGCCTTGATCAGAAAACGTTTTGATTCTTTGATTTTGGATTGCAACAATGATTTCGATCTTCCTTGAAGCCCTCGGCTCTGATACCAATTATTGTCCCAGAATCATTGTCAATCCATAATCAAGAATCAATCAATAATAATATGAACAAAGAAAAGAGAATGAACCCTAAACGATATATATTATTTACTGAACGAAGGGTTAGAGTTTAATTCTAAGTCTAATAAGTAAATTGAATATATATATACAATTAAAAAAGCTAATTTAACAAAATAGATAAATTAAAAGGATACGTGTCGATCAAGGATTACGCTGTAACATTTACGATATTTGACTAGGTTGACTTGTAACGAAACGAAATTAAATGTTTTGATTAAACGATTAGTTCCTGGACGTTTTGTCGTGTTTTAACGTGACGTTGAATTTATTTGTGTTTACGGCTTCGTTTTGGTTTAAATGGTTAACGTTTAGCTATTTGTCGGAATTAGCGGAGCGGGAGCCCAAAAATGGACTCCCTAGGCCGGCCACCCTCCCACTCACATTCATCCATTCATTTCTTTCTTTCCTTATCTCTACATTCTCCTCAATTTCTCTTCTCTTATCATATATAGCTACCATCTCAAATTCTTCATAAATTCATAATGAATACTTGGATTTGTTGCAAGAATTAACTAAATAATACAACCTTGATAATAATAATCCTTTTGGTATAAGAAATTTGGGCTCTCAAAGTGTTCTTCCTCTTGAAAGTCTCCAAACCCGAAATTTGAGATTTGGGTTGTTTTGGTAAGTGAAACTTAGCTTAATTTCTCCCTTTTATATCATTAAACATTTTTCTTAGTCAAATCTTATGAGTTCTTGGTCGATTTATGGTCAAAAACGGGTTTGAGTGGAATTAGGGTTTCACTAGGTATTGTTTTGGGTCAAAATCAAACTAAAGCTTGGTTTGAGGTTATGAATCGAATTTATGATAGGGTTTTGTTTATTCATGTCAAATGATGTTTGTTTATGCTTCAAAA
The DNA here is from genome assembly GCA_034093135.1 of Erigeron breviscapus. NCBI lineage: Eukaryota > Viridiplantae > Streptophyta > Magnoliopsida > Asterales > Asteraceae > Erigeron > Erigeron breviscapus. The sequence continues at coordinate 58,015,626 of CM067173.1, forward strand.
TGTGTCTTGAACCTTCCTAGATCGATTCCTAAGTCAAAAATGAGGTTTTGGAGCGTTTTGGTTCGTGTTTGGCTTGTTTATGTGCAGAGCAGCAGACCCTCGCGCCGCGACCAAGGTTCCTCGCGCCGCGAGGCTTCATTTTTGTGGTTCATGGGTTTTTCTCGCGCCGCGAGCCAAGGTCCTCGCGCCACGAGTTTCGTCTGTTTTGCGCGTCAGTTTTCAAACGTCAATAACTTTTGAACCGTAAGTCCGTTTTAGACGTATGACCTATCGTTGGAATCGTGAGAGAGTCTAACTTCTCATGGTAACATCTATTTGGGGTGAATCCATCTCCATTTCCAAAAATGTCGTGTTAAAGTGTCCTTGTCTTTGTTCGGTTGAACCATAAAGACGTTTGAGTGTCGTGGCATGACCAAATCGAGTCCCGATTGTCATTCATAGTTGAATTACCCTTCTAAAGCTCCGATTAGGGTTTAACTTGTGATTGTAAAATGTGTACTTGATAGGTGATGGACACGAAGCGATCGTTGGACGGTTATAGTAGACCTTAACTTGTGGTAGCTCGACGAAGGTGAGTTTCGTAAACCCCTCCCTACTCAATTGAGATTCGGGCTGAAAAGTGTACATACTTGTTTGATTGTTGATTAATCGATTGATTTATTATTCGATTTACGTATTGACTTGTTGCTCGGTTAATTATGCTTTCGTTTATGAATACATGTTGTGGTTTGGATAGTTGTACATACATGGAAGACGATTATACTTTCAATGAGTTGTAGATGTGGTGGGAAGGCTGCGGGTGACCCTATATATAAGCATCTATGATTCCTTGAAAGTAGAATCGTATGAAGTGTATGTGCATTGTGTGGTCGTTAACTAGATACGTTATGATGTGATTCGAGACGTTAGTTTATATGTTCGTTATGATCGTTATATTCGTTATATGTTCGTTATAACCAAATGAAGTTTATATGTTCGTTATGATCGTTATGTTCATTATATGTTCGTTATGATCGTTATGTTGTAATGTACTAAGACGTTTATTATATACATATATTATGTAAGACGTGGACGTGGACGTGGACGGTGGATTGACGAATCCACACCCGGTATGATCATTGCCACATTATAACAATATTTTGTTAAAACGTATATTTTTATATTACGTAAGACGTGGACGTGGACGTGGACGGTGGATTGACGAATCCACACCCGGCATGATCATAACCGTGGATACGGGTTGTTTAACCTATATATGGACGATATTATATGTATATGGAAAATTATGGTCGATATTATATGTTTATGGACGATTATTGGACGTTGACATTGACTTGTATTGATTTGTGATAACAGGAAACCTTTTAGGGTTTCCTTGGTCACGATTAGGTATTCTAATCCTCGTATATCGTTAACGGTTGTTATCCCGACACTTGTTTCCTATTACTTACCCCTACGAACTCACCAACTTTATGTTGACGCGTTTTAGTACACTTTTCAGGTTAGCAGGTGAATCTAAGGCGTATTGGATGTTTCATTGCATGCTAGGATTGGACTTGGACCTTTTCATGGATCCGTGATTCATTATCCCGGGTTAAGGGTTATGTTTATGTATGAACCGATGCTTGTACTCTTGAATGCTTTGTATGGATTATTTAATCCTATTTATGCATTTAGTTTAACTCTACATAATTTCCATGTCGTGCTGTGCTTTTCTTGTGATACCCCATGATTCCGCCTTGTTGGGGTGTTACAGAATGGTATCAGAGCCGTGGTTGTAGAGAGTTAGGTGGATTGACCTAGCCTATAGCCATTGCACCCACATTTCATATTAGCATGCATGATAGGAAGTTTTGTGTGCAACGTGAATTGTATGAGACATAAGACTTGTTTAAGCGGAGTTCGTAGGGTTTGCATGACTTGATGACTTGATTGTTATGGGATGACTTGATTGATGCATGTGTTAGTGTCGGGATACACCGTGACTTGCCAAATGAACGTTGATGTATATTCTTATAATTTTATTGTTTAACCCTAGCAAAGTGAAATGATGGCATTAACGGAGTATGACACTCGGTAGCCCTAGAGGCGCCTGATCAACAAATCTATGGTTGCCCTGTGTCATATAAAATTAGTGACCTCGTGGATTGCGCATTGTGGATAAAGTATAGTAGGTAACCCGGTATGCTTAATGAGTATTGGTTAGGTGGAGGGTTAGCCGCTGGTACACCCTGTATACATACCCGACCAATACTTAGAGGGCATAACGGAACCGAGTCCTGACATCCATTCAATATATTAACGGTGTGGAGGGTTAGCCGCTGGTACACCCTGTATACAAACACCTTTAATGTGTTGAATGTTGAAGTTAAGATTCGGACTATGCTTTACCCGCCTTGTTAGTGACTTGACCCCTTTATATATTTGTATGCAATGGTTTGAAATCGTGGAATTGATTTAGAATCGAATGAAAACGATGATGCTTTGCCTCGTTATATTTGAACTTGAATGTTGATTTGAATATTCGGTTGTGGTTGAATTGGAATTGTGTGATTAGTTAGAATGCGAATAAGATGTTGATAACATAGTTTATTGCCATGATAATATCCCCGTAGAAATACGTGTCCTTGTAATGGCTTAGGATAGTTTAATTTTGGATTGTTTATTATGTGGCGGGTAATTGCAAATGTTCGTGTGTGAATTGTGAGGATTAACTTGGAAATCCAACACGTGTGTTCGAGGAAAGATGGATAGACCATGGAGAGCTAACATGAATTATAGGCGCCAAGACGGGTAAGAGAAACTGGTTGATCAAGGAAATCAAAGAAGTAGAGGTAGTCGTGGAGGTCGTGGTAATCGTGAAGGACGTGAGAGAATCGAGTGGGCTAAACATCAAAATGTGTACCATCAATCGTCGTGCCTTTCTTTGAATGCCGTTCCGATCAATGCTCGAAATCCCCCGATAGCCGAGGTACTTGTCATGAGTGTGGTAGTCATGAGCACCACCGAAATAAGTGCCCCAATCTTATCGGCCAACAACAACAAGCTCCACAACAACTTACTCCCCATGGAAGAACTTATACAGTGATTGCGGCCGAGACTCGTGTTGATCCTAAACGTCGTTACGAATACTTTTCTTCTCAACAATCTATATGCCACAGTATTATTTGACCCCGGTGCCGATTTTAGCCTTGTTTCCAATGATTTAGTGCCTTGATTAATGCTAGCCTTAGTCCTTTGTCGTATTACTTTGAACTTGAAATGGTAAACGGTGGGTTAACAAAATTGACCAAGTTGATCGTGATTGTACCTTAAAATTGTGTAACTACCCATTTCTTATAGACTTGATTCCTTTTGATATCGGTAGTTTTGATGTGATTGTGGGAATGGATTGGATGTCGGCAATGAACGCGGTTGTTGATGTGGTAGTCGGGTAGTGAGAATTCCATTAGACGACGGTGAAGAGTTAGTGGTTCAAGGCGAGACGACCGAGCCGTGTGAAGGAAAAGTGTATAATATTAACGTCACGAAAGTTGAAGTGAAGACCGTTTCCATGGTTAAGGAATTGCAGATGTATTCCCGGATGACCTACCGGGTTTGCCCCCATCTCGTCAATTTGATTTCCGAATCGATCTTATTCCTAACGCTTCTCCCGTAGCCAAGCACCCTATCGCTTAACCATAACCGAAATGCGAGAGTTGTCCACACAACTCAAAGAATTCCAAGAGAAGGGTTTCATACGCCCTAGTCAATCACCGTGGAGCGCACCGGTTTTATTTGTCAAAAAGAAAGACGACTCATTTCGGATGTGTATCGGTTATGGAGAACTAAATGAACTCGCGTTATCCTCTCCCAAGATTTATTTGATCAACTTCGAGGTTCCCGTTTCTCTTCTAAGAGTGATTTGTGGTCAGGTTACCACCAACTGTGTGTCCATGAAAACGATATTCCCAGGACGGCCTTTCGAACAAGTTATGGACGCCTTGAATTTACGGTTATGCCTTTTGGGTTGACCAATGCACCGACGGTGTTCATGGTTTTGATGAACCAGGTGTGTCGGCCCTACTTAGATAAATTTGTCACTGTTTTCATTGATGACATCCTTTTATTTCAAGACGAAGGAAGATCATTCAGAACACTTGCAGAAAGTTTTAGAGTTACTCCGGGAAGAGAATTCGTATGCAAGTTCCCCAAATGTGAATTTGGCTCGTAGTGGTCCACTTTCTTGGTTCCGTGGTGAACAAGGAAGAATTCACGTAGACCCAAGTAAAAATTGAAGCGGTGAAGAATCGGAGACGATCCCAGACGCCAACCGGGATTCGCCAATTCCTTAGTTTGGCGGGTTATATTAGACGATCCATTAAGGGCTTTTCGAAGATTGCCCAACCTCTAACTTTGTTGACTCAACGAGAAAGACGTTTGATTGGGGCGAGAAGCAAGAGCAAGCCTTCCAATTGTTGAAATACAAGTGGTGTGATCTATACCAATCACGTAAGCCTTCTACACGGTTTTGACCGAAGTGGATTGAACATAATGCAACGGAGATGGCTTGAGATTTTTAGTGATTATGATTGCGTTATCCGGCCTCACCCGGGTAAAGAAAACGTTGTAGCCGATGCCTTCAGCTGAAAGGAACATGTAAAACGAGACGGATTAGAGCCATAAGACTTACCGTGCAAAGGAGTTTTCGTGACTCCATCACTGAAGCACAAGGGTTGGCAACTAGGCCGGAAACTTCGTCAATGAAGCATTGCACGACTTAGAAGAACAATTTGATAGAAAGGACGATGACAGTTTATACCTTGTTGAACGATTGTGGATTCCCGTTTTTGGTGAGTTGCGGTTGAGATTGATGAATGAAGCTCATAAGTCGGCATACTCGGTTCACCCGGGGTCCGACAAGATGTATTTTGACATGAGAGACTTGTATTGGTGGCCGGGAATGAAGAAAGACATTGCACGATATGTTAGTGAATGCAACACGTGTTTACAAGTAAAAGCCGACCACGAGAAACCACCCGGTTTGCTAGTTCAACCGGTAACGCCGCAGTGGAATGGGAACGAATTGATATGAACTTCATCACGAAGTTACCTAGATCGAGTTGTGGTCGGGACACCTTTTGGGTGATAGTTGACCGGTTGACTAAGTCGGCTCGCTTCTTAGCCATCCGGGAAGATGATAAATTTGACACCATGGCACGTTTGTACATCAAAGGAGTAGTATCCAAACTTGGAGTGCCGATTTCCGTCATAACCAATCGGGATACCCGATTCACTTTAAACTTTGGAAGGCGTTCCAAAAAGCGATGGATACTCAACTTGACATGAGTACGGGGTTCCATCCGTAAACCAACGGTTAAAGTGAAGAACAATCCAAACACTTGAAGACATGTTACGAGCTTGTGCCATCGATTGGTGGCAATTGGGACGTGCATTTACCGTTAGTCGAGTTCTCCTACAATAATAGCTACGCTAGCATTCAAATGGCGCCGTTAAGCTTTATATGGGAGAATAGTCACCATTCTGTAACACCCCAACTTGGCGGAATCATGGGATGTCACACGAAAAGCATAGCATGACATGGAAGATTAAGTAGAGACAAAACTATATGCAAATAAGGATTGGGCAATCCATAATTTAAGTTCAAATACGAGTACAAGTACAACAAGAGATCACAAGATGCATAAGGAGCACATAACCATCAAATGTTACAAAAGAAAACAATCCAAAATGATGGCCATTAATCCTAAGCATAACCCGTCAAAGGGATCAATGAATCACGGATCCAATAGTCAAGCCCAAATCCTAGCAAAGTCATGCAATCATCCATTTCGTCCCTGATTAACTTGATTACCTGAAAAGTGTACTAAAACGGGTCAACATAAAGTTGGTGAGTTCGTAGGTTTAAACGTTAAATCAAAATGTAGGGATAACAACCGTTAAGGGTATTCAAGGATGAGGACACTTACATCATCATCCATATGTTCACAATTCATCATATCCACGTTACGTTACAACTAAGCGTTCATACACAATCCACACGTTAAACAATATCATTATCAACAACGTTATGCCACAAGTGTGGACTTACTCGTTATGCCACCAACGTGGACTTACTCATTACGTTATGCCACTAATCGTGGACTTACTCATTACGTTATGCCACAAATCGTGGACTTACTCATCATCACAATCGTTCATCACAACAAGCATTCATACATACGTTTACGGGAAAGCAAAGCATTTACATTCACTAATCATTGTTTAATATCAAATCATTTCCATTAAATCGTTAAGACGTTAAAGTAAAACAAGTACACTTTTCACCCCAAATGTATAAGAAAACGGGGCTACGAAACTCACCTTAGCCAGCAACGACAAGTTATGAATGAGCTACAAGCGTTAAATAAACGTCACACGATCACGACCTATCATCATTCATTTATATACATTAATATACGTCTTTAATTCATTGATCAAATTCAATTAGGGTTCTTGAAAGACACCCTCGACTTTAGACGACTCGTATGATACGTAAAAGACATTGGAGAGGACAAGAAATGGTCCATAAGCTAGTTCGATGCGACCCAAGGATGCTAGAAAGAAGGCTAGACACGAAACAGGAAAACACCATAACCAAGTCAGCGTCTCACACGCCTGACCTGGCGTCTCAAACGGTCAGCCAAAAACCATCTACCGTCTCATACGGTGGGGACCACCGTCCCAGACGGTGGTCTGGAAAAGGCACTTTCACCGTCTGCTCCACCGTTTAACAGAAGAATTTGGCGTCTCGTTAGCGTAAAGATGAAAATGGCACAAGGAAGCCACCGTCCAAGACGGTCCTCCTTACCGTCCCAGACGGTTGTGGCGTGCTTTACGGCTCATGAAGGGACACTAGACGGTCGTACAAAGCTGGCCCAGCGTGCCAGACGGTGCTGGGCACCGTCCCAGACGGTGGAAGCTGAACCAGCTGGGCAACAGCAGGAAACAAGACCAAAAACGACCCATAACCTTTGAAACCTAAATTCTGGACTTTACACCGACAAGGGAAGTTGCAAAACCCATTTTTATGTAAAATTACACTTGGTTAAACATAACCCACAAAAATCTTGAGCCTTAACACCTATAAATTACTCAAATTCGTCCTAACCCTAAACCAAACCCTAGGAAACCCTAAATTTGATTTAAACCGGTTTTGACTCGAATTTTTGATAGAGAATCGTCTTGACACAACTAATAGCAAGTTTATCCATATGAAAAGATGAATTTAAGGTATCCTTTACTTACCAAAATCACCTAGAACTTAAATTTCGGGTTCAAAGGCTTTTGAAGAGGATGAACACTTCAAGACTTCAAATTTCTTGCACAAGATATTATTATTATTATTAAGGTTATAAGATTTAGTTAGTTTAACATTTAAAACACAAGATATCTAGTATTTATTATGAATTTTTGTTAGGGTTTTGAGGTAGATGAAAGAAGTAAATGAGGGAGAAAGAGAGAAGATAAGATTTTTGGTAAAGTGGAATTTAGTGGGTGAGTGAGAGAGTGAGTGAAGGGGGGCCGGCCTTGGGGTCTCATTTTTGAGGCCCCGCTCCGCTAAATTCGACAAATAGCTATACGTTATCCATTTAATCGCTAAAACGAACCCGTAAATACAAATAAATTCAACGTTATACTAAAACACGATAAAACGTTCAATAATCCATATAAATTCACGAAATCGTTTACATTCAACTACGTTAAGTTATAGGTCAGACAAAGTCAAAATTCATGAATGTTACACCGTTAGCTTGGGCGGAGTTGGTGAACGCCAACTCATTGGACCCAAAAATTTGTTATTGAAACGACCAAAGTGATCTCACAAATCAAAGAAAAGTTGAGAGTGCTCGAGAACGACAACTAAAGTATGCAAACGACGCTAAATTGGGGGAAAACCTTGATTGCTCGGATTCGAACCCTGGTCTCCCAGGGCCAAACGTCATTGCAACACGGGGATGTCCACTGCGCTATTAAGGCAGGGACGGTACGCGTATTTAGATAGAATTTGAACCTAGTATAATTAATGATTAATTTAGGATATGACTACCCTATACGGATCTTATTGATCATATTGGAATATGGTATGGTATGATATGTATGAATGTATACCATTAATTTTGATTATCTTACAGTAACCTTCAATTTTATATCAGACTACTTGTCCTAATACCCGTACGATGTACGGTAGCTATATAGATTGTATCATAAATAATTTCGAATATACCTGATACATGATTTGTGAGTAATGATATATATAATATAGTTTTGGATTTACCTTAAATTTTTAAAATCACATCAAAATCGGAAATTGTAAGCATAGAGGATGACGACAAATAGCCTTGTGATTTCGGATCGTAAACTCAATTTTTTAAGTCTATTAACTTATTATAAGTAATATAAGTAATAGAAGTTGAAGAGTTGAGAATAAAAAAGAGACAACTTTATTAATGAGAAAACAATCAATCAAATAAGGTTATAATGTGTTTTATATCTATAAGCTAAGAGTTAGAGTTTAATTCTAAGTCTAATAAGGAAATTGAATTTATATACAATTAAAAAAGCTAATTTAACAAAATAGATAAATTAAAAGGATACGTGTCGATCAAGGATTACGCTGTAACATTTACGATATTTGACTAGGTTGACTTGTAACGAAACGAAATTAAATGTTTTGATTAAACGATTAGTTCCTGGACGTTTTGTCGTGTTTTAACGTGACGTTGAATTTATTTGTGTTTACGGCTTCGTTTTGGCGTTTAAATGGTTAACGTTTAGCTATTTGTCGGAATTAGCGGAGCGGGAGCCCAAAAATGGACTCCCTAGGCCGGCCACCCTCCCACTCACATTCATCCATTCATTTCTTTCTTTCCTTATCTCTACATTCTCCTCAATTTCTCTTCTCTTATCATATATAGCTACCATCTCAAATTCTTCATAAATTCATAATGAATACTTGGATTTGTTGCAAGAATTAACTAAATAATACAACCTTGATAATAATAATCCTTTTGGTATAAGAAATTTGGGCTCTCAAAGTGTTCTTCCTCTTGAAAGTCTCCAAACCCGAAATTTGAGATTTGGGTTGTTTTGGTAAGTGAAACTTAGCTTAATTTCTCCCTTTTATATCATTAAACATGTTTCTTAGTCAAATCTTATGAGTTCTTGGTCGATTTCGGGTCAAAAACGGGTTTGAGTGGAATTAGGGTTTCACTAGGTTTTGTTTTGGGTCAAAATCAAACTAAAGCTTGGTTTGAGGTTATGAATCGAATTTATGATAGGGGTTTTGTTTATTCATGTCAAATGATGTTTGTTTATGCTTCAAAATGTGTCTTGAACCTTCCTAGATCGATTCCTAAGTCAAAAATGAGGTTTTGGAGCGTTTTGGTTCGTGTTTGGCTTGTTTATGTGCAGAGCAGCAGACCCTCGCGCCGCGACCAAGGTTCCTCGCGCCGCGAGGCTTCATTTTTGTGGTTCAGGGGTTTTTCTCGCGCCGCGAGCCAAGGTCCTCGCGCCACGAGTTTCGTCTGTTTTGCGCGTCAGTTTTCAAACGTCAATAACTTTTGAACCGTAAGTCCGTTTCAGACGTATGACCTATCATTGGAATCGTGAGAGAGTCTAATTTCTCATGGTAACATATATTTGGGGTGAATCCATCTCAATTTCCAAAAATGTCGTGTTAAAGTGTCCTTGTCTTTGTTCGGTAGAACCATTAAGACGTTTGAGGGTTGTGACATGACCGAACCGAGTCCCGATTGTCACCCGAAGTTGATTTACCCTTCTAAAGCTCCGATTAGGGTTTGACTCGTGATTGTAATATGTATGTTTGATAGGTGGTGTACTCGAAGCGATCGTTGGACGGTTATAGTAGACCTTAACTTGTGGTAGCTCGACGAAGGTGAGTTTCATAAACCCCTTCCTACTCAATTGAGATTCGGGCTGAAAAGTGTACACACTTGTTTGATTGTTGATTAATCGATTGATTTATTATTCGATTTACGTATTGACTTGTTGCTCGGTTAATTATGCTTTCGTTTATGAATACATGTTGTGGTTTGGATAGTTGTACATACATGGAAGACGATTATACTTTCAATGAGTTGTAGATGTGGTGGGAAGGCTGCGGGTGACCCTATATATAAGCATCTATGATTCCTTGAAAGTAGAATCGTATGAACTGTATGTGCATTGTGTGGTCGTTAACTAGATACGTTATGATGTGATTCGAGACGTTAGTTTATATGTTCGTTATGATCGTTATATTCGTTATATGTTCGTTATAACCAAATGAAGGTTATATGTTCGTTATGATCGTTATGTTCATTATATGTTCGTTATGATCGTTATGTTGTAATGTACTAAGACGTTTATTATATACATATATTATGTAAGACGTGGACGTGGACGTGGACGGTGGATTGACGAATCCACACCCGGTATGATCATTGCCACATTATAACAATATTTTGTTAAAACGTATATTTTTATATTACGTAAGACGTGGACGTGGACGTGGACGGTGGATTGACGAATCCACACCCGGCATGATCATAACCGTGGATACGGGTTATTTAACCCGCGTATTGGACGATATTACATATATATATATATATGAGCGATTACTGGTCGATATTATATGTTTATGGACGATTATTGGACGTTGACATTGACTTGTATTGATTTGTGATAACAGGAAACCTTTTAGGGTTTCCTTGGTAGTGATTAGGTATTCTAATCCTCGTATATCGTTAACGGTTGTTATCCCGACACTTATTCCCTATTACTTGTCCCTACGAACTCACCAACTTTATGTTGACGCGTTTTAGTACACTTTTCAGGTTAGCAGGTGAATCTAAGGCGTATTGGATGTTTCATTGCATGCTAGGATTGGACTTGGACCTTTTCATGGATCCGTGATTCATTATCCCGGGTTAAGGGTTATGTTTATGTATGAACCGATGCTTGTACTCTTGAATGCTTTGTATGGATTATTTAATCCTATTTATGCATTTAGTTTAACTCTACATAATTTTTATGTCGTGCCGTGCTTTTCTTGTGATACCCCATGATTCCGTCTTGTTGGGGTGTTACATACGCCGCGTGTCGTTTCAAGAATATCTCAATCCTGTTTTAGTTTACTGGTAGATATGAGTATGTGATGCATACTTGTGATAAATATGACTAGGCTAAGGACTTTTAGGGTTTTTTTTTGTCAAGTGTAATTCCATGTGACAAAGCATACTCGAAAAAGTTATTTGAGTCATTTGAGAATATGTACTTGTATTAAACTTTGAGTTTTTTGAGTCGACTTGACTGAACCGGAGTTTACATACTAAAGTCTCCATCTTACACGAGTTTGGGTCAAGTACATGGACCTACAAACTCGTGTGGCCTGTTTAGTTTGTTATAATTAGTGATTAAAACTTAGAATTAAGGTTAATCTTCAGTTTTGGTTTTGGTTAGTTACATGAGCTCGTGTAATCATATGTATTTGGCATTAATACAAGGCTCCGGCTATTGTTATCATTGTTTGCGTTGATGCTTAATGTTGATTGCTTGTATTTAAGGATTCCACACTTAAACATAGGTAAATGTTCATTTGAATCCTTAATTTTTCATGAAACCCAAGGACCAAATCCTAGCCATTTGATCATCTCCATCAATGGCTAGGATTGAAACTTATGCCTTAATTAAAAAAAAAACACGGAGGGGCATTTATGTAAATTTGCTTAACAAAAAAAAAACTCTCATTTTCCCCTTTCCTCCTCCTGATGGAAACACACACACACACACACTCCCTCTCTCTCTCATCAACTCCGGCGACGGTAACCACCACCACCACCACCATATCCGACCGCCTCACCACCACCACTACAATCTGGATCTTCATCTCAAACCACTAGCAACAACAACAAATGGAAGATGTAGTTTATGTTTTTTATATAAAAAATGGATAAACAAACCATTTTTATCCATGATTTGTAGTTTTTTTCTCTTATTTCTGTTTTTTCATATGATAAGAAGTTGTATCTTTGGTTGTTGTTGTTTAAAATTTTTATAATGAGTTTTTGCCCACAAAGTGTTTGATGAAATGTCTAAACCAAAGTTTATGTACTAAATCAAATATGATTATATACGTATTTACTGTGTACAGCCAATCATTTCCATCGGCGATTAGGTTTTTTATCATGGCTGACAAGTCGAAATCATCAAATAGAAAACGAAAAAGTGTTGATGATGATTCCGGCAACTGTAAAAATTTATTCAAAATCATATATGATTTTACGTATAAAATTGAGACAAGGCAAATGAGTTCTATACAAATAAACCTATTTAAAATCAATTTTGATTTTACGCATACAGTGTGAAAAACTTATAGAAAATCATATATGATTTTACGCATACATTGTCTAGAAAATGTACAAAATCATTTATGATTTTGTGTAGCACATTGAGTCAAACCAAATGGCTTCCATAAAAAGAAATTTATTTAAAATCATTTTTGATTTTACTCATAAAGTATGAAAACCTATTCAAAATCAACTATTCAAAATCAAAAATGATTTTACGCATACATTGGGGAAAAGCTATACAAAATCATTGTATAGCACATTGAGACAAAACAAAATGAGTTACATACCAAGAAACCCATTTAAAATCAAAAATGATTTTAAGCATACATTGTGAAATACCCATACGAAATCATATTTGATTTTACCCATACATCTAGACAAAAGAAATGAGTTCGGTATCATTAAACCTATTCAAAATCATAAATGATTTTGAATAGCACATTGAGACAAAGCAAAATGAGTTCCATACAAAGAAACATATTCAAAATCAAAAATGATTTTACGCATATAGTGTGAAAAACTCATTCAAAATCATATTTGATTTTGTATTACTGAAGGCCCCCGTGATAAAGCTTTAGTTTAGGGTTTTAGGATGCGTCCCTCCCCCCGAATGGGTGCCCTTTTTAGGGTTTTAGAATCAAATAAGTTATCAATTATTGTTATGTACAAAATCAAATTTGATTTTGCACGTCCCTCCCCTACTAAATCCCGCGGCTAACCCTCGTGCTTCAAACCCTAAACCCTAGAGTGGGAACCCTCACCCTTTTTAGGGTTTTAGGATGCGTCCCTCCCCCCGAATGGGTGCCCTTTTTAGGGTTTTAGAATCAAATAAGTTATCAATTATTGTTATGTACAAAATCAAATTTGATTTTGCACGTCCCTCCCCTACTAAATCCCGTCTAGGGTTTAGGGTTTGAAGGTCGAGGGTTAGCCTAGGCTAACCCTCGACCTTCAAACCCTAAACCCTAGAGCGGGAACCCTCACCCTTCCCCCTCGGATTAGCTTTTAGCCCCAAGGGTTTAGCTTTTAGGGTTTTAGAATGCAACTTTTCTAAAATGTATGCATAAAATCAAAAATGATTTTGCATAGATTTTTAACATTATACATGTGAAATCATTTTTGATTAGAAATTAAGCTTTAGTTTAGGGTTTGAAGTGGTAGGGTTAGCCGTTAGGCTAACCCTACGACTTCAAACCCTAAACTAAAGCGCGGGCCGCAGGCCCCCGTAATCACACTTCCCCCTCGGATTAGCTTTTAGTAGTTGATTTGTTTCCTTGTTATATATTTGTACTTAGAATGTAAATGTCTAAGTATGGAAGGGGGCTTAGTGTAAATTAGTCATATGTATATAAACCCCCTCCATAATGAACTTTGTAACCTTTCACCCCATTTATGCAAACTAATCTTTCCTGCCAAACACACTTTCTCTCTCTACCTTCTCTCTCATCAAACCGCCATTGTTACACACACTAACACACACATAAGCTCAAATTCTACTCTTTACATTTGGTATCAGAGCACAATCAGAGTTGCTGAACGATCCAAAAGCTTAATTAAGGCTTATTTTGTGCTTATTTTCTGGAATTTGAGTTTGTTTCTGAAAAGTCCATTTGCCGAGATTACTGTTTGAGTAATTTCTGCAAAATTAGTGTGTTTGTTGTTGAAATTTGTTCACCGATCGATTAGTTGTTAGTATATCATCATTCGGTATCGATTTCAGATTTCAATTTCATCATTTGATCACATTTCGTAAAAGCTCGGCAAATCAAGGTTTCAGTGGGATTTCATTCTGATTGAAATTAGTTGTTATTTTGTTCGAGGATTTGTTCGCAATCATTTTTTGAGAATTTTGATATAAATTTCAAGTTGTAACTCTCAAAAATGAAGAAGATATCAATGATTTTCAGAAACCTCGGCGTTTGGGTACTTAGCTGAACGAAGAAGAAGAACAGTAACCGACTGTTTTGTCATTTAGTGTTTACTCGTGTTTGCAGAGATTTTATCTCGGCAAATACGTATTTGAGCAAATTTTGGCTAAGGACTGAAGCTACTTGTACTATTTGCAGAGCTTTTTGCTCGGCAAATAGCTGATTGAAGAAATTTGCGTTAAGTACTGGTTCTACTTGTTCTATTTGCAGAGATTTTATCTCGGCAAATAGGTGTTTCAAGAAAAGTTGGTTAAGTGTGGTGCTCATTGTTCTGTTTGCAGAGATTTATTCTCGGCAAATACGTCTGTTGACTGAATTTGGTTAAGGATTGATTCTACTTACACTGTTTGCAGAGATTTTATCTCGGCAAATAGTTATTTCATCAAAAATCCACCAAGTGTATTTGTGATCCAGTTCTATTTGTACCATTTGCTGAAGAAAAAGCTCGGCAAACTGTTGAAGTTGATTGATCAGTGTGCTCGAGTTGTGAATTGGCTACTTGTTCTATTTGCCGAAGAAAAACCTCGGCACCTAGTTCATTTAGACTTGTCAAAATTTTCAATTTCAAGAAAATTAATTCAATATCATTTTCGATCAATATTCTTCAAGTGGGCAGAAAATAAAATTTTTCAAAAATTTTTGGTCCATTTGCCGAGATTTTTGCTCGGCATTCTTCACAAGTAGAAAATCAAATTTTTTTTTCTAAGTCTTTTAATTGATTGAAATGGCTTCAAGGGAAGCTTTAGCACTTGGTTCTGAAGGAAGACCTCCTGTCTTGTTTAGAGGTTCTTATCCTCAATGGAAGAAAAGGTTTCTGAACTGGATAGACAGACAGAAGAATGGAAAACTTCTGAGGAAATCATACAAAGATGGTCCTGAAATTCCAAAGAACCTGTTAGGTCCAGATTTAGTCCAGATTTACTGGACTCGCTCTAGACTCGACTACTGGAGCCTTACTGAAGATCTGTCCAGAAACGTGTTCTACTGGACCTACTCCAGACTTGGAATCTGGAGTCCCTCTGAAGATTTGTCCAGAAATAATGGAAGACCAGTGAGCAAATACTTGTATAGGAAATCTGGAGTATTTTCCAGATTAGCTCACTGGACTTCACCCCAGTCCAAATCAACTCTACTGAAGACATTCTCACTGAAGTCAAAGACTGAAGTCAGAATAAAGAAGACTGACAATTGGCGGAGTCCACTGGAAGTCTTACCAGATCTGTACACTGGAGGATTGTCAGTGTTCTAGACCTTACAAGTCTGAACACTGATATCGAGGAATTGACTTTTTCCTTTACACACTTTCCAAAGAACAATCCACTTGTTCTTTACCAAAGTTTATGCGTGTAAAGGTGGTTGGTTAAAAGAATAAAATCATATCAATATGACTTTATCCTTGTACCATTAACCAATGCATTTAATGTTCTTGTCGGATCATTAAATGCATGCAACCACATTTGTACGGCACAAAATTCACTGGTGAATTTTGTTGCCTATAAATACAAAGTCATTTCTTTGAGAAAATACTTTTAAGCATACATTTTGCATTAAAGTGAATTTGTCCAAATACTCTCGATCTTAAACTGGGATACTTCACAACTTTAAGTATCTCGATCCAAAAGAGTTATTTGACAAATATAGATCATTTGTAATTCATAGGTTGTTAGGATACATACTTATTTGTATTATCTTGATTCCGCACAACCTTGTATTTTATTTAATATCATAAATAAAATACACCATTGAAAAATACATAATGTTCCACTTTACTTGTTTATAGCTTTAAGTCTTGTATTACTTTGTTTATATATTCTTGCATTTATTTACAAGTAATACTAGTCCATTCTAGTGATTATTAGACTTGTTGTATTATACACTTTCTAGGTTAACCATCGTATTTCAGGGACTCACATTTGGTATCAGAGCAAAAGGCTAAACATTGCCTAGATCTGTTTCTTTGATGGCTAACCAAGAAAATACACAAGGAAGTTTTAATCTTGGTCCCGATCCTAATGTCAATATTAATGATCAAAATAATGAACCACCTACTGTTAATAACACTAATCCTCTCCTCCTCCTACTCCTGCTTCTCCACACGTGCATGTGTACTATTCAAATAATCCTGTTCCTAAATTCAGTGGGAACAGTGATGAGTTTGGTACGTGGAAAGCTAGGATGGTTTTGCATATCACTGGTATTGAGAGGAACATGATGAAAATCTTGAATGAAGGTCCTTATGTCCCTACATCACCTCTCAATCCCCTTCTTGATCCTTCTGGATCTAGAAGAGGAAGGGAAAAGAGGGAGGAACATTGGTCTGAAGAGGAGAGGAGATTGGTGAATCTAGACACCCTTCTCAAAAACATGATCCTCGGGGCCGTTCCAGAAACCCTAATTCCCACACTAGTTCTTTTTCCTAGTGCTAAAACCATGTGGGATGAACTTTTAAACCAGCATGAAGAAGGAGATGACACCATTGTCACCAGAAAGGTCTCCTTAAACAATAGGTATGAGTCATTTTTTGCTCAGCCTAATGAGTCTCTCACTGGTACTTACACCAGATTTGGAATCTGGAGTCCCTCTGAAGATTTGTCCAGAAATAATGGAAGACCAGTGAGCAAATACTTGTATAGGAAATCTGGAGTATTCTCCAGATTAGCTCACTGGACTTCACCCCAGTCCAAATCAACTCTACTGAAGACATTCTCACTGAAGTCAAAGACTGAAGTCAGAATAAAGAAGACTGACAATTGGCGGAGTCCACTGGAAGTCTTACCAGATCTGTACACTGGAGGATTGTCAGTGTTCTAGACCTTACAAGTCTGAACACTGATATCGAGGAATTGACTTTTTCCTTTACACACTTTCCAAAGAACAATCCACTTGTTCTTTACCAAAGTTTATGCGTGTAAAGGTGGTTGGTTAAAAGAATAAAATCATATCAATATGACTTTATCCTTGTACCATTAACCAATGCATTTAATGTTCTTGTCGGATCATTAAATGCATGCAACCACATTTGTACGGCACAAAATTCACTGGTGAATTTTGTTGCCTATAAATACAAAGTCATTTCTTTGAGAAAATACTTTTAAGCATACATTTTGCATTAAAGTGAATTTGTCCAAATACTCTCGATCTTAAACTGGGATACTTCACAACTTTAAGTATCTCGATCCAAAAGAGTTATTTGACAAATATAGATCATTTGTAATTCATAGGTTGTTAGGATACATACT
Source organism: Erigeron breviscapus (assembly GCA_034093135.1). NCBI lineage: Eukaryota > Viridiplantae > Streptophyta > Magnoliopsida > Asterales > Asteraceae > Erigeron > Erigeron breviscapus. Next base: position 58,033,185 of record CM067173.1, read on the forward strand.
TATTTGTATTATCTTGATTCCGCACAACCTTGTATTTTATTTAATATCATAAATAAAATACACCATTGAAAAATACATAATGTTCCACTTTACTTGTTTATAGCTTTAAGTCTTGTATTACTTTGTTTATATATTCTTGCATTTATTTACAAGTAATACTAGTCCATTCTAGTGATTATTAGACTTGTTGTATTATACACTTTCTAGGTTAACCATCGTATTTCAGGGACTCACATTTGGTATCAGAGCAAAAGGCTAAACATTGCCTAGATCTGTTTCTTTGATGGCTAACCAAGAAAATACACAAGGAAGTTTTAATCTTGGTCCCGATCCTAATGTCAATATTAATGATCAAAATAATGAACCACCTACTGTTAATAACACTAATCCTCTCCTCCTCCTACTCCTGCTTCTCCACACGTGCATGTGTACTATTCAAATAATCCTGTTCCTAAATTCAGTGGGAACAGTGATGAGTTTGGTACGTGGAAAGCTAGGATGGTTTTGCATATCACTGGTATTGAGAGGAACATGATGAAAATCTTGAATGAAGGTCCTTATGTCCCTACATCACCTCTCAATCCCCTTCTTGATCCTTCTGGATCTAGAAGAGGAAGGGAAAAGAGGGAGGAACATTGGTCTGAAGAGGAGAGGAGATTGGTGAATCTAGACACCCTTCTCAAAAACATGATCCTCGGGGCCGTTCCAGAAACCCTAATTCCCACACTAGTTCTTTTTCCTAGTGCTAAAACCATGTGGGATGAACTTTTAAACCAGCATGAAGAAGGAGATGACACCATTGTCACCAGAAAGGTCTCCTTAAACAATAGGTATGAGTCATTTTTTGCTCAGCCTAATGAGTCTCTCACTGGTACTTACACCAGATTTATGAGTATCATAAACCAGTTGAGAGGTCTCGGGGTTGAGAAGGACAAGGATATACTTCTGGAGAAATTTTGTGATATTCTGCCCACCAAATGGTCTCACATGATCCTGGTCTTACGACAAGGTAAAACTCTGCACACACACACTCTCTCAACTTTATATGGAGCTTTCAGGTACACTGAAGAAAATCAAGCCCAGAGAGTGGTGGCAGAACAAGATGCTTTTAACCATGCCTCCAGTAGTCCTAATGTGGTTAGTCATACTGAATCACAAAGTACAGCACTGATATCTTCTGAGAATGTATTTTCTATGAAGAAGATGGTGTCTGAACTTATGGATTCTGGAGAGTCTAGTCAAATCTCTCCAGACTGTTGTGATGAAACTGATGATGATGACCTCATTGCAATGATTGCTAAAACGTTTAACCGTTTCAAAGCAAGAGCAAATAGGCCATCTGGACAATTTGCATCCAGTTCTTCAATTGATAAGACCAATTTGACATGCTTTAAGTGTGGCAAAAAGGGTCATTTCATGAAAGATTGCAGGTCCAGCCAGTTTGTATCCAAGCCTGGTCCATTCTCTTCAAATAATAAGCCTGATGATAGCTATAAATTAAAATATAAAAAGCTTAAGGCCCAGATTGCTCTCATGGCACAACAAATTGAAAACAATAATAAATGCATGATCGCAACAACTGAAGAGAAGTGGGTTCCTTCTGATGAATCATCTGCTGATGAAGAAGAAGAAAGAGATTGCTGTTACATGGCTCTGGCAAACGATGAGCACCTGGTGAAGGAAGATGTCACATCTGGACAATGGGTAGACATTGTTATTAAGAAGGTTAGTGATTATGATTGTGCAACTGACCAAGAATTAAAACTGGACATAGCTGAAGCTCTTAATTCTGATTTGATATTTGTAGAAACTGTTAGATCTGATTATGTAAATGGTCTAGAAACAGATTCTTCTGAAATAACTGCTTTAAAATCAAAATTAAAAGAACTTCAAGACATTGAACTGGCATTTCAAGCCCAGGTTCTGGTAACTGAACAATTGATTCAAGAAAAACAAGATCTTGAAGTCATTTTAGAGAAAGAAAAACTGGTAATTAAATCATGGCTAGAAACCAAAAAGCCATATGATGCTGAAGTAAATCAATTTCCTGCTCAAAAACGTGCATACTTAGATGGAAATACTCATGTAGCATCATTAATACCAGTAATCGATCGATTACCAGAGGGGTTCAGGCCCACCACTATTTATGATGAGCCTGTAACTCCCAAGGCTAAGGTATCATCTGATGAAAATGTTTTGTCCAGGTTAGAGAGCTAGATTCAAACACTGACTCGTCAATTTCAAAGTTTTAATGCAAGATTAAACTTTATTGAGGGTACTTCATCTGACCCTAGACAAAATACAAAACCTTTTGCAAAGAAAGATAAATCTATTTCTCCAGTTGAGAAAAAGAAAAAGGTTTCAAAACTATCAACCCCAGTGGTCTTTTCAACTATGACCACTGTTGAAGAAAGTGAACTAAACCAGATTGCCCCAGGGACCTATAAGGGAGGGTCCAGTGAACCCATCAGTCGATGGGTTCCTAAATCTAACTGATAAGTATCTGGTGTATGTGCAGGGCGATCGAAAGAAATATATCTGGTATCTTGACAGTGCTGCTGGCAGGACGATGACCGGATATAAGACCCTGCTGGAGGAGTTCACCATTTCTGATGGACCCTCCATTACTTTTGGAAATGATGGTTGTGGAAAGACTGAGGGATACGGTGTTCTGAACAATGGACAAGTCAAGTTCAGACGTGTTGCATTTGTGAATGGTTTGAAATATAACCTGATCAGTCTAAGCCAACTGTGTGATGATGGCTATCAAGTTTTATTCAATATTGCTCAGGGTATCGTATTCAACAAGGACTGGAAGGTAGTGTTGATTGCTCCCAGAAAAGGGAATGTGTACGTGATGGATATGGAAAGTTAAATAGAATTCGAGCTTTTGTGTGTGTAATTGTGTGTGTTAATGGTGGTTTCTAGAGAGAGAAAGTAGAGAGAGAGTAGAGAGAAGTCAGGGAAAGATTAGATTGTATTATGGGGTGAAAGGTTTCAATTAACATAATGGAGGGGGTTTATATACATATGAACAAATTACACTATGCCTCCTTCCATATTAACAAAGTTACATTATAAGTACAAACTAACATGAAGGTATACAAATCAACTACTACATCTATATTTCTAACAATCTCCCCCTTAGTAGTGATTTGTCAAAAATATCCAGTCTTTGTCTTTCTTTAAGCTCTCGTATTTGATCTATCTTTGTTTGGATGCCAGAACCAGTTTTCTCCTTCGGGTCTGTCATCTGGAACAATCATATTTGCTTCAAAATTTCTTGGAGGAATGTTATGTGGCCCTGGAAGATGACTAGGCTCGTACTTGATCCAGCAACCTCCTTTCCGACGAACAACATACTTCGACTTTTGAACATTCTTTGCTTCTCTCATCATTCGAATGCTGTCTCGGTATTCAAGCCTTTGATTGATTTTGGAGATCACTTTATCAAGCACTTCCTTTTTCTTTTCATCTTGCTCATCTTCCTTCAAACACAGCAACACATTTTTACAAAACTCCAATGTTCCATCAGAATAAGAAGCAAGTTCATCCATACGAATGAAAATCTTCTTCTTTCGGCTATTTAGAAAGACAACCCCAAAAGATGGTTCTTCTAAGACTTGACCAATACTGAGCTGTTCAATGTCTCTGGTGTAAAGACTTTGATCTGGATATGGTACATTAATCTTTCTCTTAACAACTTCAAAGCCAATTTGAAAGTCTTCCAATGAAGCGTATTGAATGCAGCTTGACATGTATCTTTTAACAGCTTCAAAGGCAATAACATCTTCTTGGTATCTTTGTATTGCATTCAAAAAAATGGTTGTAGAGAAAGATAATGTCATCAACTGGCAGCAGCTTGAACTGAGCTTCTGTGAATCTGTACATTTTATTGTTATCTCTTTTCACATGAAAACAAGGGACAGAGATAGAAACCCTTTTCACCAAAATGACTCTGACCAGCACCAAGATCTTGTGATTTCTTTGTTCTTCAAGAAGCTTGGGATTATATTGCTTGGTGAGTTTAAGAAGCTCTTTGTATTCTTCTACTTGTCTTGCTTCCTTAAACTTGTACATTGACTCCAACTCAGGTCTTTTGGTTTTAGTAACTTTGGTAGCTCCACAAAAGATTGGAAAAGCTCTTTCTTCCAAGAATCTAGACTTCTTAGCTGCCTCCTTTGGCTTAACACCCAGTGCAACCATTCTTTCTTTATCCCTCAAGAAGTATCCCCGATTAATGAACCTCCTTTGTTCATCAGTCAATTCAGTTGGAAAATAATCAGGAAGAACTTCCTCGGATACGATTGCATCTTTCAACACTTGTTTATATGTAGATTTCTTGAAGTTCTGAGATGCAGCCTCAGGAGTCTTTCTCAATTCATCAAAGCTATTGAAGTCTTCAAAGGTATAGTGTTGAGGAGTTGTGAAACCCTGAGTAGAAGATTCTCCAGCATCTTTTCTGCTTGATGAACCTATTTCAAAATAATCAAGATCTGGGAAGTCTTCAAACACAGGTTCCTCAACAGCTTCTACATTTACTGGATTCTCAACTATCTCCGGCTCATCCAAAGTTACATTATCTTTTAAGGCTTCAATATCTGCATCTCTCTCAGCATATTCAACTATCTCATCTTCAATCATCATCATCAGAACTAGTTCCAAAAACTTCCTTAAGTCTTCTTTGAATTTCTTCACTTTCAACACTTGTTTATATGTAGATTTCTTGAAGTTCTGAGATGCAGCCTCAGGAGTCTTTCTCAATTCATCAAAGCTATTGAAGTCTTCAAAGGTATAGTGTTGAGAAGTTGTGAAACCCTGAGTAGAAGATTCTCCAGCATCTTTTCTGCTTGATGAACCTATTTCAAAATAATCAAGATCTGGGAAGTCTTCAAACACAGGTTCCTCAACAGCTTCTACATTTACTGGATTCTCAACTATCTCCGGCTCATCCAAAGTTACATTATCTTTTAAGGCTTCAATATCTGCATCTCTCTCAGCATATTCAACTACCTCATCTTCAATCACATACCCTTCATCTTCATTTTCAACAACATTTTCATTATCTTCATCATCATCATCATCATCATCAGAACTAGTTCCAAAAACTTCCTTAAGTCTTCTTTGAATTTCTTCATTTTCATCTTGGTTACCACCTTCAGTTCTTTCTTCCATCACCACATCTTCAACAATTCCTTCAACTCTTGCCGAAGTATTATCAATGTTCGTTTGACCTTCTCCTTGGTTCTCCCCCTCGGGGTGATCATCAGAATCAGGATCATCCCGACGAGAAGCAACCGAGGCTGGTCGGCAAGATTCTAATGCCAACAATCTTAATTCAAAAGCAGCAAGCTTTGCATCATATTCAGCTTTTTGACGTTCAACTTGATCTTGTAAAGCTTTTACTCTTCTTTCAGTTGCAATTTCTCTTTCTCGCACCTCAAGAGCATTCAACACTCCTCTTTCAGTAACAGTCAACAAATCCCCCTCAGACCTTAAGATATTCAATAAAACTTCACAAGCAGAGTCTTTGGTAGGTAAATTTGTTGATGTTGATGGAATTTGATTTGGTGTTGGTGTTCTTTGTGTTTGGGTAGGAGGTGGAGTAGCCAACCCGGGGGTTGTTGGCACACTTGTAGTGTGACCTAAATTCAGCGATGCTGATTCAGGATTTCCTGCGGATCCTCGGGTTATACCCTCACCAGCAGTTTCGGATTCAGTGGCTTTGCAACCAGAATCGGGTTGTGTCCTAGACTGTGATAAATCACTGTCCGGGACTTGTTGTTGGGTAACACCTTAACAACACCGGGGTCACTGAGAATGCCCGTTAATACAGTCTCAGGTTGATCCTGAGGAACAACAGTGTCACTACGGCGTTCATACTGCTCCCCAGTCTCGGTCTGAGGACTGTTACCTGCGGCTAAAGCTGGCGTGATGGTAGCTAAGGCAGGATTTCCAAGCTGTCCTTGAGGGTCACACAAAGTGGGTCCCTCTCCGCTTGTTCTGGCACCAGTACTCAACTGGGCTTGTGAATCAGTGTCCCTAGGGGATCTAGACTCTTGTGCATGAATTGAAGGCGAGAGGTGGGGCTGGTCCTCTCTAATTTCAACACTCTCATCCTCCAAATGAGGAGAGTATGGTGAGCGTGGCTGTACCCCGTGTATATCTGAGACTAACCCTGTTGTGAGGAGTCAGAATGGCTAGGAGAGGTTGGTGCAAGCGAGAATGGGCAGTTCCCGACTTCTACCCTAGGGTAAACAACCCGGCTAGACACATTGGTTTGAACTAATGGAGGGCCAATGTTTTCTTTATGCCCTTGTCCTAACCCGGACCGCACATCCTCTCTGGTATTTTCAACCCCTCCCTCATTCCCGCCTTGTTCCTCCAGCACAACATCATCTCCAGTGCTCACATTCTCTGTCTCAACCTCAGATTCAACATTATGCACAATTCTTGTTGCTTGTTCAACATCAAACTCCGCTGAGGCACCAGGTTGTTCATCCACATCTGCTGTTTGAGATTCATAACTTTGTCTGGCAGATTTAGACGACTTATGTTTTCTTTTTGATTTCTTCTTCTTTGAAGTCTGCTTTAGAACACTTCTAGCAGACATTTTAAGTCGTCTACCTGGTGGTGGAGTTGGTTCTTCAGGTAGTACTGAAGCAAGTGAACGAGGTGGTGTTAGAATTGGTGGATTCGGTGAAACAACGGATGGTAAAGGTGTAGATTGTGATGGTGAAGATTGCGAAAAGCGAACGGTTGGTGTAGATTGTGAAACAGGTGATGAAATAGGTTCAGGTGAAACAACATCTTGCTCAAATATAACTCTTTTTGTCTTTCTTTTCCTCTGCTCAGAGGCCCCTTCATCACTAACCCCTCTTTTTCTTTTTGACGAACTAGGACCCTCACTTGGCGACCTATGCTCAGCTTGGGAAGGAGTCTGTCGGCTTTCAGACCCCATCGCTGAGACTAACCACTCAAGATAAGCCCTAAGGTGAGGACTCTGAGCAGGAACCAGGTTGATCAAAAATGGTGGAATCGGAAAAGGTCTTATGGTTTCACAACTTGTGCCTCTCAAGTTGGATTTATATAAAGCAATCACACATTTAAAGCTGTTTTCCAACCTTGGAATTTCTTCTGAATTATCAAGAACATCTTCGATAACCAGTGTGAAAAATCTGATAAAGGGAATATATTTTCTGTCTTGTTTATCCTTTCCCTTGACAACTTGAATCATCTTTTTCCATATAATCGCTGCAAAGTCACACTGCACATTGTGAGTGACTGCATAGTAGATTGCCAAAGAATCCTTTCGTCAGAAGATCAATTCCTTTCTGTGATGGCATCAAGCAAGTTGTAAGAATATTGTACATCGTATGCCAGAGAGTTACTACGTTACTTCTTTTAAAATCTCTCATCGTTGTCAAGTCTCCTGCATAACCCAACGAATGAACTCCAGCCAACATTTCTTCAACTGATGGAAGTTCTTCGTATTCTTCATGTACAGGAAATCCAATGATTGTTCTAAACTCATCCAGAGTTAATCTACAGTTGAAGATTTCAGCATCTGACTCTAGTGAGAATTTGAAGTAGTCTGCTGTGTTATGCCTTTTACTTCCTCGTACATATTCAATTGATTCCCACAGCTCGAAGACATACTTCTCAGGTACAATTGCACCTCCAGTCAGAGCATTATTCAGTGGATGATAGCTAAGAATCTCTGGAATGATTGGGAATTTGCAAGCAAATGGAATATGTAGTGCTTGATTGGCTTGCATTTTCATTGAATCTCCTTCGTTGAACATGGCCATCTTTGTAATTTATTATTCTGTTAAGACAAACTGACCAAAATATTGACCAGAAAATACAATTTAATAACAGAAAGAAAATAACACATACCAACATTTAAGAAACACATTTAACACATAGACAATGTTTTGCATATATATTAAAAATGAGAAAAACAAAGTAGTACACAAAGGCGTTCGATACCTTGCATCTCACCCAAATATATATACAAAACATGACAATATATATAATCACATAAGTATTAAAAGATAAGAAAACAAGGTAGTACACAAAGGCGTTCGATACCTTGCCTCTCACTCTAAACACTTATGAAATACTATATATTTACAAACACAATACACATATACATTTATACATTTTAAACACAACAAATAATAATAAAAGAAACATAGAATAAAAATAATAAAAAAATTTGAAATTCTAATTTGTACTATTTGCAGAGCAAAAACCTCAGAAATTCAAAGATTGGTTTTGGCATCAAGTCATCGTTTATTGGAGTTGAAAAATGTAAATGCCGAGCTCAAAGCTCTGCAAATGAGCAGTTCAGTCCAACTCCTTTTCAATGTATGAAATTTCCTTATATTGAACAACAAAAATGTTGTCAATTTGATTAAGAAAAATTTCAATGGAAAAATTTTCAATTTGTACTGTTTGCCGAGCTAAAAGCTCTGCAAACAGTTGATTTGAAACTTGGTGAAAATTTCTTTTTACTGTTTGCCGAGCAAAATGCTCTGCAAACAGTTGATTTGAAAACTTGTTGAAAATTTTTTCATTTTGTACTGTTTGCCGAGCAAAAAGCTCTGCAAACAGTTGAATTAAGAACTTGGTGAAATTTTTTCATTTTGTACTGTTTGCCGAGCAAAAAGCTCTGCAAACAGTTGAATTAAGAACTTGGTGAAATTTTTTTCATTTTGTACTGTTTGCCGAGCAAAAAGCTCTGCAAACAGTTGAATTAAGAACTTGGTGAAAAATTTTCACATCGTAAAATGCTCTGCAAACAGTTGAATTGAAAACTTGGTGAATTTTTTTTTTCATTTTGTACTGTTTGCCGAGCAAAATGCTCTGCAAACAGTTCATTTGAAAACTTAGAGTTAAATTTTCATGAATTTGCCGAGCACAAGCTCGGCAAATGGATGGTTTAAGTCTTGACAATTTAAAAATCCAATTTGTACTGTTTGCCGAGCAAAATGCTCTGCAAACAGTTGTTCTAAGACTTGGAACAAGTTTTGTACAAAAAGCACTGTTTGCCGAGCAAACTGCTCTGCAAACAGTTGTTTTTAAAACTTGTAAAACTTTTGGAATTCAAAGAGCTTGAATGCCGAGCAAAATGCTCTGCATTATGTTGTTTTAAGACTTGGTGGAAAAACAAATTTGGTTTGATAAAAACAAGCATTTGCCGAGCAATAAGCTCTGCAAATGGCACTTTTGATCCAAAAACTTGTGGAGATTACCAAGAACATGTTAATCAAACTTTATGATGATTTGAAGATGATCAAGAACAAAGGACCCATTTGCCGAGCAAAATGCTCTGCAAATGGTACTTTTCATCAAAAACACATAAAATAACCCAGCCCATGCACAATCAAACCCAGAAAAATCATTAACACAAGCAGATTTAAGGCATCTAATCATTTAAACAACAAGTACAATACCTAATCATGCATCTATCATCCTCAAACCATGAATCAAAACACCAAAACGAGCATAAAAAAATCAAAAAGTTCAACTTGGCATTTAATCAAACAGTTGGTGTGCATAAGAAAACAAGAAAGCTTACCTCAAAAACTGATGATTTGATCGAAGTAATGATGAAATACAACTGAAAAATCTATACTTGAATATATTGATGTGACTTTTGATCGGTTTTAGAGAGTAAAACAATAAGATATTTTGTTTGAATTTGAAATATAATGGACCGCCCATTTTGTATATAAATCACGAATCCGGGTCACGGGTCTGAGTTTGACCCGCGTGTCAACCCGGTCAAACAACTTGGGCTCACATGAAATTTGGGCTTGTTTTGGGTTTTGGGCTTAAAACACAATTTGGGTTGGTCAAGTTGGGTTTTCACTTAAAACAAAATAAAAAAAATTAAAATAAACTAAAAAAATAAAAAAATTAAAAAAATTAAAAAAAAAATTAACAACAAAAAAATATTTTTGACTTTTTAAAGTTTTCTAATTTTGTCTTTGGTTTTTCAATTTTAAAACAAACACACATACAAATAAAGAAAAGAAATTTAAACAAATAAAAACAAACAATTATTCACATGCATTTGCACACTCCCCCTCAAATTAAGCATATTGACTATACTAAATTTACAAACTCCCCCTAAAATCATGCATTCTACCCTTTTTCTCCCCCTCAAACATTGCATGTAATAACAATTAAAACACATCAATGTTTGAAACAGAAAATGAACATAGAATACATGGCATGAAAGCATTTAAGTTTGTAAATCAAGCATTCCCAACTTGGTTTTCAGAAAATTGAACCTGTTTTCATCCAAAGGTTTGGTGAAAAGGTCTGCAAGTTGGTAGTCTATTGGGACAAAATAGAGTTCGATGTTACCTTTCTCGACATGATCTTTAAGAAAATGGTACCGAACATCTATGTGCTTGGTCTTGGTGTGCTGTACAGGATTGCAAGAAATAGCAATAGCACTTTTAGAGTCACAGTAGATGGGAATCCTGTTAAACTGAAATCCATAATCAGTCAACTGTGTCTTCATCCAAAGAACTTGTGAACAACAGCTTGCTGCAACTACGTATTCAGCTTCTGCAGTAGATGTGGATACACAATTCTGTTTCTTTGAAGACCAACTGACCAATCTGTCCCCTATAAACTGTACACTCCCAGAAGTACTCTTTCGATCAAGCTTACAACCTGCATGGTCAGCATCCGAGTATGCAATTAACTGAAACCCGGTATCCCTAGGATACCAGAGACCAAGGTTCACTGTGCCTTTCAGGTATCGGAATATCCGTTTGACGGCCTGGAAATGACTTTCCTTGGGATTGGCCTGGTACCTGGCACAAATTGTAACACCCGTCGTTTAAAAATATGGGTTTTCAAAAACTTTTCACCTAACGGTGTTAACTTGCGGAAGTAAAGACTGTAAAAGTCGAAACCGATAGAAACTTTTCGGTTTCTGCATTTATTTGGTGTTACATGCCATATCAAACAATAGTTCAAATGAAAACCCAACGGTTGCCCAACATAAAACAACCATTCACACATCACTACATAAATACATGCCATATCAAACAATAGTTCAAATGAAAACCCAACGGTTGCCCAACATAAAACAACCATTCACACATCACTACATAAATTCGACATTAAATACGAAATGTAATGAATGTCTAAAGAAAGCATCGTCTAAGGGTAGCTAAGGCTCCTGCATTGCATCTACCCAAGCTCACACGTCCTGCATCTAGTTTCCATCAAGCTAAACCTGAGGGAACAACCACATTAAGAAGCAAGTGTTAGCTATAAGAATAGCTAAGTAAGATAACACTTAATTTAAAAGCATTTGTCCAATTAAAACAATCTTCATTATTAGACAAGTTTTATTAGGCACAACACACATCACACGTTCACGCATATACTGCATTTCAACTTCGTTTCAATTAGGATAATCATCCTAAATGTGCCTATCCTGCATTAGTTCACACATTGTCACACGTATCTTCGTTAACTGCATATAAGTGTGCCCTGCATCACACCCGACTGGATGATCAGTCAAAAGACTTCTCATCTTACGTCGTTAAGGAATGGCAAGCCAATCCTTGAGTAATCCGTATATGGAAGTTGGTCAAACCCCCCGTATTACTCGCCCTGCGTTATAGAGACCACGTTGCGAGGAGCCACCCAAGCAACAACTGCATCTGCGCACTTGCCCGGCTAAGGCTAGTACGGGTTAAGCTTAACACTTTTCACTGCATCTGTTTTATGAGCTCAATTTCACACATATAGATTGGGTCCCTGCATTCCCAAACATTCACACACATATAGTCTAGGTAACACACATTCCTAGACATTCACACACTTTAACTTCATTACGTTTGGATCCTTAAACGTGCAAGTGACATAGTAACCTAGCAAGTCTAGTGAACTAGGCGTACAAGTCAAGCATGCATATCACACATCAACTTCATTTTTATATATATCATGCATATCAAGATACTTCATTAAACTACATCAACTGCATAGCTACATACTACATTAAGCAATACTACATTACACTACAATAGGGACTGCATCTCAGGTCTCATGGTCAACTGCATAACCCATAATACCTCCCAAGCAACCCATATGCCCACATGCAATATAAAGATACCGAATGGAAGTGTTTACGATTTGAAACCAGCTTTTAGTTGATCCCCCAGCGTGTCAAAGTAGTGTATCTTACCTGGTAGTAGTGTACGCGTGTAACCAAATAGCTAATAGTGCTTATCAGTAATCCCCGACACCTATCGTACATTAACATATAAAGTATAAGTCATTTAGGACCTTAAATGGACCCTCGTACGAACTTAAGACTGACTACGTAAATTCCAGAATTACACCTTACGAAGATAACCTTCGTACGAACTTAAACTTCGTTCGATCTACTTTACGAAAATAGCTTCTTTACGAATTTAGTTGATCTGCTGAAGATAACCCAAAAATCATTCATACGAAGTTAATCTTCGTACGAACATAAACTTCGTTTAATATACTTTACGAAAATGATTATAACTTGCGAAGATGATCTCTGAACGAATTTATATAACCAACGAAGATAGTTTACGAAATTAATCCTCTTTACGAACTTAATTTTGCCTTACGAATTTAACTTCAGAAATTCTTCTTACGAAGATAGCCTTCGTTCGTACGAACTTAGCAACAGTTTCGTTAAATTCGTTCGTTTTTTCAAAAACGACTAAGTTCTTCGATTTTCCAGAAAACGATCCATCTAGGCTTTTCCCCAAACATGTTTTCGACATAATTTAACATCTTTTGATCATCAAGATCGATTATAGACTCGTTTAACATCGTTTTTGAACATTAATTGGCTTAAACATAATATAAACCCTAACTTTTCAAAACCCTTTTATAAATCAGATTTGCTCCTTTAAAATATAACCTTGAATCTGAAAATCTAATCAATGAATTGATTATTACCTGCAAATGCCAAATAGGATGCAATACCCTTGACAAAACACACTCGAATCACACGTAGGAAAGCTTTTCGGCTTGAAATTGATGAAGGATTGCTAAGGGAAGGCTTAGAGTCTGTTTAGAGATTGTTTTGGCTGCATAATATCATCTAATGGCAGCTCCTAAACCCTTAATCCCGTTTTTGACTTTACCCATATGTCAAAACTAGTCCCTAGGCTTCCTAATGCTTCGTTATTGGTCACAAACTACTTTATTGACCATATACAACATTAACCCTTCATTAGATGTCACTACATAGACATAAACCTTCATATTTCACACATTTATACTACATTAATATTTAGGCTTCCAAGCCTCACACATAACACACATTAACTACGTATATGCATATATTCACACTAGACTTAACGACACACACAAAGTTGACTTAACGGCATTAGTCAAATCTTAAAGAAAAGTTTGGGATGTTACACACATGCATGTGGCGAACATAATATCCGGGCGACTTGCAGTCAAATACATGAGTGACCCTATCATACTGCGATATTTCTTTTGATCAAAAGATTTTCCATTTAAGTCAGCATTAATCTTTGTTCGAGATTCCATGGGTGTTCCAATTGTTTGACAATCCATCATATCAAACTTTTTCAACATGTCAAGAATGTACTTAGATTGACAAATAAAAGTACCATTTGACAACTGTTTTACTTGAAGACCAAGGAAAAAGTTTAATTCACCCATCATGCTCATTTCAAATTTCTTGATCATTAAAGCAGAGAAATTTCTTGCAGTATTTAGGATTAGTTGACCCGAAAATTATGTTGTCAACATAAATCTGGATTAGAATGATGTCACTACCTTGTCGTTTGATAAACAAGGTAGTGTCAATCGAACCTTTGCTAAAGCCAGATTTCACAAGATAAGAAGATAGAGCATCATACCATGCACGAGGCGCTTGTTTCAGACCATATAAAGCCTTATCTAACCTGTAAACATAGTTCGGATGTTTGGAATTCACAAAACCTTCTGGTTGTTCAACATACACTTCTTCTTTGAGAATTCTCATTCAAGAAGGCAGTTTTGACATCCATTTGGTAGACTGTGAAGTTCTTGTAGGCAGCATAGGCAAGAAACATCCGAATAGCCTCAATTCGTGCAACTGGTGCGAATGTCTCATCGTAGTCAATTCCATCTTGTTGGCAGTATCCCTTCGCAACCAATCGTGCTTTGTTACGTACAACAACTCCATTTTCATCCTTTTTGTTCTTGAAGATCCATTTGGTTTTAATTGGCTCCTTGTTCTTGTAAGGATTGGGAACCAATTTCCACACCTCAAGTCGTTCAAATTGATTCAGTTCCTCTTGCATAGCTTTCACCCAATCTGGACAACTTAGAGCTTCATTCACTGTCTTTGGTTCAACAATGCTCAGAAAATTTACAAACAGACATTCATTCGCAGAAGCAGATCTTGTATAGAATTCGAGCTTTTGTGTGTGTAATTGTGTGTGTTAATGGTGGTTTCTAGAGAGAGAAAGTAGAGAGAGAGTAGAGAGAAGTCAGGGAAAGATTAGATTGTATTATGGGGTGAAAGGTTACATTATGCATTATGGAGGGGGTTTATATACATATGAACAATTTACACTATGCCCCCTTCCATATTAACAAAGTTACATTATAAGTACAAATTAACATAAAGGTATACAAATCAACTACTACATCTATATTTCTAAGGAAATCTCTCCTTCAGAGCAGTGTTTCTATACTCAAGCTGATGAAGACACAAACTGGTTATGACACAAAAGGTTATCCCATTTAAATTTCAAGAATATTAATAAGTTGTCCAGAAAACAACTTGCAGATGGGATACCTTCAGTTTCCTTCAAAAAGGAAAGGCATGTCCAGGATGTGAGATGGGTAAGCAAAAACGTACCAGTTTCAAGACCAGACAGAATTTCAGCATATCTGAACCTCTTCATATGCTTCATATGGACCTCTTTGTTCCAGTGAACGTTCAGACTCGTGCTGGTAAAAGATACACCCTGGTGATCGTAGATGAATTCTCCAGATATTGTTGGGTGATCTTTCTGAGGTCTAAAAGTGAAGCTGCTGCTGAAATCATCAGTCTTATCAAGCAAATTGAGCTCAAGTACAGTCGAAAGGTGTGTCAGTTAAGAAGTGACAATGGAACAGAATTCCAGAATGCAACTCTGGAGTCACTCTGTACTGACACTGGCATCTCCCAGAATTTCTCATCAGCCCGCTCTCCAGAACAGAATGGAGTGGTGGAAAGGAAGAATCGAACACTGATAGAAGCTGCCAGGAGTATGCTTGCTGAATCTGGTCTGTCTACCAGTTTCTGGGCTGAAGCAATTGCTACTGCTTGCCACACCCAGAACCGGTCAGTGTATGTGAAGCGACACAAAAAGACAGCCTATGAAGTCTAAGAAATAGAAAACCAAATATTGGTTATTTTCACGTTTTTGGATGTCCAGTTTACATCCTGAACGACTCCAGTCAGTTAGGCAAATTTGATGCCAAAGCTGATGAAGGGTATTTCTTAGGCTATTCAGCCATTCGCAAGGCCTTCAGAGTCTACAACAAGAGACTGGAGAAGGTCCATGAGTCAATTCATGTCACATTTGATGAATCAAATGCTGCAATCAACAAGAAGCCAGCCCTTGACACTCCCCCAGTAACTCCAATTGTCTTTTGTGAATCTGATCTTATAAACGACAATAAAGAAGATTCAGAAGATACAGTTTCCAGTCATCCTGATCTGGAACCTGTTCAGAAAAAGAAACACTCCAGTAGTACTCCATTCTATCCTTCTATTATTTTCAAACTACCCTCTGAAATTAATATTGGATCAGATGTTCGTACTACTCCCCCATTATCAGTGTCAGTTGAGAATATACCAGAAATGTCTTCTTATGAAGAATTCCAAACTGAACCAGTACTTCAAGAAATGCCTTAAAATGAAGAATTTCATGATGCAAATCGTGATTTAAATGACTCAGATGAAGATACTGAAGTAGTCTGGCAAGATCCTCCTCCTGGAAGCAACTCCAGAGGAGACTCAACTGAATTCTTGCACTGATATTGTTGTCAGTAACAATCCTGGTCAGTACTCCAGATGGACAAAGCTCATCCTATTGATCAGATCATAGGTGACTCCAGTAGAGGAGTTCAGACCAGAAGAGCCTCCAGTAATCAATGCTTATACGTTAGTTTTCTATCTTTGATGGAACCAAAGAAGATTGACGAGGCTATGGAAGATCCAAGCTGGGTGACTGCTATGCAAGAAGAGCTTCACCAGTTTAAAAGGAACAAGGTCTGGTATCTGGTTCCTTTCCCAGTTGGAAAGAAAGAACCAATTGGAACAAGATGGGTCTTCAGGAATAAGGTCGATGAAGATGGCCACGTAATTAGAAACAAGGCCAGACTGGTAGCACAAGGCTACTGCCAGTCAGATGTCGATTTTGATGAATCATTTGCTCCAGTGGCTAGACTTGAAGCGATCAGAATATTCTTAGCATTCACTGCTTATCATCAGTTCAAAGTCTACCAGATGGATGTAAAGAGTGCTTTCTTGAATGGAAAGCTTGAAGAAGAAGTTTATGTCAGACAATCACCAGGTTTCGTTGATGAAAAGCATCCACATTGGGTATATCGTCTGGACAAAGCGTTTTATGGCCTCAGACAAGCCCCACGTGCCTGGTATGACACTCTGACTAAACATTTGTTGAAAAATGGTTTCAAAAGAAGTGCAATTGACAATACCTTATTTATTCTTCATGAAAAAGGTAATCTGTTAATGGTACAAGTTTATGTTGATGATATTATTTTTGGGTCTACTGATGAAAACATGTGCAAGAAATTTTCGAAAATAATGTCAACTGAATATGAGATGAGTTTGATGGGTGAATTAACATATTTTCTTGGACTCCAGATTAAACAAAACAAAGATGGCATCTTTATTAATCAGGAAAAATATGTTAGAGATCTTTTAAAGAAATATGATATGAACTCTTCACCATCTAAACCAACTCCAATTTCTGCACTACTGACACTGGACTCCGATCCAGATGGAAAACCAGTGAACACCACTGTCTATAGAGGCATGGTTGGTTCACTGATGTATTTAACTACCAGTAGACCAGATATTATGTTTTCAACATGTTTATGTGCCAGATATCAGTCTAATCCAAAGGAATCTCATATGCTTGCTGTAAAGCGCATACTGAAGTACCTTAAAGGTATCCCAGTCTAGGTCTTTGGTATCCCAAAGGCTCAGGCATGGATCTAATGGGTTATTCAGATTTAGATCATGCAGGTTGTAAGATAGACAGAAATCCACTACTGGTGGATGTCATTTCCTTGGTGGCAAACTGGTTAGCTGGACCAGTAAGAAGCAAACTTCAGTTTCATTGTCCACTGCTGAAGCTAAATATGTGTCTGCAGCCAGTTGTTGTGCTCAGATACTCTGGATGAAGAACCAGTTGCTTGATTATGGTATTAAGTATTCAAAGACCCCAATCTTTTGTGATAATACCAGCGCCATTGCTATCTCGAACAATCCAGTCATGCACTCAGAATGAAGCACATTGATCTCAGGTATCACTTCATTCGTGATCATATTATGAAAAACAACAATGAACTCCATTTTATTCCCACTGACAAACAACTCGCTGACATTTTTACTAAACCTCTGGATGTCAAAACTTTTGAATATCTTGTTGGTGAGTTGAGAATGTTAAACCCTTAAATCTGGTGACTGCTCAGATATTGAACGCCTTTGTGTACTATCTTTGCATTATTAGATTTCTGGATCAACATTCCAGGGGAAGACTTGAAAGATATTTTTGTTCTTAAAAATGTTTTAAGTTCAGGGGGAATTTATTAATTTATTTTCTCACTGGACAAATTCTTCAGAAAATATTACTGGTACTTTGTAAATATGTCCCTCTCACTGGTAACTGGACAGGTTGAAGTGCGTGTTTGAGTTGACTTATGTCTCCTTGTAAATGTGTCCCTCTCATTTGTCTGTATTAGTTGACGTGCACGTTTGAGGTTACCAGTCTTTCAAAAATGGTTTTCACTGGTACTTTACTGGAGTGTCCCTCCAGTGTACCATCAGTACATGTTCACTGGACTAATCCACCAGTGATACTGGAGTGTCCAGTCAACCTCCAGATGCACTGAAATATGTCATAATATTTTCTAAATACTTGGTCATTGTGCGTGCCACGTAAGCAAACCTTTTTAAAGATATTTTAATCCTACGTGGCATGTAAATTTTTCAACGTAATGATGGTATTTTTACCTTGGGAACTCAAAAAGAGCAACTTGTTAACGTTTGTGGGCTGTAAACCGTCACACATTTATGTGTGATGTGATGTAATTAATGCGGATCTCAAACCAGACCAAAATTTTATTTGATAATTTCAAATTAAACCGTTTGAGTTCCACATTCTCTCTCCTATAAATACCCACTTTCAATTTCATTTGCATTTACTTCGAATATATTTACTCCCAAATCTTTCAAATTCCTTCATTTACTTCTTCATTCAATTTCCAATCATATTTATCTCTCTTATTTACTCCATTTCCATTCAATTTTTTCATCAAATCTTCATCATAACCCTATATATTCAATTTCATCTTCATCTATTCTTTATAAAATGGCACCTAGACAATCCAAATCGCTTAAAAATCTGCTTGCCACTGAATATGCTCCTTCTGAAAATGTTGAAAGGGCACCTCATATCACTCTTGAGGCAAATGCCATAAGAATAAATATGAACAACTGGATGGCCAGACTTTCACTCTCCAGTGTTCATGATGCTCAATCTGTTATTGGGAGATTAAACACATTTTTTCTCTCATGTCCTCTATATGGTGCTTTAACATTAAATCCAGGAAGGATGTACCACGATTACCTTTGTGAATTCTGGTACACTGCAAAATATGATGATGAAACTTCATCAATCAATTATACTCTCAAGGGAGGTACCAGATCCCTTGGTTTCACTGCTAGTCTACTCAGGTCTGTTCTATAGTTAAACTATTTTGAACAGAATGAGTTGCCTATTGAACTTCCCTCTGGTATCAATACAAGGGAAGTGTGCAGACTAATGGGGCACACAGATATCATGGATGAGCATGGCCAGCTATCCAGGAAAGGAACTATCTACATGAGCAAACTATCAGACTCATGGAGATACTTCTTCACCCACATTGTTGAATGTCTGGGAGGCAGTTCTGGAGGGTTAGACTAGATAAATCAAACCCATCTCCAGATTGCCTACTGCCTATGGTTTGGGCTTAGAGTGGACTTTGCTCAGATTCTTTTTGATGATCTGGTTGAGTGATGTGACTAATTTATACCCATTACCCACATCATTATTGGCCATTTAATTAAGTATTTTAAGTCGATTTTATGTGCATTTGGCGCGTTTATGGTGTTTGTTAGTGTTTTCAGGCTCTGAACAGGTTCCGCGTTCATTTGGCACATTTTCGGATGATCTTTGGTCAAGAAGTGATTTATGATAATCGAGAGTTGGTTTAAGAGGAAGAGACGGCGAGTTTAAGCAAGTTCAAGATTGTAAAGAAGAATTGTTGTTCACAGGCACATGACTGCGCCGCAGTGGGGATGCACCTAGCCCACTGCGCCGCAGCCATTATCCACGGACATTAATTGAATTCACCCCACTGCGCCGCAGTGGGGAATGCAAGGAGATGACTGCGCCGCAGTCACATAAGGAAAAAGGAAGACGTGGAAATGAACTGCGCCGCAGTGGTGGTTGGCTTAGCCACTGCGCCGCAGTCCCTTGAAGGTCAAAGTCAACAACACCTCACTGCGCCGCAGTGAGGGAAGGCACAACCTCACTGCGCCGCAGTGAGTACACGGGGCTGAAGGGTTTTGGCAGCTTTTTGCATCAGATTTGAAGAGGGTATA
Organism: Erigeron breviscapus; assembly: GCA_034093135.1. Lineage (NCBI taxonomy): Eukaryota > Viridiplantae > Streptophyta > Magnoliopsida > Asterales > Asteraceae > Erigeron > Erigeron breviscapus. The sequence goes on from CM067173.1 coordinate 58,053,118, forward strand.
AATAGGAAACTCAACCCTAATTCCCATTTTTATCAAACATTCTTTCTAGGAGCTGCTCTACAAGGGGTTTTATCAGGTTTCCAAGCAAGTTTTCTTAGGCGGATCCACTGAAGATTCACGAGCACCATTCTAGATCGTATCTACTTACTGTCTTGCAATTTTCTATTCTCTCAAACGATTGGTACAATATGTTCTTCTCTTATTTTGATTACTATTGTTATTTAATCATGAGTGGCTAAATTGTTTATCATCCACCTTGTTGAAACGAGACGAATGATGTGATTGCAATATATTTTAATTCAATGAGTTTATTTAATTATCGTTGTTCTGTGATCTTGATGATTTAATTCTTTTTAATGATTATTATAATATTGGTTGCATATAAATTCTTCGTTGGTGGTACCAGTTGAATGTATGTGTGATTTTGAAATGGTTGTTTGTCTATAAGCAATTATCACTAGTTCATGGTATGATAGTGAATATTATTTTAAGAAAAAGAGTAATTTTGTCAACGTAATTTATAACGGTTGGTGGTACCACGTTATGTTTTACATAGGAATAATTGGTGATTTGATAGTCAATTAAACTGATTATTGGAAAAGTTGTCTTAAGCTTTGGTGGTACCGGCTTGGGTAATTTAACTAGTAAATTAGGTGAAGTGGTGATTTGTTCACGGTTGGTGGTACCACGTGAGCACATTATTCTTTTCACGACTATCTTTAAACTCAAATGAATTTGGTCTTAACTATACGCAATCACATTTGAAGTCGAGTGAATTCAAGGTGGATGACTTTTATCTATATTGTCTGAAATCTTTCTTTACTTTTATGCAATTTGTTCTTTCAAATTTATTCTCATTTTATTGTCAAAAAGGATTTTCGAAGCAACACCCGTTTTCCAAACCATTTTACTAAACAACTAGCTCGATCCAATCCCCGAGAACGAACACGGTCTTGCCTTTTAACTATATTGCAAACGATCGGGTACACTGCCCGATAGTGTGTAGTAGCGAGTTCTTAGGTGATTCTTGTTTATATTTTTAAAGCTCGATTTAGCACATCAAGTTTTTGGCGCCGCTGCCGGGGATTGTGTGCCGATTTAGTTGTTAATTTAGTGGTTTGATCCTTCCTCACGCGTGAGGAAGTTATTTGCTTATTTAGTTTAGTTTTTCTTTTCTTGTTTATCACAGGTGCAGTTGACGTGTTTGGTTAGTTGTGTTTTGCAGGTCTACTTTTTAGTTGATGAACTTGCGTTCTTCGGGCTCCCTCTCAATAGTCCTTTGAGAACTCCGACAAGACGTAGGTTTAACTCCACAACACCTATACCCGCACCATTTTCACCTATAGCTAATCCCACTCCGGATTCAGACGAAGAAGGTTTTTATTTAGAAGAATTATTTTCAGAAGTTGAGAAAGAGGAGATGGGAGACGAACAACCAAGAAATCCAGATGATATTCCTTATGGTGATAGGGCCCGCACTATTCCTATGGCCCGCGGTTCCGCCATTAGACCACCGGGTATTGATCATACTTTTAACTTGAAACCAAATCATCTCAAAAGCATCGAGGAGCAACAGTTTGATGGAAAAAGGAAATGGGATCCGTACAAGCATTTGGAGAGGTTCGAGAAGTTGGCACGGCTTTATCAATATGGTCAAAATCAAATGAATGCCGTGAAACTTGAGACATTCCCCATTTCAATCACCGGAGATGCTGAAGATTGGTTCAATGATCTTCCCGAAAATTCCATTACTACTTGGGACCAACTGAAGCAGGCTTTTATAGATGAGTTTTATTCACTTAGAACTCAAAGAAAGTTGGAGAATTTGATTAGGTCCTTTGAGCAAGATGTTGATGAGGATATTGCAGACGCATGGATCCGTTTCAAGGATATGCTAAGGAACTGTCCAGGCCATGATTTGACTAAGGAAAAGTATGTTGAGTTGTTCTTTGATGGCTTGGATAAGAAATCTAAAAGAGAGTTGGGTTATGCCTTCGGGGGAAGTTTCACCAAGATTACACCGAATGAAGGATATGAGATTTTAGAACAAATGGTGAAGGATAATGCAACTATGGATGATGAAAGGTTCTTAAAGAATGAGAAGAGAATGAAGAAAGGAACTAAGGAAGGTAGAGTTGCAAAAGCTGAGACTAGAGATGATTCTGGGATTGTTGGAGAGATTCAGGCGCTAGCTTCGCGCATGGATAAGGGATTTGCATCTCAAGAGGCGAGGTTTGGAGCTCTTGAAAAGGATGTTAAGGTTGTTGCTGATGGTTGTGATCATTGTGGTGACATGCATTATTCTGAGGATTGTCCCAACCGGGGGCCAGAAGACGTCAACTACATTCAGAATCAACAAGGGAGTTTCCAGCGCAACACCGGTTTCCAAAACCGGTCTTCAGGTAATCCTTCCTATAACTCTTCCTTTCAGGCTAATAGTTCTCGTTTTTCAGGTAACAGGTGGCAAAGGAACAACTATCAAAATCAGCCACAACAGGAGACTCAGCAAGGCCAAGGATCAGCTTCTTCTTCCTCTATTGATGATCCTAATGCCGAGTTGAGAGAAATGATGAAGCAGTTGGTTGGTAATCAGCGAGAGACCAACACTAATATTCAGATGATCAGAGAGGACACTAAGGCATTGAGTGAGAGGTTGGATAGAATTGATGGAAAAGTAGAGATCAACATGAAAAACCAATGTGTTAACTTTAAGGATCTCGAGAGTAGGATGGCAGCTCTTTCTAGACCGCCGGGTACTTTACCTAGCGATACTCAGCAGAATCCTAGACCTCAGTTTAGTCAAGGAAAGAATCAGTCGAGTAATAAAGGAGCAGACGGTCAAGGATCATGGAGAAAGGATAATCAGCCTAATGTCCGCAATGAGGAAGCAAAAGCTATCACTACTCGAACAGGTAAATCTTATGACCCTCCTCTTATGCCTAATGTTGTTGTTTCAGATGTGCAGGATTCAGGAAATGATGAAGTTGAAGTGGATGAGGAGATTGAGATGGAGGATGGTCCAACCGTGAAGATTCCGGTTACACCTCCGAATCCGGCTGTGGTACCTGAAGTTAAGCCATATAAGCCAAAGGTTCCATTTCCACAGCGATTCAGAAAGGCAAAGTTGAAGGAACAATATGATAAGTTTGTTAATATGATTAAAGATGTTCACATTAATGTTCCTTTAGTTGATTTGATACAGGGAATGCCCAACTATGCCAAGTTCATTAAGGAACTCGTGACTGATAAAGGAAAGATGGATGAGGTGAATGCTACTTACCTTAATGCTGAGTGTTCTGCTATCTTGCAGAACCACATTCCACCTAAGCTTGAAGATCCAGGGAGTTTCCTTATAACTTGTTCTATTCGTGCTATTACTTGTAAGGCTCTGGCTGATTTAGGCGCTAGCATAAATTTGATGCCTTACTCGGTTTGGAAAAGGTTGGCTTTGGGAGTTTTGAGACCTACCCGGATGAGTATTAGATTAGCTGACCATTCTTTTCAGTATCCAATTGGGATTGCTGAAAACATGACTGTCCAAGTAGGCCATATTGTGTTCTTAGTTGACTTCGTTATCCTCGAAATGGAGGAAGATACGAAGGTACCCCTAATACTTGGTAGACCATTCCTTAATACCGCGGATGCTATCATCCGTGTGAAAGATAAGGAAATTTCTTTGGGTGTGGGTACAGATAGAATTGTCTTCAATGTTGAAAGGTCTATTAAGCATTCTTATTCTACTGATGAGTCTTGTTTCAGGATAGATGTTATTGATGATGCTTTGGATCGAGAATTTCAGGAATTGATGGAGACAGATTTAGGAAATGGAGAGATTGCTGATTTAGGTTCAGGTGATATTTCTGATGATGATTTGTTTGCAGAGGTTATGGCACTCAGCTTGGATGAGACACCTCCAGAGGATGAGAGCTTTGAGAAGGTTGTTGCTGATGGAAGCTCAAGGGTACCTAATTCAGTTGATGTACCACCTACAGATCTGGAGCTTAAGCCATTGCCTGCCCATTTGGAGTATGCTTACTTGGCAGGTAAATCATCTTTACCAGTGGTTATCTCGTCCTCACTCTCGAGTGACGAGAAAGGTCTTCTTCTGGCTGTGCTTAAAGCCCATAAGCGGGCTTTTGCTTGGAAAACTTCCGATATTCCAGGTATTAGTCCTAACTTTTGCCAACATAAGATCGATTTTGTTGATGATGTTAAGCCCGTTGTCCAGAGACAAAGGAGGCTTAATCCAAACATGAAAGAGGTAGTTAAGAAAGAAGTGATTAAGTTGTTAGATGCAGGGATCATTTTCCCTATTGCTGATAGTCCTTGGGTAAGTCCTGTCCACTGTGTGCCCAAAAAGGGGGCATGACAGTAATTGAAAATGAAAATAAGGAACTCTTGGCTACTAGGACTGTAACGGGTTGGCGGGTTTGTATTGACTACCGTAAGCTTAATGATGCCACCCGTAAGGATCACTTTCCCCTTCCTTTTATTGATCAAATGTTGGAAAGACTTGCAGGTAATGAATACTTTTGTTTCTTGGATGGATTTTCAGGGTACTTTCAAATACCCATAGATCCCAAAGACCAAGAAAAGACTACTTTCACTTGTCCATTTGGTACTTTTGCCTACCGGCGAATGCCTTTTGGTTTGTGTAATGCCCCAGGCACCTTCCAAAGGTGCATGATTGCTATTTTCCAGGACATGCTTGAGACCTCAATGGAGGTTTTCATGGATGATTTCTCGGTTTTTGGGGATTCTTTTCGTACTTGCTTGCATAATTTGGATAAGATGTTAACATGGTGTGAGAGGGCACACCTTGTTTTGAATTGGGAAAAGTGTCACTTCATGGTGACCGAGGGTATTGTGTTAGGTCATAAAGTCTCTAAGGCCGGAATAGAAGTTGATAGGGCTAAAATTGATGTTATAGCCAAACTACCCCCGCCTTCCAATGTGAAAGGGGTAAGAAGTTTTCTTGGGCATGCTGGATTTTATCGTAGGTTTATTAAAGATTTCTCCAAGATTACTCGTCCTATGACCCACTTGTTGGAGAAGGACGTTCCTTTTGTGTTTAATGATGCTTGTTTGAGTGCCTTTCAGGTGTTAAAGGAGAAATTGACTAATTCTCCTATCATGGTTGGACCGGACTGGAATTTGCCATTTGAGTTGATGTGCGATGCGAGTGACTATGCCATTGGAGCAGTGCTTGGGCAAAGGGTTGATAAGCATTTCAAGCCTATTTACTTTGCTAGTAAAACCTTGAACCCCGCCCAGCAAAACTACACCACAACAGAGAAGGAGCTGCTTGCTGTTGTTTTCGCATTTGATAAGTTTAGATCGTATTTGGTGTTAAGTAAGACTGTTGTATTCACTGACCATTCAGCCCTTAAGTACCTGTTCTCGAAACAGGATGCTAAACCTAGGCTTATCCGTTGGATTTTGTTATTGCAAGAGTTTGATATAGAGATTAAGGATAAGAAAGGGGCTGAGAATTTAGCTGCCGACCATTTGAGTCGTTTGGAAGATCCTCACCGTGAGGAACTTCGTGAAGGGGATATCGATGATAATTTCCCCGATGAGTCTTTGAATGTTATTTATAATACTAATGATGGTCCTTGGTTTGCAGATATAGCTAACTTTTTGGTTGCAGGAGAAATACCTGATGATTTTACATCTCAGCAGAAAAAGAAGCTTAAGACTGATGCTAGGCACTACTTTTGGGAGTCACCATATTTATTTCGTATTTGTGCAGATGGCATGGTAAGGAGATGTGTAGCTGAAGCTGAAACCAGGGAGATTTTGGATGCTTGTCATTATGGTCCAACTGGAGGTCACTATGGTCCTCAAGTTACTGGTAAGAAAGTGTATGATGCAGGTTTCTATTGGCCTACGATCTTTCAGGAGGCCCGAACTTTGGTAGAAACTTGTGACATTTGCCAACGACAAGGGAACATCACTAGACGGGATGAAATGCCTCAACAAGGAATTCAGGTATGTGAAGTGTTTGACATTTGGGGTATAGATTTCATGGGACCTTTCCCACCATCCAATAAGTTTCAGTATATTTTAGTTGCTGTTGACTACGTGTCAAAATGGGCCGAAGCCAAGGCTTTACCCACGAATGATGCTCGGGTAGTCATTGATTTTCTGAAACAGTTGTTTTGTCGCTTTGGTTGTCCTAGAGCTCTGATTAGTGACCGAGGTACACATTTTGCAAATCATCAATTGGCTAAGGTTCTAAAAAGATATGGTGTTTGTCATTACTTCTCTACTTCCTATCATCCACAGACCAGTGGTCAAGTGGAAAACACCAACAGGGCTTTAAAAAGGATTTTGGAAAAAACAGTCGGGGATAACCCCAAGATTTGGTCTAAGAAGCTAGATGATGCCTTGTGGGCGTTTAGGACCGCCTTTAAGACACCGATTGGCACTACGCCATACCGGTTGCTCTATGGTAAGACTTGTCATTTACCGGTTGAATTAGAACATAAGGCGTATTGGGCGTTAAGGAATTTGAACCTAGACATGATGGAAGCCGGTGAACTTAGAATGTTGCAGCTCCATGAGCTCGATGAGCTTCGGTTGGGAGCATATGAAAATTCTAGGCTTTATAAGGAAAAGACCAAAATCTATCATGACAAAAGGATCCGTAGGAAGGACTTTAAGGTTGGGGCAAAGGTTTTGTTGTTCTTGTCCAAATTTAAAATCAAACAACCCAAGTTAACTTCTAGATGGATTGGACCTTTTGTAATCAAGCATGTGTATCCATCCGGTTATGTTGAATTGTTTAAAAGGGATGGAAATGGGTCTTTCATTGTCAATGGTCATAGATTGAAGTTGTATTTTGAAGAAGAGCAGGAGGAGGGGGCAATTGAGGAAGTCCCCATGTTTGAACCGGAAACTTGAAAGATGGTCGAGTCTAGCTCATGACTCGTAAATAAATTAAGCGCTTCTCGGGAGGCAACCCGTGTCTAATTTAGTTTCATTTTGTTTTCATTTTGTTAGTTAGAATTGATTTTGTTTTGTCAAGAAAGTGCAGGTTCAGGTTTGGTGCGAAGCGGATTGAGGTTAGTTCATATTAAGAAAACGAAATTTTTTTTCTGGAAAAACCCCCACTGCGCCGCAGTGGGGGAGGGACACTCGACTGCGCCGCAGCCAAATACTTCGGAAATGTTTGTGCCAAAACCCCACTGCGACGCAGTGAGGGTGACCAATCCCACTGCGCCGCAGTGGGGGTGTGACATGGGGACTGCGCCGCAGTCAAAATGCTCGGCACGACCGATGCATTTAGCCTCACTGCGGCGCAGTGAGGGAGACCAATTCCCACTGCGCCGCAGTGGGTTGGTTGACTGGTCAAAGGGAGCGGGGTAAAAGGTGAAAAAGAGAGAGGATTTTACTTTTAACCACACACTCATATCTTCTTTCTCTCTTGTATCTAAAAACCGAAAAAGGCTTTTCAAGAACCCTAAGTGCTCCGAAAATCACCTCTTAATTCACATAAATCTTGCAATTTTTTTTCCTTCTTTCTCTTAGATTATCATCTTGTCATCAATATCATGGGAAAAGGAGTAAGTTTTCTTGTTTAATTTCTTTGTATATTCCTTTAATTTTTGTTTTTCAATTTTTAGGGTTTAATTCTCGAATTAATTAGTGGGTATTGTTGATTATGGGGTATAGAAGCTAATGTGATGGTTAATTCCTCAATGCAAACACTTGTTCGTCCGGATTTGAGTCAAAATTAAAACTAAGGTTTTGAAAAATTTAGGGCTTTTTGATGAACAAGTGTGGGGAAGGATTAAAGTGTGATGAAGTATTGATAATTGCTTGTTGTAACTGATGAAAGGTTTAATTACCCCATAATTTGTGATTTCTAGTTGTGATTAAGGATGAACTTACCCAGAAATTCATACCACTGCGGCGCAGTGGTGGTGATGCTTTCCCACTGCGCCGCAGTGGTTTGCTCGTGACCTGCACATGCTTCGAACCTCACTGCGCCGCAGTGAGTGAATGTCTGGTCCCACTGCGCCGCAGTGGGAATTTTCATCCCTGTTTGCCCTATGCCTCACTGCGCCGCAGTGAGTTGTGCTTATGCTCACTGCGCCGCAGTGGGATGCCTTCCCTGCCAAAATTTGTTGATCATTTAATTTGATTCCTGCTTTGCATTCCTCGTTTAACTTGTTTGTTTGTCATTATTGTTTGTGATTGTAGGATGCTAGCGGCACTGATAAGCGAAAGAATCCCGAAGTCGGTCAATCTAGTGGGACCGCTAAGGCCGGAAGAAAACAAGTGGAACCACCACCTCTTAAATTTTGGCCGGGGCAAATGAATGAGAAGCATACTTGGCTCGAGTTCCGAGGGGTAAAACAACCTCACAAGAACAATTATCTTAATAAGTTGTTTTCTCTTCATAAGCAGGTTGTTTGCCCGCCGAGGTATCTTCATAATACTGCTATTCAGTTTTATGGCGTTCAGGGAGATGTTAGTAGGTGGTTTAGTATAGAGGTCAGGTTGGGTGACAGGACTGTTGTTAGTGATATGTGGCATAATATTTTTCTTAACAGAGAGCCGGTTTATCGTGAATTGTGTTTAGAATTTTACTCAACTTTGAAATTGAGTAAAGATTTGCATAAAGTTAAAGACATTTTCGAGGAGAGGGTTGTTTATTTTTATTGTGGAGGAGTACAAAGAAAGTTGTCCATTGCTGAATTTGGGTATTACACGGGTATGTATTCTAGGGAAGAGTTGGATGACCGGGGGAATTTTAGGGCATTGTTGAGACGTGGTTTATATGTTAAGCAGGATTTGGGTGACGGTGAGTCCATTCCACAATTTTGGACTCGGATTTCTGGAGGTGAAGCTTGGCCGACTGGTGGTTCGGTTAGTGTGTCAAAGATTAAAAGTGTTAAGTTGAGATTGCTTCATCGTATGCTTGTGACATTCTTGGTACAACGGTCCACTCATTGGGACAAGGCGTACCAGTTAGACTTGTGGTTGATTAAGTTGTTCTCAGAGGGGGCCCCTATGAAGTTTGCATTGGCCCCTATGGTGGTTTTGGATAGGATGTGTAACCACTCCGACTCGGAGTTGGTTTTGGGGCACTTTATTACCCGGATTTACAGGAGGATGGGTATATTTGACACTGATGAGTGCCAGACAGATTTGTCTCCCCAGGTTTTTCAGGAAACTTTTACTGATAAAGAATTGATTAGGGGGAAGATTGTGAAGAAGCAGTAGGGGAGCCAGCCTGCTAGATTGTTAGATGATACTGGGGTTATTGCTGCACCGCCTCCGATTGTGGAGGGTGGTGATGATGTTGAGATGGAGGATGCTCCTCAGGAGCCCCAGAGGAGGCGAGGTCGCCCGAATATTGATTTGACAGATATAGGGTCCCAGCTTCAGAGGATTATAGATGATCAGCAGCACAGCAGGACGACATTTGATGATTTTCAGAGGCGTATGGATCAGGATTTGACTTGGGTTGGTTCACAGCAGGCCCGCACGAACTACACATTGGATTACTACCAGCCTATGTGGGATGATCAGTACCATGGGAGACAGTTTGTTCCAGATACTCCTATTCCTGATTTTTCACCACCACCTATTTATGTTCCGACATATCGTCAGGGAGGAGGTTCTTTCTTCCCACATGATCTAGGAGGATCTCCTCGTGGCCCTGTGCAGTTTGGTTCTTTTGGCGGTAGATCTTCTTTTGATGCAGGTACTAGTGCAGAGTGGAGACCATGGTCAGGTGCTGCTAGTCAAGCAGGTGGAGATGCTGGAGCTTCAGGTTCAGGAGCAGGAGACGTGCCAGAGGAGGGTACAGATTTGTTTACCAGCATTTTTGGTTCCTCCAGTTACCCTCATGGCTATCATGGTCAGCAGCAGTGACGACAGTGATGATGGTTTGATTATCTGGATGACTGTACTCTATACATTATTTCTTATTTCCTCGGGTATCTACCCTACGGGGTGCTGGAACATTGTATTTTGAATTTTTCTTTTTTTTTCTTTTAGTTTGTTTGCATGAACAGTAGGAATAAGGATGTGCTTGGAATTTGTTATGGTTTATTACTGATGCAATTTGAGCAGGTTATTTGCTAGCTGTAGCGCAACACAAGTGTGGGGGAACCCCTTGGATTTGCTTCCCATCTATTTTCTATGGCATCAATGTTGATTATGTGATGGTGTGCATATGCTGGCAGTAAGTTCAGCGCCGCATTTTTGTTTGGTATGTTTAATGCACACGCAACTCTCGCACTATCCGTTTTGTTACAAGTTGTTTCTCCCGCCAAGCAAAGTGTTCTTCCTTTTTCGGAAGCACCATTTGTGACACGGGGTCGACTAACTTGTTTCAAAATGGAATGTGTCCTTATTCCGGTATGTGCACTATTTAACGATTTTGCTTACCCCTATTTACCTTTGTTTGACCGAATATGGACATTGAGGGCATTGTCCATCTTAAGTGTGGGGGGTTGCAAATAGGTTTAAGCTACCGGGTTTATCGCTTTTGTTGTTTTGCCATTGAGATTTCTACCGGTTTTGTTGATGTGTCCCTCTCGTAGGCCTTTGGATTTTATCTAAGGGTAGGAGTCTCTATTTTGAGCTCTTCACTGTGATGTGCATGTTTAAAACTGGTGTTTTCAATTTGGTGGGATAATAGAAGTTGATATGAATTTTAAACTTGAGTTGAGTTGTCCTTGTGGTAAATTGCTTTTGTCACTTAATTATGATAACTTAATAAGCAATTTTACTACAAAATTTTTCCTTGGCAAAATTTTTAATTGGCGAAGTGTGTTCTGAACGGTTATTTGGCTAGTCCTTCGGGATTGATAACATTACTTGCATGCTCAAATATATCCAAAACACCCAAATGTGAGATTTCATCATTTCATATATAGTTGTGTCAGGTGACGGTTTTGGTTTGATTGCCTCGTAAATACGTCCCTCTCTTAGGCTCTTGGATTTATTCGGGAGTAAGGGTTTTCATTTTGATGCCCTGCACTAGGATGTGCGTGTTTGAGGTTAATCCATTCCATTTCCGGGTTCTTCTCTCGATAAGAGTGTGCCGGTGATGTGTTGATTCTAGAACTTGGCCTGGTGATCGTGACTAAGTACATCGGATGACGAATTGGCATTTAGGTTTGACCATACATTTTTCTTTCTTTCTTTTCACTTTTCTTTTGTTTAACCATACCTTTACTATACAAAACCTTATACATATACTTGTATATACATATATCCTTCCTTTCTTTGTATACCTTAGAACAATTATACACTTATACATCCTTTTTAACTTAGCCTTTATCCTTGTATAAATCCAATCACATATGTAAACTTTACCTAATTATACCTAACTATACCGATAGTCTAATCGGGGGGGCCATTGATTGTCATTAGTCTGTTTGGATGGTTTGGGAGAGCTTCAGTGTTGGCTATTGGAAGATTCTTGTCTATGAGAATATGTTAATGGGTCAAGTTATTGAGGATTGTCTTAGATTGTTCAAATTGAGAAAGTAAGTGTTATAGACATGTTCATCATTGTAAGAGGATGCCTACTAGTAGAGTAAAAGTGGTTCAAAAGAATAAAAAAAAAAAAAAAAAAAAAAAAAAAAAAAAAAAAAAAAAAAAAAAAAGAGAAAAGAACTTGGGCTACTAGTGGGTATTTCTCATTTTTATATGTCTAAGAAGGATTGTTGTATCATTTATAATGGAAGATTTGGTTGATAATAAGTTGTTTGAAGTTGATACACCACAATGGTGTCGGGTTAGCTTGGTGACTTTGGAGGTGTGTTCGCGGGATGACATCTTATGGGTTGGTGGTTTGTTGGCAATCAATGGTATGGGTTAAATTAGACTATTTTGTACATTTCTCACATATACCATATATTTTTCATTTTTTCCCTTTCATCATTAACCTACATCCATATATTCCATTGTACATATCCATATACATAGCCTTAGTTTAACTATACAACCGTCCTTTATGCCTATTTTGATGATGTGCTTGGTGCTTACGCCATATCGGTGGAGTAATGATCCTAGTTCAAGCCTATGGTAAAACAGTATACATCACGACCGAGCTATGAGTGATTCTTCATATATTCAACCCCAAAAGTAAGTTCGTTGGAGTAGAATGATATTGATAGGTTCATTTGTTTCACTTGTGCTTAGTTGTGTTATCGTGGCTTGTGGATTGTTCAGGTATTGTCAAACATTTCGGGTTTACATTTAAGATTAAAACTGCTTCACCCGCCTTTTATCATTTGATATGCTTGGTGTTGCTTCTTTTTGATACTCGTAACTTGTTTTGATAGCTTTGTTGCCAAGGAATACTTTTACTTCATTTCCGGATTTGCTTGAGGACAAGCAATGCTCAAGTGTGGGGGGATTTGATGTGACTAATTTATACCCATTACCCACATCATTATTGGCCATTTAATTAAGTATTTTAAGTCGATTTTATGTGCATTTGGCGCGTTTATGGTGTTTGTTAGTGTTTTCAGGCTCTGAACAGGTTCCGCGTTCATTTGGCACATTTTCGGATGATCTTTGGTCAAGAAGTGATTTATGATAATCGAGAGTTGGTTTAAGAGGAAGAGACGGCGAGTTTAAGCAAGTTCAAGATTGTAAAGAAGAATTGTTGTTCACAGGCATATGACTGCGCCGCAGTGGGGATGCACCTAGCCCACTGCGCCGCAGCCATTATCCACGGACATTAATTGAATTCACCCCACTGCGCCGCAGTGGGGAATGCAAGGAGATGACTGCGCCGCAGTCACATAAGGAAAAAGGAAGACGTGGAAATGAACTGCGCCGCAGTGGTGGTTGGCTTAGCCACTGCGCCGCAGTCCCTTGAAGGTCAAAGTCAACAACACCTCACTGCCTCACTGCGCCGCAGTGAGGGAAGGCACAACCCACTGCGCCGCAGTGAGTACACGGGGCTGAAGGGTTTTGGCAGCTTTTTGCATCAGATTTGAAGAGGGTATAAATAGGAAACTCAACCCTAATTCCCATTTTTATCAAACATTCTTTCTAGGAGCTGCTCTACAAGGGGTTTTATCAGGTTTCCAAGCAAGTCTTTCTTAGGCGGATCCACTGAAGATTCACGAGCACCATTCTAGATCGTATCTACTTACTGTCTTGCAATTTTCTATTCTCTCAAACGATTGGTACAATATGTTCTTCTCTTATTTTGATTACTATTGTTATTTAATCATGAGTGGCTAAATTGTTTATCATCCACCTTGTTGAAACGAGACGAATGATGTGATTGCAATATATTTTAATTCAATGAGTTTATTTAATTATCGTTGTTCTGTGATCTTGATGATTTAATTCTTTTTAATGATTATTATAATATTGGTTGCATATAAATTCTTCGTTGGTGGTACCAGTTGAATGTATGTGTGATTTTGAAATGGTTGTTTGTCTATAAGCAATTATCACTAGTTCATGGTATGATAGTGAATATTATTTAAGAAAAGAGTAATTTTGTCAACGTAATTTATAACGGTTGGTGGTACCACGTTATGTTTTACATAGGAATAATTGGTGATTTGATAGTCAATTAAACTGATTATTGGAAAAGTTGTCTTAAGCTTTGGTGGTACCGGCTTGGGTAATTTAACTAGTAAATTAGGTGAAGTGGTGATTTGTTCACGGTTGGTGGTACCACGTGAGCACATTATTCTTTTCACGACTATCTTTAAACTCAAATGAATTTGGTCTTAACTATACGCAATCACATTTGAAGTCGAGTGAATTCAAGGTGGATGACTTTTATCTATATTGTCTGAAATCTTTCTTTACTTTTATGCAATTTGTTCTTTCAAATTTATTCTCATTTTATTGTCAAAAAGGATTTTTGAAGCAACACCCGTTTTCCAAACCATTTTACTAAACAACTAGCTCGATCCAATCCCCGAGAACGAACACGGTCTTGCCTTTTAACTATATTGCAAACGATCGGGTACACTGCCCGATAGTGTGTAGTAGCGAGTTCTTAGGTGATTCTTGTTTATATTTTTAAAGCTCGATTTAGCACATCATAGAGCGTTTTAGAGTGAAAGGTAGAAAACCCTTTATTCCTTATATCCGTTTTCTTTCACTCATGTTTAAAAGAGCTCTTGGAGACCAGTATGATTTTGAGACTACTCACTTTTCTATGAGTGAGTACATGAGGGATCTGGTCAACCTCAGATCTCCACTGGACGAGGTAGATATTCCTCAGTCCATGCTCTCTTTTCAGAGAGAAGAAGCTGAAATGGCTCCAGGTAGTGGTCAAGCTGTTGAAGGACCCTCTGGAGACCAAGATGTACAGATAATAGAAGCTGTACAACCCATCAGACAAGTTGCTCCTGAAGGTCAAGTACCAGAAGTTGTTGAACCTTCCAGACGACCTAGAACTAATAGGCGTCTGATGAGAGCTGGACTTCAGGTGAATCCTGAAAGACATCCTGGTGATGTAATGAATCTGGATGGGTCTCCGATTTTTGAACAAGAGAATGTACCAGTTGTTGGGCAGGTGACTGATGAGGAGATTGAACAAGATGTTCAGGTTGTTGAGGAAGTAGAACAAGATGTTCAGACTGATGAACATGTATCTGGTGAGCAAGAGGCTCAAATAGACTTGAATGTAGAGGCTGGTGAACAAGTTAATGAACAGACTGGTGATCAGACAGTTGGGATGGCTCCAGAATGGGATGATGTAGATTCCCCAATGTCTGAAGGTTTTGATGTAAACATGAATTTCTTGGGTGATGAAGACACATCTGCTATTGCTTCAGTCACCCAACCAATTACATCTTCTGAAATGCCACCACCACCAGAATCAAACATGCCACCACCACCACCACCTTCAATTCCTAGAGATACACAATACTTCACTCCTACAACCATTCAAACTTCACAATCTCAACCTCAACCTCTTGAAACACCAGTCACCGTATCTGAACAAGCTGCAACTGAAGAGGACTGGGCACAAGTACCTCTAATGACCAGATTGCCTTCCAATCTTGAACCTCCCAGTGGTCTCTCCACTTCATCTTTTGCCGAGGTCCAAGGCCTTTTAAGTAAGGTGGCGGACCTGGAGAGATCACTCCAGACTTCATCGCAGGTTATTTCAGACTTTAAATCCTTATTATCAAATAACCTTGCATCTGAGATGAATCTGTTTGCTGGGAATGAGAAGCTTGTGTTTGAGAAGCTTGATGAACTGGTACTGGCCACAAACAACAATACTGAAAATTTCAAAGTGGCAGTCCAGGGTTTAGAGACAAGGCTGGTTAATTCAGTTCAGACTGCAGTGACTGGTGAATTTGTTCAACCACTGGCAGATCTGAAAGAAGAAGTTCAGAAGTTGGTTTCCAGGATAAGTTCTCTGGAGAGTAGATCCACACTTGACCAGGATGCAGTTGTCAGTACAATTAGTGATGAATGTACAAAGAAGTTCAGAATCAGTATGCTGAAAGAATTATCTGAAGAGATTTCTGAGACTGTTCTTCGTACCATTCAAGATGGGGTGTTACCCCAGGTGGAGAAGTTGCTGGAAGAAAAGTTGCCAAAACACTTGCCTAAAGAAGTTGAAACTGTTAAAAAGGAAGTGCAGGCACTTAAGAAAGTTGTGACTGATACAACTCCAGTGACAGGAAGAACCTTTGGTGCACTGGACAGACATATGCTGGAACAGTTATGGAATGATCTCAAGTCCAGAACTGGTGATCATTCCAAGGGGGAAAAGTCGTCTGGTGATCAAACACTGAAGCACTTGGCACAAAGAGCATATGGCACTGAAGCCACTATGCTGTCTGAAGAAGCTACTGGTACTGAAGCCAGTGAGCCCCAGTTTGAGTCCTTCCCAGATATTCCAACTACACTGAAGGTTGTTAAAGAAAAAATGGTATCTGGAGAAGAAGAGCAAACTGCTGAAGAATCATCAGAGTATCCTACTGCTGATGATGAAACCTCCAAAAATCTTGAACAAGAATGCATCATGATTGAAATCTTCAAGAGAAATCAAAAAGATGAACTACTGGCCCATCAAAGGGAGATGGCATCTATGGGTACTCTGGACTCTTACAATGCTGGTAGGTTAGGCATAAATATCGATGTTTACAAAAAGATGAAGTAACTGGCCCATCAAAGGGAGATGGCATCTATGGGTACTCTGGACTCTTACAATGCTGGTAGGTTAGGCATAAATATCGATGTTTACAAAAAGATGAAGGAAGACCCCAGAGTTCATCAATGTCTGAATGCATTGAATGATGTTCATGTACGCTCCTTTTACGCCGAAGAAGAACAGGTTTATGATTCTATAATTTATGGCGTTAGTGTACCAGAACTCATCAGACAAAGGAAGGAGGAACTGGTAAGCCTCCAGAAAAAGATCAGAAAGAACGCTGGTGCTTTGGAGATAGAGTACAGAAAGAAACTGACTGGCTTACCAAAACTGACTGCCAAACAAATCAAAGCGATTAAAGATGCTGATGTAAGCAAATTCATTCCCCTGGACACTTCTCGAAAAATCAATAGTCAACAACTCCAATCTGCTGTAGAGCAAAAGAGAGTGTCCAAGGAAACTGAAGCATTGATCCAGACAGCCAAAATGAAAGACAAGTACAATGAAATGTTAAATTTCAAGGCTGATGCTAGAAGGATCACTGGTGCTGAAATCAAATTAGCTGAAATCATGAAGGCATGTCCAGGTTTGAAGTAAAGTTGACCAGGGAGGGTAACTTTACTGATGAAAGGAAAAGTACTTCAGTCCAAGCATTTGGATGGAGTGAACTGAAAGAAATTGCTTTAACATTCAGGGGGAAGACAAATGTGTCGACTGATGTTAAAGCATTTCTGAAAAGAGTTGAAAAGGTATGGAGAAGAAAGCAACAGATGGAAGTTGCTATGGGCATGAAACGCCAGAATCAATACCATCTTCTCCATCACCAAATAGAAAGGCTACTGAAGATGCTCCAGGACAGACATCGAAAAGAAGGGCCTAACTCTTATCATTTACTTGTTGTAAATTATTGTTTTATGAAAATTGTAAACTATTTATCGTTGATAATGTGTAAGTGCATGATTCTGTTGACAACAGCAACAGCGATTTGATCAGTACATGTTGATGTTTTGTAATATGTAATCATAGACTTATGTTATGTTTAAACTTGTTATTTGAACTTAAGTTACGTGAATGATTATATATTGATCAGAGTTTTTGGTATGCTAAATGTTTACGACTTGTATGAATGTGATTATAAGTAACATACAGATACAAGTGATAAACTTGTCACGTTTTGAGTAATTAAAGTATACTCGAAAGATGACAAAAGAAAGTGTGTACAAACTCGTGCTACAGTAACACGAGTTTGCTGTACAAACTCGTGCTACAGTAACACGAGTTTGCCTAAACACGTGCATACTTAACACGTGTGTGTTTTTAAACTCGTGCCCTATCTTAACACGTGTTTGTCTTTTAAACTCGTGCCCTACCTTAACACGTGTTTGACTTTTAAACTCGTGCCCTACCTCAACACGAGTTTGTGACTTTTAACTCGTGCCCTACCTCACCACGTGTTTGTCTTTTAAACTCGTGCCCTATCTTAACACGTGTTTGTCTTTTAAACTCGTGCCCTACCTTAACACGTGTTTGACTTTTAACTCGTGCCCTACCTTAAACGTGTTTGTCTTTTAAACTCGTGCCCTACTTAACACGTGTTTGTCTTTTAAACTCGTGCCCTATCTTAACACGTGTGTGTTTTTAAACTCGTGCCCTATCTTAACACGTGTTTGTCTTTTAAACTCGTGCCCTACCTTAACACGTGTTTGACTTTTAAACTCGTGCCCTACCTCAACACGAGTTTGTGATTTTTAAACTCGTGCCCTATCTTAACACGTGTTTGTCTTTTAAACTCGTGCCCTACCTTAACACGTGTTTGACTTTTAAACTCGTGCCCTACCTCAACACGAGTTTGACTTTTAAACTCGTGCCCTATCTTAACACGTGTTTGTCTTTTAAACTCGTGCCCTACCTTAACACGTGTTTGACTTTTAAACTCGTGCCCTACCTCAACACGAGTTTGTCTTTTAAACTCGTGCCCTATCTTAACACGTGTTTGACTTTTAAACTCGTGTCCTACCTTAACACGTGTTTGACTTTTAAACTCGTGCCCTACCTCAACACGAGTTTGACTTTTAAACTCGTGCTCCAGTGTCAAACGCGTGGTGACTCATTCTGTTCTAATCACGTGCCCTATCTTAACACGTGTTTGTCTTTTAAACTCGTGCCCTACCTTAACACGTGTTTGTCTTTTAAACTCGTGCCCTACCTTAACACGTGTTTGTCTTTTAAACTCGTGCCCTATCTTAACACGTGTTTGACTTTTAAACTCGTGTCCTACCTTAACACGTGTTTGACTTTTAAACTCGTGCCCTACCTCAACACGAGTTTGACTTTTAAACTCGTGCTCCAGTGTCAAACGCGTGGTGACTCATTCTGTTCTAATCACGTGTTTATCTCAAACACGTGCACTTGTTCTTTTACTTTACTTGTTCTTTTGTCGTGTTTCGATGATGTCTGGAATTCCTACAGTTTCATCAAAAGAGGCCTAATACATTAATGCATTAATTCTTCACGATCATGAAGTCGGTCGTACCAATTCACCCCCTAAATTGATAAAACTTGAGAATTTCTGGAGTTGGAAAAAACGCTTTGAATCCTATATTCGCCTTACTGATTTCAATCAATGGGTGATGATTACTGAAGGATATGAGTGGCCAACTCATGAAGATGTTAATGGAAATGAGGTCCAATACAAGATTGGGGATATGTCTGAAGCGTTGAAGAAAGAATATGCCATTGAAGGAAAGGCCTTGTCGAATTTAGAAATGTGTTTACCTCGAGACGCAATTCATCTTCTTGGAGCACATAAGACCTCTAAAGGTTTGTGGGATGCTTTAAACGCATACTGTGAAGGTGATGAGTTGATGAAAAAGGGAAGAATCAAACTGTTGAACAGACAATATGAAGTCTTTAATGGTTTGAAATCGGAAAGTTTAGATGATTTAATAACTCGTTTTAGTCATCTGATTACTGAACTGGGATATTTTGGAGTTACATTTACACAAAATAAACTAGTGGATAAATTTTTGGATTCTCTGCCAAACAAATGGAATGATTTCGTGCATAGTCTTCAAGAAGAGAAAAATTATGAATCTTATACCTTGGCAGAGATTATCTCAAAAGTAAAGAACAGGGAAATGAAGCGTAAAGCAAAAGATGAGCTTTCTGTTTTTCAACAAAATCCAAGTCTTTATCATGCTAATACTGATAATCTATTGTCCTCTACTTCTGGAAGTGGAACTACTGCTCTTTTGTCCACTGAAACCATTCATCCTGTTATGGATCCTGATGGAATTGCTGGATACATGGTTTATGACAATTCGTCTGTAACTAAGAATAGCAGTGGATCAAGAAATAGTGGTAATGCAACTGTTCGCTTGATGCCAATGAGTATGCAATCTGCTGAAGGACGTATGCAAGTTTTTGCTGCAATGTGTTCTGCTCATGAGGCATTTATCAATGGCAAAATTTCAGATCCAAGTTTGATTGATAAAGATTATGAACAAGTTGATCCTGATGATTTAGAGGAAATGGACTTGAAGTGGCAAATGGCTATGCTCACTATAAAGGCTCGTCGTTTTATGCAACGTACTGGTAGAAATCTTGCATCTGACAAGAATAGAGGATTCGATAAGTCGAAGGTTAAGTGTTATAATTGTGATGGTTTTGGTCATTTTGCTAAGGAATGTCAAAGACCAAAGCGTTTTGATAATTCTACAGCTAACCGTCAGAATTACAATCAAGGAGGTGTGCAAGCTGGAAATCAAATCAAATCAACCAAAGCTACAGAGCATGATGGAATGATCATTCAGGAACTTCCTACAGAAAATCAGGTTCAAAATCCTGAAAATGCCATGGTGGCAAGACAGGAAGATGGTACTTACCTTTGGACAAAGGAGAATGAACCTGAAAATGCTTTGCTAGCTGAGATTTATGATGAAGTAGCTAACGTGATTGATGACGGAGGTGCTGCGTTTGATTATGCTCTTTATACAAGTGAAGAGGCTGCTGCTACTGAAGCTGCATTAAAGGTTTCTGATGATGAAAAGGATGCAGCTGAAGCAGTGAAGCTTAGAAAGGATGATAAGAAGATCGATGAATCTACTGATAAGACAAGCAGCCAGAGTGATAATCAATCGATGAGCCCAAATGCAAATTTGGATAAGGCTATTGCTACAGAAGCTGATGATTTTGATATTCCTGAAGGTATGACAATATCAGACTTTGTTGCGTATATGGCTGACTGCGATGATCGAGAGAAACAGGTAACTTTTTCTTATTTAACTGTTCATCGTATTTGCATGTTTGTTAAAGATTTGATGCAACAACATAGTATTGCCTCATCCAAGACTTTAGAGTTAGCCGCTAGCTATGAAACTATCAGCAAGGAACGTAGTTCATTTTTCTCTAAGAATAGTGCTTTACTTGATCAAGAACGTCAATTTAAGAGCAGGATTAAGTCACTTGAAAATGATAATGCTGCCTTAAAAGACAAACTAAAAGAATCAATTTTTAGAGAAAATCTAGCAAATGAAAAGATAGTTTTTCTTTCTAGTGAAATTGGTAAGAAAGAGAAGGATTTGGCTGATGCTAGGGTTACCATTACTAAACATGAGACTACTTTATCTAAATGGAGAGGAAGTGATCTGATAGCTTCTTTAGGTAAACCTAGACACGTTTAGAACGTGTGTTGATCGTAAATCGAGATCTATCCTAAACTAGAAGGCGGAATCCATCTAGATTAGTTATTAGGGTTCTTGAACAATCCAAAGATAAGAAACAATAACAATTGGAGAAATAATATTCATTATCATTAGTCATATGATTACAATACAAAACGAATTCGTATGATTACATCTTGAAGACTACGAATCACAATCAACAAGACGACTAACAATCATGAATATGGTGGACTTATGACTGAAGGTTTGCGCAATCCTTCAGCAGCCATGGACGAATTACATAGCTATTCTTTCATCATCGAAACCTGAAACCTAATTCCTATATTTATAGGTACAAATGGGCTGGGCTGTCAAATTCGTACAAAATGGGCTTGGCCTTACGAACTTATTAGTTCTAACGAACTTAATCTTCGTAAGGCATATATCTACGAACTTATTAGTTCTTACGAACTTTAAGTTCGTAGGCATATATGTACGAATTTCTCAGCCTTTTAGAATTATTGCATCGGACAACAATTTGTGCACTTAATGTGCTTCAACAAACTCCCCCTTGGCCGGTGCAATCAATTCTTCAAAATCCGATATTAGTTATAGAAAGTCTAAACAAATAGCCTCCCCCGTAACTAAAGATATCGGGTCTTCTTATGTTGAAACTCGATCTTCTGAAACTTCACTCTGATCTTCAACCTGTAAACTCTCTGTATCTTCATGACAACCAACTAACCCAACACCTCTCATTGTAGTTCTCCCCCTCAACAGTAACCACCTCCGAATTAAACATAAGCAATCATCCACTCGGATCTATTTGCATGTCGTGCTTAACCGGCATATAATAGAGAAGTAGAATTTCCAACAATTAGCATCAAATCAATCAGCTCCCATAAAAATAAGAAACTCTGCAAACTGAATCACAAAATGTAGTCGCATAAATCCTGTCTCAACTAGCAGTGTCTGACTCTGTCTTGTATCTTCACAAATCCACCAATCACTCGAAATCGTTCTTATCAGATCTCCTCTTCAGTTGTATACACCGCCATATATAAAGATCTTTATCTATGCAACTCCTCCGCAAGAATCACCTGATAATTCATCTCTACATCTTGGAATATGGATAAGATTCGATCTTCAAATATTGAACAACAAATAACCAGCTTCAATGATCCAATACTTCAACAAAGTTTCCACGACCGCTATATATGAAAATCATCCGTTGATATAAATCAATTTGAACATATAGTTCGATGATCTTCAAAACGCCTCGAGCATTAGAATACAATAATCACCAACAGAATAACATGTAACTCGAGTATGTAGAAAAGTTTTGCTCAAAAATCAGAATGAATATTTTATTCCCCCTCATTTTTCTGCAAAACTTTAAAAATCAGCCCATCTGCTTGTCTTCAGTTTCAAAAATCTCCCTTTCATGTGGTTCTAAACAGGGTATATTGTGTTTCCCTCCAAAAACAATTTCGGGAAAAATGTTCTCGTGAAATTTTGAAATTCACCTTAACTTTTGATCTAATAATGGTAGAAAAAATTTGATAATCGTCAAAATTTTTGCCGAAATTGCGCCAAAAACGCACGAAAATGACCCAAAATTTTTCGGACCTTTACCAAATTAATTTTCCCGCGTAAAAACGAGATTATAAGATCATAGGCAAAATTTTTTTTTTTTTTTTTTTTTTTTTTTTTTTTTGAATCTTCTGGTTGGAGAAAGACACCCTGTGTTTCTTCTGATCAGATGTGGAATCGTTCTCTTCAGACTGAAACATATATGAACCTCTTTTCTTGAACACTATCTTCTATGATCATCTTCGTATAGCATTGGCACAGTAAAAGAACTATACCTACGAACTTGATCTCCTGGCTTGAACATATTTGTAAGAAGTACCTACGAACTTGTTACATACTGCGAAGATATGCTCAAAAACACTCTTATCTTCGTATGAAGTCAAAATGAAGATAAATTCGTTTGATAAACTCAAGAACGAATTTAAGTTAAGTTCGTTTTGCTAAGTTCGTTTGATGAACTTGGAACGAATTTAAATTAAATTCGTTTGCTAAATTCGTTTGATGAACTTGGAACGAATTTAAATTAAGTTCGTTTGCTAAATTCGTTTGATGAACTTGGAACGAATTTAAATTAAGTTCGTTTGCTAAATTCGTTTGATGAACTTGGAACGAATTTAAATTAAGTTCGTTTGCTAAATTCGTTTGATGAACTTGGAACGAATTTAAATTAAGTTCGTTTGCTAAATTCGTTTGATGAACTTGGAACGAATTTAAATTAAGTTCGTTTGCTAAATTCGTTTGATGAACTTGGAACGAATTTAAGTTAAGTTCGTTTGCTAAATTCGTTTGATGAACTTGGAAAACGAACTTAACGAACAGAAACTTCATCTTCTTCATAAACTTCAACTTCTTCATAATATCGAACATAAACCCTAAACCAGATCACGATCGAAGGCAAAATAGCCTCCCCTTCTCTGATACCACTGTGAAAACACGTTTAGAACGTGTGTTGATCGTAAATCGAGATCTATCCTAAACTAGAAGGCGGAATCCATCTAGATTAGTTATTAGGGTTCTTGAACAATCCAAAGATAAGAAACAATAACAATTGGAGAAATAATATTCATTATCATTAGTCATATGATTACAATACAAAACGAATTCGTATGATTACATCTTGAAGACTACGAATCACAATCAACAAGACGACTAACAATCATGAATATGGTGGACTTATGACTGAAGGTTTGCGCAATCCTTCAGCCAGCCATGGACGAATTACATAGCTATTCTTTCATCATCGAAACCTGAAACCTAATTCCTATATTTATAGGTACAAATGGGCTGGGCTGTCAAATTCGTACAAAATGGGCTTGGCCTTACGAACTTATTAGTTCTAACGAACTTAATCTTCGTAAGGCATATATCTACGAACTTATTAGTTCTTACGAACTTTAAGTTCGTAGGCATATATGTACGAATTTCTCAGCCTTTTAGAATTATTGCATCGGACAACAATTTGTGCACTTAATGTGCTTCAGGTAAACCTAGACATCCTAAGGATAAAACAGGACTAGGAGCTGATTACACTGATGTGAGACCTCCTTTTAACAACAACTTAGATCCTGTTTATCCAGATTTGGCTGAGTCTGATCCTTCTAAACCAGTGCTTACTGACTATCCTAAGCCATCCGTCTCCACTGAACCTAAGAAACCTAAATTCATTCCTAGACAACTGAAGACCAAAAACCATGATATACCACAGCTAAATAAGAAGTTTGTCAAGAAAGGAATTCAGACTGATTCAACTGAGGTTAAGTATGTTACTAAACCTGAATTGATAGCAACTGTTGAGACTAAGGCTCCTGAATCTGAACCTAGTGTACCAAACCATTCTCAACTTCTGAGACTAAGGCTCCTACTGTGGAAGAGATAGCAACTCAGGAGATTAAGAATATCTTGAATACCCCTCCATCTAAACCATTAGCTCAACAATCTTCTAGAAAGTCAGGACAACGATCTTGTTTTGCTTGCTATGAAATTGGACATGTGTATAGTTGTTGCCCCAACAGAATTAGAAAGTCCTCTAGACAGTCTGTTTCCCCTGCTAAGTCAAATCAATAGTTCTAATGGGATGGGTAATCAAGCTTTTGGTAAATTTGTTCCACCTGTGGCTAAAAGAAATGATTCACCAAGATATATTTCCCCTAGAAATAGATCTGGTCAGTCATCACAAAATGCAAATTCAGGGCATCATCGACAGAATTACTATGACCGTAACACATCTCGTGTTCCACAAGTGAATAGACCATTCTTTAATAGACCATTTTTCCCTAACAGGTCTCAATCAAGGGTTGAGAATATACCTTTACAGCATGCTCAGCAATCATCCAAGGCACCTATTGGGAGCAATGGATATTGGACTGAAATGCTTGTTAAGGACGAGAATGGTAAACCCAAGTCTATCAAGGCTTGGGTTGTCCTTGATAACTGATCCTTTTTTGTTTCATGTGCAGGGGCTACCACCAATTCCTATTAGTATTTGGTATCTTGATAGCGGTTGCTCCAGGCACATGACAGGGGACAGAAGACTTCTGTCTGATTTTGTAAATATTAAAGGATCACATGTAAATTTTGCTGGTTCCAAGGGTGGACAAATCACTGGACAAGGTGATGTCGTCGATGGAAAACTTACTTTGAAGAATGTCAATTACGTGGAAGAACTTACCCATAATCTGATGAGTGTATCACAAATTTGTGACCGAGGAAATTCAGTTTTCTTCAACAACAAAGCTGCATTCGTTTTGAAACCGGGTTTTGTTATTCCAGATGATTGGATATTGTTGACTGCTCCTCGTAAAAGAGATATTTATGGTTTAATGTTAGGAACCAAGAATGTTCAGAAGGAAGTTTGTTTGTTGTCTAAGGCAAGCGAAAGTGATTCTCTCTTATGGCATAGAAGAATGGGACATCTACATTTCCGGAAGATGAATTACATTGTAAAGAATGATCTGGTTCAAGGTGTTCCTAAAAAGAAGTTTGAATTAGAAGATAGATGTGTTCCATGCTTGAAAGGCAAACAACAGAAAAAGCCTCACAAGCTTAAGACACAAAATTCAATTGCCGCTCCTTTTGAGTTACTACATATGGATCTCTTTGGTCCAGTTAATGTTAGGAGTAGAGGGGGAATGTACTACTGCTTGGTTGTTACTGATGATTATTCAAGGTTTTCATGGGTTTTCTTCTTAGCTACCAAAGATGAGACTACGGAGATTCTGATTAACTTCTTCACTGAGGCTGAGAATCTCTACAACACAAAGATCAAACGAATCAGGAGTGACAATGGCACGGAGTTTAAAAATTCGGTGATGGATGTTTTCTGTTTGTCTAAAGGAATCCAACATCAATTTAGTGCTCCGTATGAACCTCAGCAAAATGGAGTTGCTGAGAGAAAGAATAGGACCTTGATCGAGACTGCCAGAACTATGCTTGCTGATTCAGGGCTACCGACTATGTTTTGGGCGGAAGCTGTGAACACAGCTTGTCATGTGTTAAATCGGGTGCTGACTGTTAAAAGGTTTAATAAGACTTGTTATGAACTTCTCAACAAACGAAAACCTGATTTGTCTGGATTGGAACCGTTTGGTGTTCCTTGTACTTTTCTGAAAACTTCTCCTCAACCAAAGTTTAATTCTAAAGTTGAAGAAGGTTTCTTTCTTGGATATAAACCGGGAACCCCCATTCGTCGGGTTTTCAATTCGCAGACTGGTAGAGTCGATCTTGGTACTAATGTCGTGATTGTAAGTTATAAACCTGCTGCTCATGCTGGTTCTGAGTCAAGTTTTGCTTATGATAGTGTGTTTACTTCACTTAAGGGTCCAATTTCTTTTCCTGGTATTCCTATTGATGAAGATGTTGTTATTGTTAGAGATCACTTGAACTATGATTCTGAGGCTGCTCCTGTTGCACCTACTACTGCTGATGTACCTCCAACCAGAGTTGTTCCTACAACTGAGGTGGGTCAATCCAGTGTTTCAAGTGATCCAACTAATATTCCACTACCAGATGATGACCCGCTTGACTCATCTTCTTCTTCAGCTTCTGAGGCTGATGGAGAGTCTCCCACCCAAATTGTTCCGAATATGGGTGATGATTTTCCAGGTCACAAAACTCCTCAACATAGAGCAACTAAAGATCATCCAGTTGAAAATATTCTTGGTGAAGCTTCAGCACCTGTTCGAACTAGAAATCAGTTAAATAAGGAGATGACTAGTTTATTCTGTGAAGTGAAGGATACATGTTTAATAACTGAGTGTTTATACTCATGTTTTATTTCACAAGAAGAACCCAAGAATGTTAAGATAGCACTTCAAGATCCGTTTTGGGTTGAGGCTATGCAAGAAGAATTGTCTCAATTTGAAAAACTTGGAGTATGGGAATTAGTTGATGTGCCTAGAGGTATCAAACCGATTGGAACTCGTTGGGTATTTAAATGCAAACGAGATGACAAAGGGATTGTTACAAGAAATAAGGCACGTCTAGTTGTTCAGGGTTTTGCACAGCGAGAAGGTTATGACTACAATGAAACTTTTGCACCCAGTTGCTCGGATTGAAGCTATAAGACTATTTTTAGCTTATGCTAGTTTCAAAGGAATAAAGGTGTATCAGTTGGATGTGAAGAGTGCCTTCTTGTATGGAGAAGTTAAGGAAGAAGTGTACGTTCGTCAACCACCGGGGTTTGAAGACCCAAATTATCCAAGAAGGGCATATCGACTGGATAAGGCACTTTATGGATTACATCAAGCACCAAGAGTGTGGTATGAGAAATTGTCCACACATTTGTTGACAAATGGATTTTCAAGAGGATCGATAGACAGCACATTGTTTATCAAATGGCAGAAGCAAGATTATATAATTGTGCAAGTTTATGTGGATGATATCATTTTTGGTTCATCTGACACTAAGATGTGCAAGGATTTTGAACTGAGTATGAAGAAGGAATTTGAAATGAGTGCTATGGGAGAATTAAAATTTTTTCTTGGACTGCAAGTTGATCAACGAAAAGATGGTTTCTTCATTCACCAGACTAAGTATGTCAATGACATCTTGGAAAGGTTTCAAATGTTAGAATCCAAGACTTATGGTACTCCTATTCAGTTGAATCATGGTTTAGGAGTTCCTAATTCTAATGATACACTTGTGGATGCTACTCATTATCGGGCAATCATCGGCTCATTGATGTACTTAACTGCTTCGCGTCCAGATATCATGTTTGCTGTTTGTCTGTGTGCTAGATTTCAAGCCAATCCGAAAGAGTCACATTTAACGGCTGCAAAACGGATCCTCAGATATTTAAAGGGAACCAAGGACTTGGTCTATGGTATCCGTTGGGAGGAACGTTTGAGTTTGTTGCTTACACTGATTCGGATTATGGAGGTTGTAACAATGATAGGAAGTCTACAACTGGCGGATGTCAATTCTTAGGAGGGAGACTTGTATCGTGGCAATGTAAGAAGCAGACATCTGTAGCTCAGTCTACTTGTGAGGCAGAGTACATGGCTGCTGGAAGCTGCTGTTCCAGGTATTATGGATTCAGCAACAACTTCGAGACTACGGTATGGATTTTCTTGATACCCCTATTAAGATTGATAATAAGTCAGCTATAGATATAACTAATAATCCTGTCTTGCATAAAGTCACCAAGCATATTGACATTAGACATCATTTTTTGCGTGACTGTGCCCAAAAGAAGTTAATTCATTTGGAAAAAGTTCTAACTGATGATAATCTAGCTGATTTGTATACTAAAGCATTTGATAAGACTCGCTTTGAAAAGCTGATTCTTCTAAATGGTATGAAGAATGCTGATTCATATTAGATCTCTCAAAGAACTATTTTTCTTGTATATTTTATTTTATTTGTGTCTAGTTTAAGTCTGTAAATAGCTAAACAAGACACGCAAAACAAGGTCGATAACCAAAGCCAATGGCATACTAATATCAAGCAGCACTGCGAAAGCAACCAATGAGCCCCGCAAACGATCTCTCAAAAGAACTATTTTTGTATATTTTATTTTATTTTATTTGTGTCTAGCTTAAGTTTGTAAATAATTAGAGTCTGAAAAATACAAAAACATTTGAAAAATTCAAAAATCCAAAAAGATTTTCTTTTTCGTAAAGTTGTGTCAATGTTTTTATTGTTTCATCTATGTATAGCTATATCTGTCCTTGAAGTTTTAATTACTTTGAACACTTAAGAATTTTATTTTAATTTAAGTAATTTTACTTCAGTTTCCTTTGGTACTAAGTTTTTAAATTTTAAGAAGTAAGTCTCAAATGATCAAAAAGGCAATCCCTTCTGAATCAAAAGCATGACTAGTACACTTATACATCCTAAAACACCTTATGTGAGATCTTGATTCATTTATAGACTGCTAGGTGTTGTTTCTGGTTTATTTGACCTAATAATTTTGTCCCTCTCATAGGCTCTTGGATTTATTCAAGAGTAAGTGTCTCCTTTATCGAGCTCTGAACTATGATGTACAAGGTTGAGGTTATTTTATTCCAGTTACGGATTCAGTGATTCATTTTCTTTGTTATGAGTGTGCCGGTGAATGCAGTGATTCTAGAACTTGCTTTGGTAATCATTTTTCGACCGCAGTGAGATCACTTTTGGTGATAAAGGTAAGACTAGATGATGAAGAGACTGTTAGGATAAAATATGATATGCATGGAACTTCGGTTTATGCATAAGATATTCTCACTAGCTACTCCAGTTAGTGAACTCCCTTTGAAACACCTGTTTGTCATTCGCCTGTTCGTTTCTATTATCTCCACTCAAATATATCACCTATCCTTGCTTTACCGATAGTCAAAATCCAGTGTGAGATATTAGTTGCCAAGATATGTTCAGATGATTTGGATAAAGTCAAGAGTAGCTGTTAAAGACATTCTCGTGCTGTGAGAATCAGTTGCAGTCATCTGATAAGATCTTCAGTTTAAAAGCATTTGGCAAATTCGAACATATGACAAAGTCTTCAAGTTCAAGCTATAATTCTCAAGAAAAATGCTGTCAGTCAGTGCAAAAGTGAGTTCTAATAAAAAAAAAAAAAAAAAAAAAAAAAAAAAAAAAACTCGGACTGGCTGATAGTATTTAAACTTTAAGAAAATGAAGACGAATTTAAAAGATATCTTCAAAGTTGTGAAGAAGTGCAATGGTGTTGAGAAGACGAGAATTGGATAAAGTGTTACTGAGTAATTGATTCGTCTTTGGGTTTATGGTTTATGGCAACTAGTATTTTGGATCTTGGATTAGACTATTTTGTATTTCAACCTTTTGAAACTTTGAGAGTCATCTTTACTCTCAAAACAAATCTTTCCAAATCTTCCGTTTCCTATGTTCATGACCGTACACCTTTAGACATTACAGCCGTTTAAAGTCTCTTTTGATAGTGATACCTGGTGCTCACGCCATAGTGGTTGAATTATGATTCTAAATCAAGCCTATGGTAAAATATATGCTTCATGACTTGGCTTTGAGTGCATGATACAACTTACACCCAATTAGTAAGATGCATTTTTCTTTTTGTTAGCAAAGCTTAGTTATGCCTTTCAGAGCTTGATGATCATTTGAACTTCAAATAAATATTTCAGATTTTCATTTAAGATTAAAACTGCTTACTATTTCAAGCTGTTTCAGCTTACTAGTTAGCTTCTTTTTGAGAATAGAACATGTTTTTAATAATCCTGAGTACCAAGGAATTAGTTTTTGAAAGTCTTACAAAGGACAGATTGTGCTATTTATAGTTTGGAATTTATTCTATTAACGTGATTTTATCTGTTTTGTTGTTTTGCCGTTGCAATTCAACTGATCTTGTGGATGTGCTCCTCTCATAGACTTTTGGATTTATCCAACTGTAAGTGTCTCCATTATCGAGCACTGAACTGTGATGTGCATGTTTGAGATTGGTGGTTTTGATTTGGTAGAATGATGAACGGAGATATGTTTTGAAATTTGTGTTCCAAACTTATCTTTTTTGTGTTGTTGTTGTATAAAATTCTATGTTTTTGTAAATAAGTTTTTATAAGCGTCTTTTGTGTGTCAAATTGTTGAGTCAAATCTAGTTCTAACTGCACGAGAGATTTGATGAGCATCTAATGATTCTATTGTTCAGCTATATGGTCCTTAACTGGATTATATGAGTTTTTATTGCTTGAAGTATCATGTTCAAAGGTTGTTGTCTGATATGGACATTAATTTGTTTAAGTTTAAGAAAATGATCTTTCTGAATTTTGTTGCTTTGGAAAAGTCAAAATATAGTCAAGATTAGTTTGATATATTTTTGAGATTTCACCTTCTTTGCATGCTTAACAGAATGTTATGTGATTGATATTGATGCATTGATGAGTTTCTTTTAAGTGTGCAGGACTTTCGATATTGGAATTTTGTGTTTTTCCAACATTGTTAAGTTGTATCATACCTGGTATCTATGTTTCAATTGTCCGTTTGTTTATGGTTTTATACATCACATTAACTTGTTGTGTAAGTTTACCAAAGTTTCTAAAACGGTTTTTTTCAGTTGATACAGGTATATGGTAAAGTCACGATTATCAGGTTTGATTGTTAAAATTTTATCTGCTAATGATGACTTGATTTTCAGGGGGTTCAATCATTGAGTTTCATACAGGTTATCTCTATCCTGTGTATTGGCTGGTTATTCAGGTTTGAAGGTAAAGGGTATGAAATTTCTCTAAGTGTTGTTTGAAAATGTGTTTGATTGTACAGGTAACACGCGTTTAAGCATGTGGTAACCTATTCCACGTGTTTGACCTAATTCCCACGCGTTTGGTTCACACCACGCGTTTGGATTTCCTTCACGAGTTTGGGTGACTACACGCGTTTGACCTTTGTTCACGTGTTTGCCTTAAATTTACACGCGTTTGGGTCACGGGTATATATATACCATGACCAAACTCGTTCATTTTTACCATTTTCAATTTTTACAAATTCATTTTCACCCGAGTTTTACCCCCAAACACGCGTTTAGCTAAAATCGTGCATATTGTCAAAACCGTGCAATTGGTTACTGTTTGTGATTAGTATTTGTACTTCGTGATTTGTTATTATTCATCGACCATCTTCGTGTTAATTACAGGTATGTTTTTCTTGATTTTGTTTGATTTTCAAAGATATATTTGTTTGTTTCTGAATTTAGATGACGATGAACAGTAACTTAGGGTTGGATTTCACACGCGTTTGAAAATTAGAAATCAAAATTCAAGTTTTTTGGTTTTTCACGCGTTTGGGAAATCACGGGTTTACAAACCCTAGTTTCACGCGTTTACTTTTAACGTGTTTACAACTTAGGTTTTAGCCCTTTCACACGCGTTTACCCTTGATACACGCGTTTACCTTTGATCACACGCGTTTACCTTTATACACGTGTTTATTCTTGATCACACGCGTTTACCCTGCTACACGCATTTACCTTTGGTCACACGCGTTTACCTTTGATCACACGCGTTTGCCATGATACCACGCGTTTGAAGATTGGTTCACGTGTTTAGGTTTTTGTAGCAGATTTCACGCGTTTGAAACTTTTACACGCGTTTACAAGCAGTTTCCAAATTTTCTAAGTTTTATTGTGCAGAATTATTATTGCTAAATTTTCGTTATTGCACTATTGTTTTTGTTTTCCAGAAATGGCAGGAAATCCAAGAAATTTCTTCTCAACTCACAATCAGTTGATCGATTTGTCGAGAGATCGAAGAAATGTGGAATTTAATGGATTGCTTCAGTATCTGGAACGCTCACGTATTCATTTCGTGCTAACTCACAATCCAGTGCTATATCAAGGATATCTGCATCAATTTTGGAATAATGCTTCTATAAGGGTGGTTCAAGCACAGCCAGCACAAGGAGATAGACCTGCTGTCCCTCGGAGTGTTAGGTTTCAGACAACTGTGGCTGATCACACGTTTTCATTTACTGTGGCTGATTTGCGAGATATACTGCATTTAGGGACTGTTGAAGAAGAAAATGGTCCAATAGAGCTAGATGAGACGTTGATTAGAGGTTGTTTTGGAAGAATGGGACATGCTACGCCAGGTGCTAAGTGGCCGATTGCGAAGGCAGGATTCTATGGCCAATGGAGGTTTTTGGCTCATGTATTGATTGTGGCGATCAGTAACCGTCATGCAGGGTTTGATCAGCTCAATAAGCAAGTAGGTTCGCAGATGGTGGCCTTGACTTTGAATAGACCATACTCATTCTCGGATTACTTCTTTGATATTTTGAAGACCCAGATTACTCAGACGGGGTCGCAGAGGTTTATGATGTTGCCAAGGATTACAATGGCAATCATTCATCATTTTGTACAGAATTTGCCTGTTTTGCAAGACATCTATGAGATTGTTTCTCCACCAAATAGGATTTGGTCAATGATGTTGAAAGTTAAGGATAGCTATCCAAATCCGCAGATTGTGCCGTTGTTTGGACATTTGATAAATCCAAACTATAGAGCTCCAGCTGTTGGATGGGAAGATGACGGTGAGGTCGCAGGAGGAGGAAATGATGATGCACCACCTCCACCACCACCAGGACCTCAAGTTCAAGTTCCAATACAGGCTCAACGTCAACGACAAGTTCAACGACAAGTTCAACGACAAGTTCCACGACAAGTTCAAAGACGAGTTCGACCTCGAGTCCAACCGCAGGCTCAACCTGAAGTTCAGCCAGTTCAGGCTCCTGCTGAAGACGTTCGGGCTGATAATGAAGCCATGGAAGATTTGTTAGATCGGGCTGAGGGTGCTAATCCTGATATTGGTGAAGCTTTTGTGAATGCTGCGTTAAATCCGAATGATGTGATTGCGCAAGTGGATAATTTTCAAGAGTTGGATAACTTAGAGTTGTTTGTAGATTCAAATGCTGAAAGAGATCAAGAGTTGGATAGATTATTGGAGGATGTAGATGATCCTTTGAACTCTGCTAGGGCTAATGCTGCTGGTGCTGCTGCAGAAAGTTCAAGAGGACAGGCTGTTGACCCAGATGCTACAGAGTGATTCAGATGTTGATATAACGGGTCGTGCAAGTGATACTTCTCCTGTTGAAAGAGCTTTGAAGAGGTCTCGCACTGAAGAGGAGAATGATCCTACTTTTGAACCAGAGGAAGAGGAGATTCCTTTGATAAGACGAAAGAAAGCGCCTAGGTCGGGAAAGGTTTTACCTGCTCATTTGGCTGAAGCGTTTGAGAAACATAGACAACAAGAGGAGTCTGAGAGAACTGAGGTGACGGAAAGTTCAGTTGCTGATGAACCTGTACAATCAGAGGTACCTGGAGTTGCTAATGTGTCTGTGTCATCTACACAGGGTACGCTGATTTATAGCAGACAAAGACTTCGTCAATCTTCAGTTGCAGTTACTCAAGCTGAATCAAGTCAAGTGTCAATTCCTCAACATACGCAGAGTGCTTTGATTAGACCTGTTGTTCCTGTAAGCACTGTGTTTACGACACTTCTTCGTCCACTTCAATCGCCGTTGATCGGCAGTTCTCAATTTCCTCCAAGACCTCCTACCAGACCGTCTGGAGTTGTACACTTTAGACCAACCGTTGCGTCTACTTCTGAACCTGCTCAGATTATGTCGACTCAATTCAAGGTGAATCATCTGGAAATGCGAGTTGTGACATTGGAAGCTCAAATGAAGGCAATGCAAGGTTTAGTAGGGACGTTAGTTGCTGATTTAGAAGATGAAAAGCGTCAAAGTGCTGAACTGAGAGAACAGCTTAGGCAGTTGTTGGCTCAAGGGGGAGATGGTTGTAGGGAGACAGAGTTGAAGAGGAAAGAGGATAAAGATCATGATGATGATGCAAATGCTGATGGTGAGCCAAGAACTGAAGCTCAAGCAGAAGCAACGATTCAGGGGGAGACGTCCAGACAGTTAGAGTCAGAGATTGCTGGTACAGCTGATGCTAGTACGTCTGGGACTCAGAAAGATAAAGGAAAAGCTGTGATGGTCACTCCAGATGTAGTTCTTGCTGATGATGATAGAGATTCCAATTCAGGTAACTCCAATTCTGATCCTACTACCAATATGTCTTCAGAGTCAGATTTGCACCCATTAATAGTGCATAGACTAGAGAGGAGATTGGGATATGATCCACAAGCTCATTTGAGAGCTATGGCAGATTTTATGGATCCTGATGATTATTATGATCCAGGATCATATAAGGATCAAATGAAAGAGCAGTTAAGGTTAACTCGTACACCTTCAGAGTCAGAGTCGGATTCGGATTCAATTTGGATTTTGAACCTTAAGAGCTTAATGATTTGTGTACTTTAGATGTAAATAAGATAAAAATTATAAAGATAAATATTGGTGTACTTAATTGTTACATTATATTTATGATATAGTTTATTGTATTTATGCTATCTTTTATGTCTTGATGTTGTTTGTCTTTGCATATTTGAACTTTTAAATTTCAGATAAGCTTCAAAAGATAGGTACAGGTACATCTAAGGTTCAATATGATGATTCTGAAGATGATGAAAGTTTGGAAGAAGGTGAAATGATTCCTGATTCGGACTGGACTAATGTTTTTCAAGATGATGATTTTGTGCAACAACAAGCACAAGCTCAAGATCAACAAGTTCCAGATGATCACCAAGAGGTTCAAGCTGAACGAGTTTTTATTCCAAGTTCAAGAACTCTACACTTTACGGTTTTTACCAAAGTTGGAGATGATGAAGATGGAATTACTCTAAGCTGGAGTATTGAAGATTCTAAGGAATTTGATGTGACAGAGTATCCAGTGCCGAGTAGGGATGAAGATCATCTACATCAAATTGATAGAAGAATACTGGCAAGAGGATTGATAGGAGAAAGTATGAAACCATCTATCTTTTGGGATTTTGTTAGTGATAGAGATGCTCATAAGTATGTTACTACTATTTTGAGTTGGTTTTTCGATGATGAGCTGAAATTGTTTATTATTAAAAGAGATGATGGTTGTCAGTACTTAAAGCCTATGAAGAAATATTTTAAAAGTCTTAGGTGAATCCGATTTAATGGATTTAGGAAGGAAAAGGCTTGTTAATCCGAGTGGTAATGGTTATGCAGCTTACTGGAGTAGAAAGTTGCAAGACGATTATAGGAAAAGGTTCTATGATAATTTTGATAAAACCAGTGTGTACATAACGCCAAGATCCTTGAAGAAAGTTACAAAGGATGATGGTACGATAGAATTTATTCAAAGATCAATTAAGCGTGTACTGAAGGTTCCAGTCAAGAAATGGCCTCAAGATGTTTTGAGTACACTTGATCACTGGGAGATTCACAGGGACACTGGTGAAGCATTGATGTATGGAGATAGAGATAAGAGAGTTATTTTGTTACGTGTATTTGATCCTATGCAGATTGTGAATCTTTCCAGAGATGATCAGAGAAGGTTATATGACACTGAATGTCTGTTTAGACCTTCATGGACTACTGAGGAAAGCAGATATAGGAAGATTTTGCGTATTTGTTTACATGCTAATATTCATGAAAATAGCAGGAGATTGTTATTTGATGGATAGTGTTTTTACAAGACTGAAGAAATCGTGTAGCTGATGTCAAGGGGGAGACTGTAAGTGCATGATTCTGTTGACAACAGCAACAGCGATTTGATCAGTACATGTTGATGTTTTGTAATATGTAATCATAGACTTATGTTATGTTTAAACTTGTTATTTGAACTTAAGTTACGTGAATGATTATATATTGATCAGAGTTTTTGGTATGTTTAATGTTTACGACTTGTATGAATGTGATTATAAGTAACATACAGATACAAGTGATAAACATCACGTTTTGAGTAATTAAAGTATACTAAAAGATGACAAAAGTGTGTACAAACTCGTGCTACAGTAACACGAGTTTGCCTAAACTCGTGCTACAGTAACACGAGTTTGTCTAAACACGTGGTCATCACGTGTTTACATATTAACACGCGTTTGTTAATGGGCTATGGGCTTTAAGATATACGGTCCATATTAGCACGCGTTTATGAACAGTATAGTATAAATACACACGCGTAATACGTAATTAGTAACAGTTAATTAAGAGAATACGTCCAAACTTTGTCCAATTGCAAACTCGCGCGCGTTTAAGGTCTTAGGTTGTTTTAACAACGAAAGACGATAATTTAATTAACCAAACAGGGTATCACGAGAGGATTCCGCACTCTCGTCATAACTATAAGCGTTCTCGTTGACGATCAGTCCACAAGGACTCTCAGTGTAATAATAGTTGCAATTTTTGATTCATATAAGTAAATGATCAGATTTAGTCTAAGTTAGAACTTAAAAGATGAAACTGAAAACACTCATGATCTATAAAGTGTTTTCCAGTAACTTAGATTTTTAGACTAAGTCAAAACTTGTGTTTTTCAAGCATACAAAGTGTATAGATTTAAGCTTGAAAACACTTGCATTATTTCTAAACAAATAGGGGGAATTTGTTAGGTCCAGATTTAGTCCAGATTTACTGGACTCGCTCCAGACTCGACTACTGGAGCCTTACTGAAGATCTGTCAAGAAACGTGTTCTACTGGACCTACTCCAGACTTGGAATCTGGAGTCCCTCTGAAGATTTGTCAGAAATAATGGAAGACCAGTGAGCAAATACTTGTATAGGAAATCTGGAGTATTCTCCAGATTAGCTCACTGGACTTCACCCCAGTCCAGATCAACTCTACTGAAGACATTCTCACTGAAGTCAAAGACTGAAGTCAGAATAAAGAAGACTGACAATTGGCGGAGTCCACTGGAAGTCTTACCAGATCTGTACACTGGAGGATTGTCAGTGTTCTAGACCTTACAAGTCTGAACACTGATATCGAGGAATTGACTTTTTGCCTTTACACACTTTCCAAAGAACAATCCACTTGTTCTTTACCAAAGTTTATACGTGTGTAAAGGTGGTTGGTTAAAAGAATAAAATCATATCAATATGACTTTATCCTTGTACCATTAACCAATGCATTTAATGTTCTTGTCGGATCATTAAATGCATGCAACCATATTTGTACGGCACAAAATTCACTGGTGAATTTTGTTGCCTATAAATACAAAGTCATTTCTTTGAGAAAATTACTTTTAAGCATACATTTTGCATTAGAGTGAATTTGTCTAAATACTCTCGATCTTAAACAGGGATACTTCACAACTTTAAGTATCTCGATCCAAAGAGTTATTTGACAAATATAGATCATTTGTAATTCATAGGTTGTTAGGATACTTACATATTTGTATTATCTTGATTCCGCACAACTTTGTATTTTATTTAACATCATAAATAAAATACACAATTGAAAAATACATAATGTTCCACTTTACTTGTTTTTTGCTTTAAGTCTTGTATTACTTTGTTTATATATTCTTGCATTTATTTACAAGTAATACTAGTCCATTCTAGTGATTATTAGACTTGTTGTATTATACACTTTCTAGGTTAACCATCGTATTTCAGGGACTCACAGGTGCCTTGTCAACATTTTCAGTTGGATCATATTCAGCAGCGAGCAGATTTTTAAGAGATTTAGATTGTCTAGGTGCCATTATATGAAGAATAGATGAAGATGAAATTGAGTATTTAGGGTTTAGATGAAGATTTGATGAAGGAATGAATGGAAATGGAGTAAATATGAGAGATGATGATGATTGGAAAATGAATGAAGAAGTAAATGAAGGAATTTGAAAGATTTGGGAGTAAATATGTTCGAAGTAAATGTAATTGAAATTGAAAGTGGGTATTTATAGGAGAGACAATGTGGAACTCAAACGGTTTATTTGAAATTATCAAATAAATTTTGATCGGGTTCTGAGATCCGCATTAATTACAACACATCACACATAAATGTGTGACGGTTTACAGCCCACAAACAGTATCAAGTTGCACTTTTTGTCTTCCCAAGGTAACAAATACCATCATTACATTGAGAAATTTACATGCCACGTAGGATTATAAGATAAATATCTGTAAAAAGTTTGCTTACGTGGCACGCACAATGACCAAGTATTTAAAAAATATTATGACTCATTTCAGTGCATCTGGAGGTTGACTGGACACTCCAGTATCACTGGTGGATTAGTCCAGTTAAAGCATGTACTGATGGTACACTGGAGGGACACTCCAGTAAAGTACCAGTGGAAACCATTTTGAAAGACTGGTAACCTCAAACTTGCACGTCAACTAATACAGACAAATGAGAGGGACACATTTACAAGGAGACATAAGTCCTCAAACACGCACTTCAACCTGTCCATACCAGTGAGAGGGACACATTTACAAAGTACCAGTAATATTTCTGAAGAATTTGTCCAGTGAGAAAATAAATTAATTCCCCCTGAACTTAAACATTTTTAAGAGCAAAAAATATCTTTCAAGTCTTTCCCCCTGGAATGTTGATCCAGAAATCTATAAATGCAAAGATAGTACACATTGGCGTTCAATATCTGAGCAGTTATAAATTTATAAATCTTTAAATCAAAGATCCTCAGTAGTAACAATGGCGTTCAATACCAAGGTTCCAGATTTAAGGGTTTAACATTCCCAACTCACCAACAAGATATTCAAAATTTTTGACATCCAGAGGTTTAGTAAAAATGTCAGCGAGTTGTTTGTCAGTGGGAATAAAATGGAGTTCCATGTTGTTTTTCATAATATGATCACGAATGAAGTGATACCTGAGATCAATGTGCTTCGTTTTGGAGTGCATGACTGGATTGTTTGAGATAGCAATGGCACTGGTATTATCACAAAAGATTGGGGTCTTTGAATACTTAATACCATAATCAAGCAACTGGTTCTTCATCCAGAGTATCTGAACACAACAACTGGCT
This sequence comes from Erigeron breviscapus, assembly GCA_034093135.1. Classification (NCBI taxonomy): domain Eukaryota; kingdom Viridiplantae; phylum Streptophyta; class Magnoliopsida; order Asterales; family Asteraceae; genus Erigeron; species Erigeron breviscapus. The sequence continues at coordinate 58,092,312 of CM067173.1, forward strand.
GCAGATACGTATTCAGCTTCAGCAGTGGACAATGAAACTGAAGTTTTCTTCTTACTGGTCCAGCTGACCAGTTTTCCACCAAGGAAATGACATCCACCAGTAGTGGATTTCCTGTCTATCTTACAACCTGCATGATCTGAATCTGAATAACCCATTAGATCCATGCCTGAGCCTTTGGGATACCACAGACCTAGACTGGGGACACCTTTAAGGTACTTCAGTATGCGCTTAACAGCAAGCATATGAGATTCCTTTGGATTAGACTGATATCTAGCACATCACTTTTGAAAACATAATATCTGGTCTACTGGCAGTTAAATACATCAGTGAACCAACCATGCCTCTAGACAGTGGTGTTCACTGGTTTGCCATCTGGATCCGAGTCCAGTGTCAGTGGTGCAGAAATTGGAGTTGGTTTAGATGGTGAAGAATTCATATCGAATTTCTTTAAAAGATCTCTAACATATTTTTCCTTATTAATAAAAATTCCATCTTTGTTTTGTTTAATCTGGAGTCCAAGAAAATATGTTAATTCACCCATCAAACTCATTTCATATTCAGTTGACATTATTTTCGAAAATTTCTTGCACATGTTTTCATCAGTAGACCCAAAAATAATATCATCAACATAAATTTGAACCATTAACAGATTACCTTTTTCATGAAGAATAAATAAGGTATTGTCAATTGCACCTCTTTTGAAACCATTTTTCAACAAATGTTTAGTCAGAGTGTCATACCAGGCACGTGGGGCTTGTCTGAGGCCATACAGCGCTTTATCCAGACGATATACCCAATGTGGATGCTTTTCATCAACGAAACCTGTGGTTGTCTGACATAAACTTCTTCTTCAAGCTTTCCATTTCCATGCAAGAAAGCACTCTTTACATCCATCTGGTAGACCTTGAACTGATGATAAGCAGCGAATGCTAAAATATTCTGATCGCTTCAAGTCTAACCACTGGAGCAAATGATTCATCAAAGTCGACATCTGACTGGCAGTAGCCTTGTGCTACCAGTCTGGCCTTGTTTCTGATTACGTGGCCATCTTCATCTACCTTGTTCCTGAAGACCCATCTTGTTCCAATTGGTTCTTTCTTTCCAACTGGGAAAGGAACCAGATACCATACCTTGTTCCTTTCAAACTGGTGAAGCTCTTCTTGCATAGCAGTCACCCATCTTGGATCTTCCATAGCCTCGTCAATCTTCTTTGGTTCCATCAAAGATAGAAAACTAACATATAAGCATTGATTACTGGAGGCTCTTCTGGTCTGAACTCCTCTACTGGAGTCACCTATGATCTGATCAATAGGATGAGCTTTTGTCTATCTGGAGTACTGACCAGGATTGTTACTGACAACAATATCAGTGCAAGAATTCAGTTGAGTCTCCTCTGGAGTTGCTTCAGGAGGAGGTAACATCCCAAACGTTTTATGTTTGACTATTTGACTTTCCGTTAGTTAACGTTAGGTCTATTATGTTTATGGGCCTTATAAGGGATTATGTGATTAAATGCTTATGTGTTTAATATGAAATGACAAATATGTTGATTAATGAAAGTAAAGTTAAAGTTATAAAGTGCTTGTTAGTATGTTAAGACTCCCGGTAGAAAGTTAAGCTAAGAACGTTAAGTTGAAGAGTTGAGGGGTCTTAAGTGTAAGTTTGAGTTTTGGCCAGGGGTTCCAAATTATCGATATTCCAATTATATTCACAATTATTCACATAGTCAAACAAAGTCAAATAGAGTCAACATAGTCAAATATCACGGGTGTTACATTTAGTCACGTTAATTACAATTCAAAAACCCACATCATTAAGGTCATAACTCAGACCTAAACACCTATAAACATGACCCATGACATTGCTTTATGCATTGGAGGTTTGAGTAATACATTAGGACTCATAAAATCCGACGAAACTCGACCTTCACTCACTAATTCTACCTTTCAGGAAACTTGACATCAAAATCATCTTTAAAACTTTACCATTAGAAACTAGACTCTCTCACGATTCTAGGGATAGCTTATTTGTCAAAAACGGAGTTACGGTTCAAAAGTTATGGCCATTTGAAAATTCAGTCGCTGTTGCGCCGCAATGACTCATTGAGCCGCAACTTAACTCACTGACATCCCATTGCGCCGCAACTATGTAGTTGCGCCGCAACTGGGTACGAATCAGCACAGAAATCATCTTTAAACCTCCAAAACTTAACCAAACTCAACCCAAACGACCCCAACCCTTATGAACAACCTTTGAACCTTAAAATCCACCATATTAAGACCATAATGATGCAATAAAATCTTTGATTAACCCATACATGTTTTGCATCATAAAACAATCGTTAATTCGACATCAATTGATCTTCTAAGACCTAGATCTGATTCAAACGACTCATATGATTGAAAAGATCTAAAATTAATGATAATATACCTTTCCTACCTGTAGATCTCAAAGAGGATGCAATAAACTTGATCAAACACACTTGAATCACACGTTTTGAAGGATTTTCGGCTTGCAAATTGATGGAGGATGGCTAGAGGGCGGTTAGGGCTTAATTAGGAAGAAGAAAATCTGCAAATGACTCTCTAATGACAGTCCCTAAGTCCTAAACCCGTTTTTCACTTTCCTTCTATGTCAAAACTAGTCCCTAAGCTTCCTAATCATTCATTACTAGCCACA
>CM067173.1:58095990-58390990 GCA_034093135.1 Erigeron breviscapus
AAAAATTTGTTTATGATCAATCGGTTTATCTAAATAATAATGTAAGTCTCACAAGTTGAGATAACCATCAAAAATCCTTATAATTGTCCAACAAATCAATCATCAAACCAATGTAAGTAAATATAATGTGAGAATTAAGATTTCCATCTCAAAGTATGTCTATAAACTAAAATGTACGTAAAAGTGCTTAAGTAACAATAAGAATGTATATATATGCTTAAAATAAATACAAGTTTACAACTAAAGGCTTGTGTAACAAATCAAAAATACAAAAATATATCCATACATATACATATACATGACATATATATATATATATATAGACATACATACACATGCTAGAATAAAGTCAATTAATATTACAAACAAATACCATTTAACCTTACAAATATTTATACACTTACACCTAACATATATACACCTTATATACAACTTTTTATAAAAAAAAAAAAATGTAAAAACCCTTCCCATACCCCATTTGAGGCCGGCCCCCCTCCCATTACACAACACACTCCCATTTCAAACCCTACACTTCATTTCACTCTTGGAACTCACACACACACTTACACTTTTCACACTCTTCTTCCACTCTTATTTTCTCTCAAGAAAAACTCCTTCTCTTCTCTCTTTTTCTTATTATTTACGGCCAAGACAAGAACAAGAAAAGGGAAAGCTTAAATCAATATTAACACTTACTAATAATAAGGGTTTAAGTTAGTTTGATAAAGGGTTAATCCAAGGCATATTCAAGGGTTGTTCTAGGCTTAGATTCAAGGTATTATTGGGGTTTGAAGGCCACGAAAATCTGCCCAAAATCTTCATCCAAAACCAAGTCCAAGAGGGTATAATCTTCATCCTTTTTACTAGATCTAATCTCGTTTTTGTTTATATTCAAAGGTTTTATCAAAAACTCATACTTTCTTCTTGTTTTCTTTGTAATATACACTTAATGAGGGCAAAGTTGATAGGATCTTTCTTTCCATGCTCATGCATGTCGAATCTAATAAGAAAGATCCAAGGATTCAACAAGTTTAAGACCCAAAAGTGTGGTTATAGATTCGTAGCTTTTAAAGTGACTTTCTTGTTGATAGATCTATATGTTTTTGTATATTTTTGAAGAGTATATTCTGAGATTTTTCATATAAAAGATGTTTTTATATTGTTGAAAGTATATTCTAGATCTATAAAAGATGTTTTTGTATATTTTTGAAAGTATTTCTGAGATTTTTCATATAAAATATGTTTTTGTATATTTTTGAAGAGTATATTCTGAGATTTTTCATATAAAAGATGTTTTTGGTATTATATTTTTGAAAGTATATTCTGAGATTTTTCATATAAAAGATGTTTTTGTATATTTTTGAAAGTATTTCTAGATTCTATAAAATATGTTTTTGTATATTTTTGAAGAGTATATTCTGAGATTTTTCATATAAAAGATGTTTTTGGTATTATATTTTTGAAAGTATTTCTGAGATCTATAAAAGATGTTTTTGTATATTTTTGAAAGTATATTCTGAGATTTTTCATATAAAAGATGTTTTTGTATATTTTTGAAAGTATTTCTGAGATCTATAAAAGATGTTTTTGTATATTTTTGAAAGTATATTCTGAGATTTTTCATATAAAAGATGTTTTTGTATATTTTTGAAAGTATTTCTGAGATTTTTCTATAAAAGATGTTTTTGTATATTTTTGAAAGTATATTCTGAGATTTTTCATATAAAATATGTTTTTGTATATTTTTGAAGAGTATATTCTGAGATTTTTCATATAAAAGATGTTTTTGGTATTATATTTTTGAAAGTATTTCTAGATTCATATAAAATATGTTTTTGTATATTTTTGAAGAGTATATTCTGAGATTTTTCATATAAAAGATGTTTTTGGTATTATATTTTTGAAAGTATTTCTGAGATTCATATAAAATATGTTTTTGTATATTTTTGAAGAGTATATTCTGAGATTTTTCATATAAAAGATGTTTTTGTATATTTTTGAAGAGTATATTCTGAGATTTTTCATATAAAAGATGTTTTTGTATTGTTGAAAGTTAGATCTATAAAAGTTGATAGTAAAAAGTGTTGATTCGAATGCATATATGCTAGATTTAAGAAAGTTGGATCTTTTGTTGGATTATGAGATGGATATGGACTTGTTATAAGTGAAAAATATGTTAATATGAATGTTAATATTCTGGAAAAATTGGTAAAATATCAAAGGTATAAAGATTTAATCAAAGCATGTTAAAATAAGCTAGAAATCACAAACCGAAAACACGCAAAAATGCATTTTGAGCACACACATGCACCATAATCTTATGACCAAGAAAATATGATAAACCTACTGGAAAAATGTTGGAATAAAGCACAAAACTCAGATCTATTGGTCCATGACAACAATAAGCTCAAAAATCACCTTTTCGGGTCAAATAATCACTAACCGAAAGCACTAAATTGCACATATCACACCACCACCACTCTCACGATTTTGGACACCAAAATATGATGAACTTTCTGGAAATAATGAAACAAGAATGAAAATCCATTTTGAAGCACTTTAATTGCTCAAGAAATGAGGCTAAAATCACTATTTCGGTAAACGATTTTTAATTATGAAACCCTCAAAATGAGCAAGACACAAGAGGGGTTGAATTGATATGATTTTGTATGGATAAAGGTTGCCTAAAAGGCCTGAGAATTCTGGCCAAAATGTTTAGTGGTGATTTCTATGAATTTTCATGAATTATTGAATTTAAATAGTAATTAAAAGACATAAAAATCCATAAATAAATTATGTAAATCAAGAATGAAGTTAAATCAACTTAACCATTGATAAAAATAATTAAAACCTACTGGGGAAAAATAATCAAAAGACAAGAGACATGTGTTACATAATTTTGAAATAAATAAATTAGTAAAAACAATTAATTAAGTATTATCATTAAAATAAAGGAAAAATGCACAAATAAAAGTATAAAAAAATGAAATTATAAATTAAAGAGCATCTATGTCAGTAGATAATTCAAAGGAAATTATTCATAATTTATAAAGACAATTATGACACTTAAAAGTATTTTTAAGAATTTATTTAGCAAATAAATCAATAAAAGTGAATAAATAAATAATTAAATATTATTAAATTAAACATATATTTACAAACCAGAAAATATACTTAAAATAATTATATTATGAGACCACTTATGTCAAATATCATTACTAAGCAAAGTGTGCAATGGAAATCATATCAATCCAAGCCAAACTACCGAAATTCCAATAAACGTACAAAAACGTATAATGAGAAAACGACTCTTACCACCAAATCTCTTATACCCAAACAATGAGAACATCATAATGCACTTAAATTCCATAATCTAATAACAACCAAAGATGGGCAAGTCTACTAGTATACATCTCATGATCTAGCTCACTAGTTCATGTCACGCGAACTTACACCGCGATTATATACGTTATGGTTTAGGCTTGCTTGAGGCGCAACAAATCTAAACGGAGGAATCGCGTTTGAACAGCCCCTATTCACTCTCTAATCAAGTGAGTCATAGCCCCCTTTCAAACTCTTTTATATGTTTACTTACGGGGTGAAAAGCATGATTAATTAAAATGACTTTCTATTATGAAATGATTCTTTGAAACAATGATAATGTTATGGGAATTGTATTGTATGTTCAACGTGGTATATGTTATATGATGAGCTTGAGTACTGTCAAACGGTGGTCCCTGTACACTACTATTAACTCATTTGAGGCCTGTAGTTAGAGGGTTGCGCAACTAGGACTTGTCCCCTCATCCACTATTATAGGTAACGGTGGGATGTTTGGTCTGCCTTTGTGGTCACCTTCATCGCCAGTCTGGCCTCGCGGTGCTCTAACTACTATATATTTATGGGCGTCTCCATGGCACGACCCTTGGTTATCTTTATGCACGTGATTGACAGCATGTGCTTATCATTATCTTATCATTTGGGGCATTATATATATTGATTATTGGGACATAACCGGTCTTAGTAGTGGCTCAAGAACAATCTCATCGATTTATGTCATGGTAGTCTTACCATTGACCCAGAGGTATTGATATTATATTATGGATGGGAATTATTGATTGAACATACGGTTTGGGTGTGGACAGTATGATGAAATTCTTGGAAATTTATGACTTATTCCTTACTGAATTTGATTAAATATATGTGTGTTGTTAGCATAATCCTATGAACTCACTCAACTCTCGTAGTTGACACTTTTTCTCATGCTTTTCAGGTCTAGGGCAATAAGTTAGCTTTTGGACCGCTTCATGGATGATGTGTTTACTTGTTGTATGTGGACTAGTAACGCAAACATTTGATCTTTTGGTTATGAATTTGGTTATGTAATGATTATCAAACGTCAACTTGAATTTGTTACCTTTTTAATTTGAATGGCATTTGAAACTTTATGTTGATGTTTATTACCTAAATCTTTTGTACCATGTCGTTCTGTGGCATCTCGTGTTTCCGCTATAGTCGGGGTGTTACAGAGTACCATCTATCAAGTTGGGACTTACAGGTTATAATTATGTCAAATTAACTATAACATATGTTAATTTGTTAATTTGGGATAATGACAATGTAATGTCTTAGAAAATGTGAGAAAGATAAATCATTCAAATATAGATAAAATAAGTCGAATATAAAATCACTTGTCATGTTTTTACGTTCACAGATAAAAAAAGATAACTTGGAGTTTAAGTCCATATATAAACAACAATCACCATAAGGTTAACTAATTGTCAAAATTCCGTAAAATACATTCATTCATCTCCGGAAACAACTTATAAAATTCCAAGTGTCAATTCTATCACCTAATCGTAAATAAATAAATTAAATTAAATTAACAGGCCCGCGTTTTTGCGGGATCTAAATCTAGTTTCTTTCTAAAGAAGTGAATAGATAGACTCTATTATGCATCCATGAGAATAAATAGATGCATCCATGTTTTTAGGAAAGGTGCATCACTATTTCATTATTTTCTACTCCCTCCGTCCCATATTAATTGTCCTACTTTGACTTTTTGAGTCTTTTTTCCCAACTTTGACCGTAAATATTTACGGTCAAAGTCGGAAGAAAAAGACTTGACCAGTCAAAATAGGACAATTAAAATGGGACGAAGGGAGTATTTAATTTGGTGGGCAGTTCCTTGAATACGTGCATAATTATTCGGTTATAATTATTAGACAAAATTCCAATTTTACCCCTTGTTCTCAAGGTTCTTATTTTAAAGTGGTATGTATTGGATGGGGACCCCTATATTACTTTTTTTTGACAAGTGAATTTTATCTCAGACGCGTATGATGTGTGCTAATCGCACAACGAAAGGGTCCCGCACTAAGCGGATCTTAAATAGCCTTTCTTACCATACCACTCCTTAATTGGAAAATACCGTCGAGGAGAACCTACCAAGGTTCGAACTCGAGACCTTGGAGTAAACTCCCCGGGGTCCCGCATAGCAGGTTTAGTGAAACACCCCTGACCACTGGGGTTTAACCCAGGGACCCCTATATTACTAAGTGTAAATCATAGCCCAAAACCAATATATATACTGTTGACCATATACTGAAGCTCCCATTCCACAATCTTTTAATTGTTATAACCACTTTGACAATGTTGGTGGTTGTAATATGAGAATGTAAGTTTATAACAAATCGGTTGGTTCATAAACGATGCAGACAAGAAATTTAAAAGCTCATGAAAAGAACGTGTAAGCTTCAATTTTAAAGTTAAATGGTTATAAAATTTCACCAAAATGGAACTACAAGATTTACGGGTCTTGAAAAGAAGAGCATACCCCTATGCTCCACCAATGGGGCTACAACGATATCATAACATATTATGTTTTATATTGTACTTTCCTTTATACGTGTGGTTAAAAGTAAATAACTCAGGATTATTTTAGATCCATGCTTTGTTAGTCTATTTTTAGTATTTATTTAACAACACATATATAATACAAGTAAGTAGCTGATAAAATTCAATACCGTTTTCCACGCATTATGAGTCTCAATACATATGGTCCACGACATTGTATGAGAGAGGTTAAAATTTAAACAATTTCATTTTTGCCTAAGATAGAGAGACTGCTTTGAAAATTCACCCGAGGTAGAATAAGATTTCCGGTCTTGCAATGAGTAAGGATAAAATTCTTGACCCGTGTCTCCAAAGACAAAAGTGTCTGTTTTCGGTATTTGTTTAACAACACATCACTTTCAAAAATCACATATAAATGCTTCGTGTTTTTTTTTCTTTTCTATTTAACATATGTCCAGTCTTCTGATTTAATCAAGGAAAACATCGATAGCAACTAACATTGAATATACATGTTCAAAAGCAATAGATAAGATGTGAAAATGAAGCAATTTAAGTATGACAATAATACATACACCGATAACGTAGTTGAGGTGTGACCTTTTAATAATGCAACCCTACCACTTAATTTAGAGTTTGTCCCAACGGTGATCCTGATCGATCGATACATGCATTATTATGTGTATAATACGTATCTCCTTGACTAATACCACCACAAGATTGTATGGTTGGGTGCCTGATTTAGACATGGTAGTAGTGGCTTTAGTACGTATATAAATATAAATGAATTAAAGCACAAGTTTTAGGCCCTACAATTTAGAAGGCCTCAAAAAAAAATTTATTTACAAATATGATCTTTGTTTAAACGAGAATCACAAATTTTTTTTTGAAAACAATGAGAACCATCAAATACTGTATGTATTATTTAACTGATTTGCGAATATCTTCGTATATAATCGGTTATATATATATAATAAATCCCTTGAAATTAAAATAAAGAGTTAATAATAAGTTTAAATAATACCTAATCCTCAAATCATTACAATAATAGACATTGGAAACATCGTATATATAAAAAAAGGTTTTCAAGTTCACATTAACAAACATAGCTAATGAACCATCTATTGCACCACCCCCACTACTATCGTCGCCAAAGTATCATGTGGGCACCCGTCTAGTTTATTGGTAATCAACACTTAACACAAAACAAGTGGTTAATTCCCGAATTGAACCATCTATGGCACCACCCAAACAGAAAATCAAAAACGCAATTGATGGATTGAAATACTACTTTAATCTCATATGTGAACTATTGGTCGAATTGCACATAAAAACCTTCAGAGTACACCAAAATCATCTATGTGCAATAGAAGGTTTCTTTGGAGGCTAAGCTTAGGGTATGACAAATGGTGATTAGGGCGGCCTTAATTACCATTAACTCCATATTTTAATTTCATATTCTGACACTCCATTCCCTTTAAACCTAACTTATTCACAATTAATACATCCAGTGCCGCCTTAAGGTTTTGGAGGCCTTAAACGAGATTAATATCAGAGGCTTAGTTCATTAGCATATAAATTAAAGTAAACAAAAAACAAAAACAATAAAATACTTGACTTATGTTATTGAACTACTAGTCATGATAAAAAGATCCAGATATTAATGAAAAAACGAAAACCAATAAGATTGTTATTGCAATATAAATTATAGAATACACTTAGTTCAAAGTCCAAACATTAAGTGTAGTATCAAAATATCGAGGCATTAGATCTAAAGTGATCGCCTAGTACATAATACTGTTGTGCCACATCTGAATACATCATTAGAGTAGTAACAAGCATTTAAGTAAACATTTAAGCAACAAAAACAATGGTCAAGTACACTTAAGTTAAAGCACTTAAGAAGGTTAACGTAAAGCATTAAATAACTAACGGCAAATTAGTTAACGGGGGGAATAATTAGATTTGGGATGTTACATCTATTATATATGGAACTTGAAATATTATTTTATAAACTTGTTTTATATGACGTATCTAACGTGTTCGCTATAATGATTTGAGAGAGATGTATTGTTTTTTTGGGGTAATGGAATGTAATATGTATCTATATCTTTAGCATTTTCAGGGGAGGTGGGTAGCCAGGTAGGCAAACCCGACATTATTGCAATATAAATTATAGAATACACTTAGTTCAAAGTCCAAACATTAAGTGTAGTATCAAAATATCGAGGCATTAGATCTAAAGTGATCGCCTAGTACATAATACTGTTGTGCCACATCTGAATACATCATTAGAGTAGTAACAAGCATTTAAGTAAACATTTAAGCAACAAAAACAATGGTCAAGTACACTTAAGTTAAAGCACTTAAGAAGGTTAACGTAAAGCATTAAATAACTAACGGCAAATTAGTTAACGGGGGGAATAATTAGATTTGGGATGTTACATCTATTATATATGGAACTTGAAATATTATTTTATAAACTTGTTTTATATGACGTATCTAACGTGTTCGCTATAATGATTTGAGAGAGATGTATTGTTTTTTTGGGGTAATGGAATGTAATATGTATCTATATCTTTAGCATTTTCAGGGGAGGTGGGTAGCCAGGTAGGCAATGTTACATCTATTATATATGGAACTTGAAATATTATTTTATAAACTTGTTTTATATGACGTATCTAACGTGTTCGCTATAATGATTTGAGAGAGATGTATTGTTTTTTTGGGGTAATGGAATGTAATATGTATCTATATCTTTAGCATTTTCAGGGGAGGTGGGTAGCCAGGTAGGCAAACCCGACATTATTGCAATATAAATTATAGAATACACTTAGTTCAAAGTCCAAACATTAAGTGTAGTATCAAAATATCGAGGCATTAGATCTAAAGTGATCGCCTAGTACATAATACTGTTGTGCCACATCTGAATACATCATTAGAGTAGTAACAAGCATTTAAGTAAACATTTAAGCAACAAAAACAATGGTCAAGTACACTTAAGTTAAAGCACTTAAGAAGGTTAACGTAAAGCATTAAATAACTAACGGCAAATTAGTTAACGGGGGGAATAATTAGATTTGGGATGTTACATCTATTATATATGGAACTTGAAATATTATTTTATAAACTTGTTTTATATGACGTATCTAACGTGTTCGCTATAATGATTTGAGAGAGATGTATTGTTTTTTTGGGGTAATGGAATGTAATATGTATCTATATCTTTAGCATTTTCAGGGGAGGTGGGTAGCCAGGTAGGCAAACCCGACATTATATTATATTATATACCCTTAATAAAAGTCATTGAAATGAACAGTAAAAAACCTGAGTAGAATATTTATTTAGTTTGCGGATTAAAAGAAGAATTAGTCCTTAGATGAAATTGTCTGGGGCTCTGGTTATTGAGTGAAAGATTGTGCGTTCGACCCGCCTCCCTCTTTTTTCTTTTTCTTTTTTACTTTGTTTTATTTTTTTTACATTTTACTCCCCTCCTGTTTTCTTATTTTGTGTCTTTTTAGTTTGGGATTATAAAAATGTCATTTTGCCTCCTGTATTTTCATTCTTTTATATTTTTAATGTTTTTTTTTGTCTCAAACATTTTTATTTGTTTTTACATTTGAAGTTTGTTCATTCTTTGATATTTATATTTCTATTTTTGTTTTTAAGCATTTTTCCCTTATAGTATTATTGTCATATTGTGTATTTTTATTAAACTTTTGGTTATTTTTTTTTCCAATCATTGTTTTTTTGTAACACTTTTGTTTCACATATATTCTTTTTGTTTTTTGTAATATTTTGATTTTTACCAACTTTTATTAAAATCTTTTTGTTCAATTTTTTTCCTTTTGGTTTGACTTTGGATTATTTTTTTGTCACATTTTGTCTTTTTACTATTTTTTTAAGTAAACATAAACATGTTGGTTTTGTTGTGATGAACCATTAAAGGGGAAACCGGATACCCGCGTTCGCGGCAACGCGTGAAGTGAATTTTCTAGTTATTTATAAAAGATTTTGTTTACACATATTATTTCCTTAGAAGTTTATGTTTTTTTTTTCCAAGCTCGTCCTGACTATTTGGGGGAGGGAACGCCTGTGAAACATGACACTTGTTCTCCGTCGTCAAAAGTAGTTGAATTAATTCGATATATATCTCTACTACTTTATAAAAATTATCACACTCTTCTCCTAACATTTTTCAACACTCTCTTTCATAAAAATGTCCTCATGCGAAATGACTATTCTACCCTTAATGAATTAATTAATTTTCTCTTTTTTATTTATTAATTTAAACATCTCCACTTAAAATACCTATAATATCTTTAATGAAATAATTTACAACAAACTCAATCAATCCTAAAATAACCACAATAGCCTTTTACATTAATTATTTTTACAATAATAACCACACCACCACCACTACCAACCACCGCCGCCACCACCACACCGCCGCTACCACCACCACCGCCGCATTGCGCGGGTAAAATGCTAGTAAAAAACAAATAAGTAAAGGGGTTTCTAACAGAAATGGCAATTTTGTACACATGCTGGTTCTTTGCAGGAAGTTCCTATCATTGTCTAATTTTTTTTCCCTCTTTTATAGTTGGATCCATTCCCCACCTCTTGTTGTTTTAGTAATCCATTAATTTCAATCTCATCTACTTCCCTGTTCAACATTAAATACAACTAGTTATGCAATTATTCAATAAAACGAATTGGTAGCTAAATGTAAAAGGAATGCATCATCATACATATGTCTAAAACACGAGTATATAATATTAAACTAGACGCATATTTGCGCGATGTGGTGATATGACAATAATGATAATGGTGGCGTTGAAGGCAGCAGTAGCGGCTGATAGTGCTGATAGCGGTGTGAACATGTGATTATTAATATAAAAATAATTGATGTACAAGAGGTAGTTTAGTTATTTTAAGTTGAATGATTATGTTGTAAAAATTTCATATAATATTATAATATATTAGGTTGAGATATTTAAATTAATAAATAAAGAAGAGATATTTTGTATTAGTTTCTTAGTTGAAAAAAAATATATTAATGTAATATATATCAATATAGATCTAGATATATGTCTAATCAGAATTTTGACCAATTTACCAATAGATTTTACTTTGTCTCTTTCCATTATCTCCACTTCCAATTGTTAAGTGTCTTCATCTTATTTGTAAATTTGTAAGCATGTGTATGCTTGTGAAAATTAGGCTTATATAACTTCTTTTTTAAATATAATTCACTTTATTTCTCTTTATGTTTTAGATCTCATTGTCTGGAATAATAATGGCAGATATACATGATAATCATATTTTGTAACTTTATTTAGTGATCACAAATAATACCATCACGCACGTACTTCATTTCCGTTTTGATCCAAGGCAATACACATGTTATATGTTGGAACTGGTAACATGACTTCTTAAAATAACAATAACAATAATATCATCCATAATTTTAGTTTGCTGTTAAAAGAAGTACGTACTAGAAGTAAGACAAAACCTCATGCGTGCATAAACTACTTCATATCATCATATCATGCATGATGTTTCATATTTGATAAGTTAACAATGATAATAAGAAAGGATAGATAGTTATACTTTAATTTACTTTCAAAGGACAAAAGGATTTTATCCCAACATTCATATTCACTAAAAAAGTACATAAATTTTCATTTTTCTCGGAGTTAAAACTAAGCTCATAATCCATTACAAATTTACAATTCACGGTCCTATATTTTTTTATAGGCACATTTTGGACACCAACTTCACCTCATTATACAAAGGTGAAAGCCATTATAGGGTAGATGCAAGTATCTCAACCGTGTTCCGACTAATGCCTAATGAATTAATGACTTTTATGGATAGCCACATAAATAATAGATTTATAACAACCCACACAATTTGGCCGAGATTTAAACCTCCATGTAAATCTTATGACTCCACCCGTTGAACTTCATTGTCTATACATTGTCCTAGTTAAGTTGTATACTTAATGTTGCCCGATATATTATTTTGCTGTCAGAATATTGATTCAAAGGATTTTATTTATTTATTTTGGACTAGAGAGATTGGAAATATATCAATAGCAAACATATCCAAGTTCACCTGCCTTCACTATTGAATCATTTTTGTGCACAAACAAAAAGATTTCTATAATCACCATGCTAAAGATTTGCCATAACTTGAAGCGTTGGAAGCAATTTGTATTACAATGTAGATTTGATTTCTAGGTGTCAAATCATAAAAGTCAAAGGCTTTGTTCTATCAAAGTCACTAATGTAGTATTATTAGTTGGTGGAAGTTGAGTGATGGATATGTTTGTAAAGAACATTACTCATGACTCATGAGGTATGCAAGCTGTGCCCTCTCTTTTTATACAAATCAAACTTTTGTTTCTTCAAATTTCATTCAAAATTCAACATTATAAATATTAACTTAAACACACTTCCATAATAATCCTTCTCCACTCACTAAACATGGTGCTTTTCCTGACCATTTTGTCTTTCATCCATCTCTTATATCTTCTTTACATTATAATCAACTTTCTTGATAGTAAAAGGCACCAAAAATGTTACTTGTTGGATTACCAATTGTACAAACCCTCCGATGACCGGAAACTTTCAACCGAATTTTGTGGTGAAGTCATTAAGAGGGCTAAAAATCTCGGTCTAAATGAGTACAAGTTTCTTCTCAAAGCAATTGTTAGTTCCGGCATTGGTGAAGAAACATACGCTCCAAGAATGGTGTTTGAAGGCCGTGAAGAAAACCCGACTTACCAAGATGCAATTATAGAGATGGAAGAGCTTTTTGAGTATACCATTGGAAGACTTTTAAGGCGAACCGGGATTTCACCTTCGGAGATTGATGTTTTGGTAGTTAATATCTCAATGTTGGCTTGTATGCCTTCGTTATCGAGTCGAATAGTGAACCGATACAAGATGAGGGAAGATATTAAAACCTATAATTTGTGTGGGATGGGGTGTAGTGCAAGTTTGGTGTCTTTAAATGTTGTTGAAAGTATTTTTAAGTCAAAGAAAAATCAGTTGGCTATGGTGGTGACATCTGAATCTTTGACTCCGAATTGGTATATTGGTAATGATAGATCCATGATACTTTCAAATTGTTTGTTTAGGTCAGGAGGGTGTGCTATGATTCTAACAAACAAGCCAAGTTTAGCTCAAAAATGCATGTTGAGGCTAAATTGCTTGGTCCGAACGCACCATGGTGCAAAAGATGAAGCATATGGTTGTTGCATACAAACCGAGGATGAACAGGGTCGGGTAGGTTTTCATTTAGGTAAAAACCTACCCAAATCCGCAACTCGGGCATTTGTTGACAATTTGAAAGTACTAGCTCCGAAGATCTTACCAATCCGGGAGCTACTCCGGTTTAGTATCCTTTCTGTAACCCTAAAACTGCTCCACAACAGTCAAAAAAAGTCATCAGGGTTACCCAGACCCATAATCAACTTTAAGACAGGTGTGGATCATTTTTGTCTCCACACTGGTGGAAAAGCTGTAATTGACACCGTCGCTCAGAGTCTTGGTCTAAGCGAATATGATGTCGAACCGGCACGGATGACTCTGCACCGGTTCGGCAATACTTCAGCTAGTAGTGTTTGGTATGTTTTAGGGTACATGGAGGCCAAAGAAAGGCTAAAAAAAGGCGATAAATTGTTTATGATAAGCTTTGGGGCAGGTTTCAAGTGCAATAGTTGCTTATGGGAAGTTGTACGTGATCTGGAAGGAGTAGAAAATGTATGGAAAGAGTGTAAAATTGAAGACTACCCACCACAAACCATAATTAATCCATTCATGGAGAAATATGGGTGGATCCAGGACGAAGACATTAACACCTTCAAGATACCAGAGTGAACATTAAATTACAAGGTCGACGTACAAAAGGTCGCGTCATTTTAGTTTTCACGATTCATTATTTATTTATAGAAAAGACAAAGGTATATTTTATTGTGTGTATTTTACTTTGTATGTACGTAATGTGATTTGTTTAACGAAACACACGCTACCATTTGATTTCAATTCCTATATTCGATCACTCTAAATTTCAGGGTTTTAGATGTAACTTAATGAATTGCTAGCTTCTTGTACATATTGTGGATTATGGTTTACACTCTTTTAATGTTATCATTTTCGATTGTTGCATATTTTGCCTTTTTTTTATATCGATCTATTGATTAGCTATATGTTTTTGAAAGGCAAGTCACCATTTGATTTCCTAATTAAATTTACTCTCAAATTGAGAGTTTAGATTTAACTTGAGGAATGTTTTCCTTGAGTTGTAGGTTTCAAGTTTGAGTCTTTCCTGATGTAGTTTGATGCAGTTTCGCACGCAATCAAATGGCTCAAGAACATTAGATGATCAAATAACTGAAAACCATCACGGTTTCTTGACAAAAGTCAATTTTCTTATAAACTCAATAATATTCAACTCAATTTTACAATAACTAGAACCCCTATTTATAATAATCCTAACATCACTAAAATAGGAAGCAAATCAATCCATATTTGAAAAAGATAACTTACTAAGTTAAAAGATAACAAATAATATAAAAAGATTACTTATTAAAATAAAAGATATTGTGGGTTGGATCGGGTCACGGGTCTCCTGCATCATTCTCCCCCTCTTCGAAAAAGACTCGACCTCGAGTCTTGATAGCTCTCAAAACTCTAGCCACCTGGGTCGTAGGGTACTTCTCTCTGAATTATACTCGGGAGCAGCATAACGTGATTAAAGAATTCTATATGTCCACCATAAGCTAATTGAATTAAATCATGCATGCCACATCCAAATGTAACTTTCACATCAATGGAATTGCTAGCACTATCGTCATTGACAAAACGTCAATATTCTTATAAAACTCAAAATCAATCAACTTTTTTTTACAATAACCCAAGACCCCTATTTATAATAATCCTAACACCATTAGATTAGGAAATAAATCAATCTATAATTATCTAATGATATAAAAATATAACTTATAAAAATAAAATATAACTTATTAAAATAGAAGATAATCTTAACTTATTAAAATAGAAGATAATCTGGTCATAACTTATTAAAATATAGATAATCTGGTCACGGGTCTCCTGCATCATAGTTTCACTTATGTAACAATCGCAAATGATAACATTAAAAGATGGGTGGTGCCAGGCCTCCCCTAATAGGCACAAACGCAATGAATTTTCTATAGCTCGACCAAAGATTTTTCGAAGTTTATATAGTATGACCCCCTCCAATGAGTCAAAAACACTGTATCCTGCCTCCGCCACTGCACACTTTATGTCTAATTTCGAGTCCTTCATATGCCTAAGTAGATGTCACGTTCTCGATCCTTAACGTTAAGAAAAAAGATATAACTTGATGAATTAATTGCTTTCTGTACGTAGAATTTATTTTAAGCTATGTTTCCAGCTTTTAAACATAACAAAGAAAAAATACATGAAGAATTGTTGATACAGCTGGAACTTTTATTTTCAGTTTCTTTATTGCTATAGGATTGATTAAGCTATGTTTTAGAACGATATATGTACTTGTTTGACCATCGATAGCCAAAAATGTAAAGCTATTAAATTTCAAAGTACTATTCAATCAGGATGAAGTGCAAGTAATCAATGCCTTTTGTTATATAGTGATTATGATCAACACATATAAGTTTTCTAGAGTCAACGAAATCAAGGGGAGATGAGAGGCTTTGCCGAGATGTTTCGAATTTAAATCCAGACATTAACATTAAGTTATTAATTGAAAAACTAATCACCAACAACTAACTATGTTTGCGGTTTAATATTTTTTGAAAAAAAAAGTCATTGTGAGTCCCTTAAGTTCGATGGTTAACCAGGAAAGTGTAAACTACAACAAGTCTAATAATCACTAGATTGGACTAGTATTACTTGTAAATAAATGCAAGAGTATATAAACAAAGTAATACAAGACTTAAAGCAATAAACAAGTAAAGTGGAACATTATGTATTTTTCAATGGTGTATTTTATTTATGATGTTAAATAAAACACAAGGTTGTGCGGAATCAAGATAATACAAATAAGTATGTATCCTAACAACCTATGAGTTACAAATGATCTATATTTGTCAAATAACTCATTTGGATCGAGATACTTAAAGTTGTGAAGTATCCCAGTTTAAGATCGAGAGTATTTGGACAAATTCACTTTCATGCAAAGTGTATGCTTAAAAGTATTTTTCTCAAGGAAATGACTTTGTATTTATAGGAAACAAAATTCACCAGTGAATTTTGTGCCGTACAAATATGGTTGCATACATTTAATGATCCGACAAGAGCATTAAATGTATTGGATAAGGAATAAGGATAAAGTCACATCAAATGACTTTGTATCCTTTTATCCAACCACCTTTACACACGTATACTTTGGTAAAGAACAAGTGGATTGTTCTTAGGAAAGTGTGTAAAGGGAAAAGTCAATCCTCGATATCAGTGTTCAGACTTGTAGGGTCTAGAACACTGACAATCCTCCAGTGTACAGATCTGGTAAGACTTTCCAGTGGACTCCGCCATTTGTCAGTCTTCTTTCTTCAGACTTCAGTCTTTGACTTCAGTCAGAATGTCTTCAGTAGAGTTGATCTGGACTGGGGTGAAGTCCAGTGAGCTCATCTGGAGAATACTCCAGATTTTCTATACAAGTATTTGCTCACTGGTCTTCCATTATTTCTGGACAAATCTTCAGAGGGACTCCAGATTTCAAGTCTGGAGTAGGTCCAGTAGAACACGTTTCTGGATAGATCTTCAGTAAGGCTCCAGTAGTCGAGTCTGGAGCGAGTCCAGTAAATCTGGACCTAACAAATTCCCTCTATTTGTTTAGAAATAATGCAAGTGTTTTCAAGCTTAAATCTATACACTTTGTATGCTTGAAAAACACAAGTTTCGATTTGTCTAAAAAATCTAAGTTACTGGAAAACACTTTATAGATCATGAGTGTTTTCAGTTTCATCAATTAAGTTCTAACTTAGACTAAATCTGATCATTTATTTATATGAATCAAAAATTGCAACTATTATTACATACATCAACTGATAAATAGTATACAATTTTCATAAAGCAATAATTTACAACAAGTAAATGATAAGAGTCAGGCCCTTCTTTTTGATGTCTGTACTGGAGCATCTTCAGTAGCCTTTCTCTTTGGTGATGGAGAAGATGGTATTGATTCTGGCGTTCTTATGCCCATTGCAACTTCCATCTGTTGCTTTCTTCTCCATACCTTTTCAATTCTTTTCAGAAATACTTTAACATCAGTCGACACATTTGTCTTCCCCCTGAACGTTAAAGCGATTTCCTTCAGTTCACTCCATCCAAAAGCTTGGACTGAAGTACTTTTCCTTTCGTCAGTAAAGTTACCCTCCCTGGTCAACTTTACTTCAAACTTAGACATGCCTTCATGATCTTCAGCCAATTTGATTTCAGCACCAGTGATCCTTCTAGCATCAGCCCTGAAGTTTAACATTTCATTGTATTTTTCTTTCAGCTTGGCTTGCTGGATCAATGCTTCAGTTTCCTTGGACACTCTCCTTTGCTCTACAGCAGATTGGAGTTCTTGACGATTGGTTTTTCGAGAAGTGTCCAGGGAAATGAAATTGCTTACATCAGCATCTTTGATTGCTTTGATTTGTCTGGCAGTCAATTTTGGTAAACCAGTAAGTCTCTTTCCTGTACTCTATCTCCAGAGCACCAGCATTCTTTCTTATCTTTTTCTGGAGACTTACCAGTTCATCCTTCCTTTGTCTGATGAGTTCTGGTACACTCACGCCATAAATAATAGAATCATAGACTTGTTCTTCTTCAGCGTAGAATGAGCATACATGAACATCATCCAATAAACTCAAACATTGATGAACTCTGGGGTCATCCTTCATCTTTTTATACACTTCAATATTAATGCCTAACCTGCCAGCATTGTAAGAATCCAGAGTACCCATAGTTGCCATCTCCTTTTGATGGGCCAGCAGTTCATCTTTTTGATTTCTTTTGAAAATCTCTATCATGATGCATTCTTGTTCAAGTTTCTTGGATGTTTCATCATCAGCATCTTCAGTTTGCTCTTCCTCTTCACCAGATACCACTTTTTCTTTTCCTTTAACAGCCTTCAGTGTAGTTGGAATATCTAGGAAGGTCTCAAACTGGGGCTCACTGGCTTCAGTACCAGTAGCTTCTTCAGTTAGCCCGGCTTCAGTGCCATATGCTCTTTGTCTTTCAGTTAGCCCGACTTCAGTGCCATATGCTCTTTGTGACATGTGCTTCAGTGTTTGGTCACCAGACGACTTTTCCCCCTTGGAACGATCTCCAGTTCTTGACTTGAGATCATTCCATAACTGTTCAAGCATAAGTCTGTCCAGTGGACCAAAAGTTATACCTTCTACTGGAGTTGTTTCAGACACAACTTTCTTAAGTGCCTGCACTTCCTTCTGAACATTTGCAACTGCTTTAGGCAAGTGTTTTGGCAACTTCTCATCCAGTAACTTTTCTACTTTGGGTAACACCCCATCATGAATGCTACGAAGAACAGTCCCAGAAACTTCTTCACATAATTCTTTCAACATATTGTTTCTGAACTTCCTTGTACATTCATCACTTATAGTACTAACAACTGCACCCTGGTCTAGTGTGGGTCTACTCTCCAGAGAACTGACCTGTAAACCAAATTCTGAACATCTTCTTTCAGACCTGCCAGTTCACCAGTGACTGTAGTCTGAACAGAACTAACCAGCCTAGTCTCTAATCCCTAGACTGCCATTTTGATCTTTTCAGTGTTGTTGTTTGTGGCCAGTACCAGTTCATCAAGCTTCTCATAAACCAGCTTCTCATTCCCAGCAAAGACATTCATCTCAGAAGCAAGGTTATTTGATAATAAAGATTTGAAGTCTGAAATAACCTGAGATGAAGTCTGGAGTGATCTCTCCAGGTCCGCCACCTTACTTAAAAGGCCTTGGACCTCGGCAGAAGATGAAGTAGAGAGACCACTGGGAGGTTCAAGAGTTGAAGGTAATCTGGTCATTAGAGGAACTTGTGCCCAGTCCTCTTCAGTTGCAGCTTCAGATGTTGCAGCTGGTGACTCCGGCGCACGAGGTGGAGGTTGAGATTCTGAAGGTTGAGTGGTTGCTGGAGTGAAGTATTGAGTGTGTTCTGGAATTGAAGGTGGTGGTGGTGGTGGTGGCATGTTTGATTGTGGTGGTGGCATTTCTGGTGGAGGTGTTGGCATTTCTGGTAGATTTTCTTCTTCTTGTACATCTTCACCCAGAAAATTCATGTTAACATCAAAACCTTCAGACATTGGGGAATCAACATCATCCCATTCTGGAGTCATCCCAACTGTCTGTTCACCAGGCTGTTCACCAGTTTCTACATTAACCTGTTCACCAGCCTCTACATTCAAGTCTAGTGGAGCCTCTTGCTCAACTTCCTCAACAACCTGCTCAACAACCTCTTGTTCAAAAATTGGTGATCCATCTAGATTCATAACATCACCAGGATGTCTTTCTGGATTCACCTGGAGTCCAACTCTCATCAGACGCCTATTAGTTCTAGGTCGTCTGGAAGGTTCAACAACTTCTGTACCTTGACCTTCTGGAGCAACTTGTCTAATGGGCTGTACAGCCTCAATGATCTGTACATCATCACCAGATGGTCCTTCAACAGCTTGACCTCTATCTGGACCCATTTCAGCTTCTTCCCTTTGGAAGGAAAACATGGACTGAGGAATATCTACCTCATCCAGTGGAGACCTGAGGTTGAACAGGTCCCTCATATACTCACTCACAGAAAAGTGAGTAGTATCAAAATCATACTGGTCGCCAAGAGCATTCTTAAACATAAGAGAAAGGAAACGAATATAAGGAACAAATGGTTTTCTTCCTTTCACTCTTAGGCGCTCAACCAGGTCATCAAAAAGAATTTGGGAAAAGTCCACTCTAAGCCCAAACCATAAGCAGTAGGCAATCTGGAGGTGGGTTTGATTTATCTGGTCTAACCCTCCAGAACTGCCTCCCAGACATTCAACAATATGAGTGAAGAAATATCTCCATGAGTCTGACAGCTTGCTCATGTAGATAGTCCCTTTTCTGGATAGCTGGCCATGCTCATCCAAGATATCCGTGTGCCCCATCAGCCTGCATACTTCCCTTGTATTTATACCAGTGGGAAGCTCAATAGGCAACTCATTCTGGTCAAGATAGTTTAACTGTAGAACAGACCTGAGCAGACTTGCAGTGAAACCAATGGATCTGGTACCTCCCTTGAGAGTATAATTGATCGATGAAGTTTCATCGTCATATTGAGCAGTGTACCAGAATTCACATAGGTACTCGTGGTACATCCTTCCTGGATTAAGTGTTAACGCACCATATAATGGGCAAGAGAGAAAGAATGAGTTTAATCTCCCAATAATCGATTGGGCATCATGAACACTGGAAAGAGAGAGTCTTGTCATCCAGTTATTCATATTGATTCTTATGGCACTTGCCTCAAGATTGATATGAGGTGCCCTGCCAACATTTTCCGAAGGAGCATATTCAGCGGCAAGGAGATTTTTGAGCGATTTTGATTGTCTAGGTGCCATTTATAACAGAATAGATGAAGATGAAATTGAATATATATATATATAGGTTATGATGAAGAATTGATGAAGAATTGAATGTAAATGGAGTAAATAAGAGAGATGATGATGATTGGAAAATGAATGAAGAAGTAAATGAAGGAATTTGAAAGA
Source organism: Erigeron breviscapus (assembly GCA_034093135.1). Lineage (NCBI taxonomy): Eukaryota > Viridiplantae > Streptophyta > Magnoliopsida > Asterales > Asteraceae > Erigeron > Erigeron breviscapus. The sequence goes on from CM067173.1 coordinate 58,116,616, forward strand.
TTTGGGAGTAAATATGTTCGAAGTAAATGCAATTGAAATTGAAAGTGGGTATTTATAGGAGAGACAATGTGGAACTCAAACGGTTTATTTGAAATTATCAAATAAAGTTTTTGATCGGGTTCTGAGATCCGCATTAATTACATCACATCATACATAAATGCATGACGGTTTACAGCCCACAAACAGTAACAAGTTGCACTTTTTGTTTTCCCAAAGTAAAAATACCATCATTACGTTGAAAAAATTTATATGCCACGTAGGATAAAAATATCTTCAAAAAGATTTGCTTACGTGGCACACACAATGACCAAGTATTTAGAAAATATTATGACATATTTCAGTGCATCTGGAGGTTGACTGGACACTCCAGTATCACTGGTGGATTAGTCCAGTGAACATGTACTGATGGTACACTGGAGGGACACTCCAGTAAAGTACCAGTGAAAACCATTTTTGAAAGACTGGTAACCTCAAACGTGCACGTCAACTAATTCAGACAAATGAGAGGGACACATTTACAAGGAAACATTAGTCACCTCAAACACGCACTTCAATCTGTCCAGTTACCAGTGAGAGGGACACATTTACAAAGCACCAGTAATATTTTCTGAAGAGTTTGTCCAGTGAGAAAATAAATTAATAAATTCCCCCTGAACTTAAAACATTTTTTTTTTAAGAAAAAAATATCTTTCAAGTCTTTCCCTGGAATGTTGTTCCAGAAATCTAATAATGCAAAGATAGTACACAAAGGCGTTCAATATCTGAGCAGTCACCAGATTTAAGGATTTAACATTCCCAACTCACCAACATGATATTCAAAAGTTTTGACATCCAGAGGTTTGGTAAAAATGTCAGCGAGTTGTTTGTCAGTGGGAATAAAATGGAGTTCAATGTTGTTTTTCATAATATGATCACGAATGAAGTGATACCTGAGATCAATGTGCTTCGTTTTGGAGTGCATGACTGGATTGTTTGAGATAGCGATGGCACTGGTATTATCACAAAAGATTGGGGTCTTTGAATATTTAATACCATAATCAAGCAACTGGTTCTTCATCCAGAGTATCTGAGCACAACAACTGGCTGCAGACACGTATTCAGCTTCAGCAGTGGACAATGAAACTGAAGTTTGCTTCTTACTGGTCCAGCTGACCAATTTGCCACCTAGGAAATGACATCCACCAGTTGTGGATTTCCTATCTATCTTACAACCTGCATGATCTGAATCTGAATAACCCATTAGATTCATGCCTGAGCCTTTGGGATACCAAAGACCTAGACTGGGGACACCTTTAAGGTACTTCAGTATGCGCTTTACAGCAAGCATATGAGATTCCTTTGGATTAGACTGATATCTGGCACATAAACATGTTGAAAACATAATATCTGGTCTACTGGCAGTTAAATACATCAGTGAACCAACCATGCCTCTATAGACAGTGGTGTTCACTGGTTTTTCATCTGGATCGGAGTCCAGTGTCAGTGGTGCAGAAATTGGAGTTGGTTTAGATGGTGAAGAGTTTATATCAAATTTCTTTAAAAGATCTCTAACATATTTCTCCTGATTAATAAAAATGCCATCTTTGTTTTGTTTAATCTGGAGTCCAAGAAAATATGTTAGTTCACCCATCAAACTCATCTCATATTCAGTTGACATTATTTTCGAAAATTTCTTGCACATGTTTTCATCAGTGGACCCAAAAATAATATCATCAACATAAATTTGTACCATTAACAGATTACCTTTTTCATGAAGAATAAATAAGGTATTGTCAATTGCACCTCGTTTAAAACCATTTTTCAATAAATGTTTAGTCAGAGTGTCATACCAGGCACGTGGGGCTTGTCTGAGGCCATATAGCGCTTTGTCCAAACGATATACCCAATGTGGATGCTTTTCATCAACGAAACCTGGAGGTTGTCTGACATAAACTTCTTCTTCAAGCTTTCCATTCAAGAAAGCACTCTTTACATCCATCTGGTAGACCTTGAACTGAAGATTAGCAGCGAATGCTAAGAATATTCTGATCGCTTCAAGTCTAGCCACTGGAGCAAATGATTCATCAAAGTCGACATCTGACTGGCAGTAGCCTTGTGCTACCAGTCTGGCCTTGTTTCTGATTACGTGGCCATCTTCATCTACTTTGTTTCTGAAGACCCATCTTGTTCCAATTGGTTCTTTCTTTCCAACTGGGAAAGGAACCAGATACCAGACCTTGTTCCTTTCAAACTGGTGAAGCTCTTCTTGCATAGCAGTCACCCAGCTTGGATCTTCCATAGCCTCGTCAATCTTCTTTGGTTCCATCAAAGATAGAAAACTAACGTATAAGCATTGATTACTGGAGGCTCTTCTGGTCTGAACTCCTCTACTGGAGTCACCTATGATCTGATCAATAGGATGAGCTTTTGTCCATCTGGAGTACTGACCAGGATTGTTACTGACAACAATATCAGTGCAAGAATTCAGTTGAGTTTCTTTTGGAGTTGTTTCTGGAGGAGGATCTTGCCAGACTACTTCAGTATCTTCATCTGAATCATTTAAATCACGATTTGCATCATGAAACTCTTCATTTGAAGGCATTTCCTGAAGTACTGGTTCAGTTTGAAATTTTTCATAAGAAGACATTTCTGGTACATTCTCAACTGACACTGATACTGGGGGAGTAGTACGCACATCTGATCCAATATTAATTTCAGAGGGTAGTTTGAAAATAATAGAAGGATAAAATGGAGTACTACTGGAGAGTTTCTTTTTCTGAACAGGTTCCAGATCAGGATGACTGGAAACTGTGTCTTTTGAATCTTCATTATTGTCGTTTATAGGATCGGATTCACAAAAGACAATTGGAGTTACTGGGGGAGTGTCAAGGGCTGGCTTCTTGTTGATTGCAACATTTGATTCATCAAATGTGACATGAATTGACTCATGGACCTTCTCCAGTCTCTTGTTGTAGACTCTGAAGGCCTTGCGAATGGCTGAATAGCCTAAGAAATACCCTTCATCAGCTTTGGCATCAAATTTGCCTAACTGACTGGAGTCGTTCAGGATGTAAACTGGACATCCAAAAACGTGAAAATAACCAATGTTTGGTTTTCTATTTCTTAAGACTTCATAGGCTGTCTTTTTGTGTCTTTTGATGTATACTGATCGATTCTGGGTGTGGCAAGCAGTTGCAATTGCTTCCGCCCAGAAACTGGTAGACAGTCCAGATTCAGCAAGCATACTCCTGACAGCTTCTATCAGCGTTCTATTCTTCCTTTCCACCACTCTATTTTGTTCTGGAGATCGGGCTGATGAGAAATTCTGGGAGATGCCAGTGTCAGTACAGAATGACTCCAGAGTTGCATTCTGGAATTCTGTTCCATTGTCACTTCTTAACTGACACACTTTTCGACTGTACTTGAGCTCAATTTGCTTGATAAGACAGATGATTTCAGCAGCAGCTTCACTTTTAGACCTCAGAAAGATCACCCAACAATATCTGGAGAATTCATCTACTATCACCAGGGTGTATCTTTTACCAGCACGAGTCTGAACATTCACTGGACCAAAGAGGTCCATATGAAGCATATGAAGAGGTTCAGATATGCTGAAATTCTGTCTGGTCTTGAAACTGGTACGTTTTTGCTTACCCATCTCACATCCTGGACATGGCCTTTCCTTTTTGAAGGAAACTGAAGGTATCCCATCTGCAAGTTGTTTTCTGGACAACTTATTAATATTCTTGAAATTTAAATGGGATAACCTTTTATGCCATAACCAGTTTGTGTCTTCATCAGCTTGAGTATAGAAACACTGCTCTGAAGGAGAGCTTTCCATATCCATCACGTACACATTCCCTTTTCTGGGAGCAATCAACACTACCTTCCAGTCCTTGTTGAATACGATACCCTGAGCAATATTGAATAAGACTTGATAGCCATCATCACACAGTTGGCTTACACTGATCAAGTTATATTTCAAACCATTCACAAATGCAACACGTCTGAACTTGACTTGTCCATTGTTCAGAACACCGTATCCCTCAGTCTTTCCACAACCATCATTTCCAAAAGTAATGGAGGGTCCATCAGAAATGGTGAACTCCTCCAGCAGGGTCTTACATCCAGTCATCGTCCTGCCAGCAGCACTGTCAAGATACCAGATATATTTCTTTCGATCGCCCTGCACATACACCAGATACTTATCAGTTAGATTTGGGAACCCATCGACTGATGGGTTCACTGGACCCTCCCTTATAGGTCATGGGGCAATCTGGTTTAGTTAACTTTCTTCAACAGTGGTCTTAGTTGAAAAGACCACTGGGGTTGATAGTTTTGAAACCTTTTTCTTTTTCTCAACTGGAGAAATAGATTTAACTTTATTAGCAAAAGGTTTTGTATTTTGTCTAGGGCCAGATGAAGTACCCTCAATAAAGTTTAATCTTGCATTAAAACTTTGAGATTGACGAGTCAGAATTTGAATCTGGCTCTCTAACCTGGACAAAATATTTTCTTCAGATGACACCTTAGCCTTTCCAGTCCTAGGCTTAGGTAGGGGATTGGTCTGAGGCAAAGGTTTATTCCGATAGACCTCTTTAACTGGAGCAGTCATCTGGAGCGCTCCAGTCTTAACCTCTGGGGATTGAACTGGGTAAAAATTGGCCTTGGGAGTTACAGGCTCATCATAAACAGTGGTGGGCCTGAACTTCTCTGGTAATCGATCGATTACTGGTATTAATGATGCTACATGAGTATTTCCATCTAAGTATGCACGTTTTTGAGCAGGAAATTGTTTTACTCCAGCATCATATGGCTTTTTGGTTTCTAGCCATGATTTAATCACCAGTTTTTCTTTCTCTAAAATGATCTCAAGATCTTGTTTTTCTTGAATCAATTGTTCAGTTACCAGAACCTGGGCTTGAAATGCCAGTTCAATGTCTTGAAGTTCTTTTAACTTTGATTTTAAAGCAGTTATTTCAGAAGAATCTGTTTCTAGACCATTTACACAATCAGATCTAACAGTTTCTACAAAAATCAAATCAGAATTAAGAGCTTCAGCTATGTCCAATTTTAGTTCATGGTCAGTTGCACAATCATAATCACTAACCTTCTTAATAACAATGTCTACCCATCGTCCAGATGTGACATCTTCCTTTACCAGGTGCTTATCGTCTGCCAGAGCCATGTAACAGCAATCTCTTTCTTCTTCTTCATCAGCAGATGATTCATCAGAAGGAACCCACTTCTCTTCAGTTGTTGCAATCATGCACTTATTATTGTTTTCAATTTGTTGTGCCATGAGAGCAATCTGGGCCTTAAGCTTTTTATATTTCAGTTTATAGCTATCATCAGGCTTATTATTTGAAGAGAATGGACCAGGCTTGGATACAAACTGGTTGGACCTGCACTCTTTCATGAAATGACCCTTTTTGCCACACTTAAAGCATGTCAAATTGGTCTTATCAGTTGAAGAACTGGATGCAAATTGTCCAGATGGCCTACTTGCTCTTGCTTTGAAACGGTTAAACGTTTTAGCAATCATTGCAATAAGGTCATCATCATCAGTTTCATCACAACAGTCTGGAGAGATTTGACTGGACTCTCCAGAATCCATGAGTTCAGACACCATCTTCTTCATAGAAAATACATTCTCAGAAGATATCAGTGCTGTACTATGTGGTTCAGTATGACTAACCACATTAGGACTACTGGAGGCATGGTTAAAAGCATCTTGTTCTGCCACCACTCTCTGAGCTTGATTTTCTTCAGTGTACCTGAAAGCTCCATATAGAATTGAGAGAGTGTGTGTGTGCAGAGTTTTACCTTGTCGTAAGACCAGGATCATGTGAGACCATTTGGTGGTAGAATATCACAAAATTTCTCCAGAAGTATATCCTTGTCCTTCTCAACCCCAAGACCTCTCAATTAGTTTATGATACTCATAAATCTGGTGTAAGTACCAGTGAGAGACTCGTTAGGCTGAGCAAAAAATGACTCATACCTCTTGTTTAAGGAGACCTTTCTGGTGACAATGGTGTCATCTCCTCCTTCATGTTGGTTTAAAAGTTCATCCCACATGGTTTTAGCACTAGGAAAAAGAACTAGTGTGGGAATTAGGGTTTCTGGAACGGCCCCGAGGATCATGTTTTTGAGAAGGGTGTCTAGATTCACCATTCTCCTCTCCTCTTCTGACCAATGTTCCTCCCTCTTTTCCCTTCCTCTTCTAGATCCAGAAGGATCAAGAAGGGGATTGAGAGGTGATGTAGGGACATAAGGACCTTCGTTTAAAAATTTCATCATGTTCCTCTCAATACCAGTGACATGCAAAACCATCCTAGCCTTTCACGTACCAAATTCATCACTGTTCCCACTGAATTTAGGAACAGGATTATTTGAGTAGTGCACATGCACGTGTGGAGAAGCAGGAGTAGGAGGAGGAGGTGGATTAGTGTTATTAACAATTGGTGGTTCATTTTGATCATTAATATTAGCATTAGGATCGGGACCAAGATTAAAACTTCCTTGTGTATTTTCTTGGTTAGCCATCAAGAAACAGATCTAGGCAATGTTTAGCCTTCTGCTCTGATACCAAATGTGAGTCCCTTAAGTTTGATGGTTAACCAGGAAAGTGTAAACTACAACAAGTCTAATAATCACTAGATTGGACTAGTATTACTTGTAAATAAATGCAAGAGTATATAAACAAAGTAATACAAGACTTAAAGCAATAAACAAGTAAAGTGGAACATTATGTATTTTTCAATGGTGTATTTTATTTATGATGTTAAATAAAACACAAGGTTGTGCGGAATCAAGATAATACAAATAAGTATGTATCCTAACAACCTATGAGTTACAAATGATCTTTATTTGTCAAATAACTCTTTTGGATCGAGATACTTAAAGTTGTGAAGTATCCCAGTTTAAGATCGAGAGTATTTGGACAAATTCACTTTCATGCAAAGTGTATGCTTAAAAGTATTTTTCTCAAGAAAATGACTTTGTATTTATAGGCAACAAAATTCACCAGTGAATTTTGTGTCGTACAAATATGGTTGCATACATTTAATGATCCGACAAGAACATTAAATGTATTGGATAAGGAATAAGGATAAAGTCACATCAAATGACTTTGTATCCTTTTATCCAACCACCTTTACACACGTATACTTTGGTAAAGAACAAGTGGATTGTTCTTAGGAAAGTGTGTAAAGGGAAAAGTCAATCCTCGATATCAGTGTTCAGACTTGTAGGGTCTAGAACACTGACAATCCTCCAGTGTACAGATCTGGTAAGACTTTCCAGTGGACTCCGCCATTTGTCAGTCTTCTTTCTTCAGACTTCAGTCTTTGACTTCAGTCAGAATGTCTTCAGTAGAGTTGATCTGGACTGGGGTGAAGTCCAGTGAGCTCATCTGGAGAATACTCCAGATTTTCTATACAAGTATTTGCTCACTGGTCTTCCATTATTTCTGGACAAATCTTCAGAGGGACTCCAGATTCCAAGTCTGGAGTAGGTCCAGTAGAACACGTTTCTGGATAGATCTTCAGTAAGACTCCAGTAGTCGAGTCTGGAGCGAGTCCAGTAAATCTGGACTAAATCTGGACCTAACACCATTGACATATGATCCTTCTAGCCTTTCTTGTGGTTTGGTATGCGCATTAATACGATATTCATATATATGCTGGGTCCTTGACACATTCATGATTCATGGTTTTTTTTTATTTTTGAAAAACTATTAACTTGCTTTTTAACCTATATATCTTTTAGCTAGTGATCTATTTTTTTTTTTTTTTTTTTTTTTTTTTTTTTTTTTTTTTTTTTTTTTTTTTTTTTTTTTTTTTTTTTTTTTTTTTTTTTTTTTTTTTTTTTTTTTTTTTTTTTTTTTTTTTTTTTTTTTTTTTTTTTTTTTTTTTTTTTTTTTTTTTTTTTTTTTTTTTTTTTTTTTTTTTTTTTTTTTTTTTTTTTTTTTTTTTTTTTTTTTTTTTTTTTTTTTTTTTTTTTTTTTTTTTTTTTTTTTTTTTTTTTTTTTTTTTTTTTTTTTTTTTTTTTTTTTTTTTTTTTTTTTTTTTTTTTTTTTTTTTTTTTTTTTTTTTTTTTTTTTTTTTTTTTTTTTTTTTTTTTTTTTTTTTTTTTTTTTTTTTTTTTTTTTTTTTTTTTTTTTTTTTTTTTTTTTTTTTTTTTTTTTTTTTTTTTTTTTTTTTTTTTTTTTTTTTTTTTTTTTTTTTTTTTTTTTTTTTTTTTTTTTTTTTTTTTTTTTTTTTTTTTTTTTTTTTTTTTTTTTTTTTTTTTTTTTTTTTTTTTTTTTTTTTTTTTTTTTTTTTTTTTTTTTTTTTTTTTTTTTTTTTTTTTTTTTTTTTTTTTTTTTTTTTTTTTTTTTTTTTTTTTTTTTTTTTTTTTTTTTTTTTTTTTTTTTTTTTTTTTTTTTTTTTTTTTTTTTTTTTTTTTTTTTTTTTTTTTTTTTTTTTTTTTTTTTTTTTTTTTTTTTTTTTTTTTTTTTTTTTTTTTTTTTTTTTTTTTTTTTTTTTTTTTTTTTTTTTTTTTTTTTTTTTTTTTTTTTTTTTTTTTTTTTTTTTTTTTTTTTTTTTTTTTTTTTTTTTTTTTTTTTTTTTTTTTTTTTTTTTTTTTTTTTTTTTTTTTTTTTTTTTTTTTTTTTTTTTTTTTTTTTTTTTTTTTTTTTTTTTTTTTTTTTTTTTTTTTTTTTTTTTTTTTTTTTTTTTTTTTTTTTTTTTTTTTTTTTTTTTTTTTTTTTTTTTTTTTTTTTTTTTTTTTTTTTTTTTTTTTTTTTTTTTTTTTTTTTTTTTTTTTTTTTTTTTTTTTTTTTTTTTTTTTTTTTTTTTTTTTTTTTTTTTTTTTTTTTTTTTTTTTTTTTTTTTTTTTTTTTTTTTTTTTTTTTTTTTTTTTTTTTTTTTTTTTTTTTTTTTTTTTTTTTTTTTTTTTTTTTTTTTTTTTTTTTTTTTTTTTTTTTTTTTTTTTTTTTTTTTTTTTTTTTTTTTTTTTTTTTTTTTTTTTTTTTTTTTTTTTTTTTTTTTTTTTTTTTTTTTTTTTTTTTTTTTTTTTTTTTTTTTTTTTTTTTTTTTTTTTTTTTTTTTTTTTTTTTTTTTTTTTTTTTTTTTTTTTTTTTTTTTTTTTTTTTTTTTTTTTTTTTTTTTTTTTTTTTTTTTTTTTTTTTTTTTTTTTTTTTTTTTTTTTTTTTTTTTTTTTTTTTTTTTTTTTTTTTTTTTTTTTTTTTTTTTTTTTTTTTTTTTTTTTTTTTTTTTTTTTTTTTTTTTTTTTTTTTTTTTTTTTTTTTTTTTTTTTTTTTTTTTTTTTTTTTTTTTTTTTTTTTTTTTTTTTTTTTTTTTTTTTTTTTTTTTTTTTTTTTTTTTTTTTTTTTTTTTTTTTTTTTTTTTTTTTTTTTTTTTTTTTTTTTTTTTTTTTTTTTTTTTTTTTTTTTTATGTTTATCACCGAAGGATTCCAAGTGAATCATGGTCCTAATACTATGCAACTCATTCTTTGTACGTCTAGGAGACCTAACAAGTCGAGGCATATATATACAAACAGAATTTCTAACAGGTCTGCACAAATATGCCCACCGGTTTGTATTGGCTCTTTATTAATAAACGATACGGAATTCTCGGCTTTTTAAGCTAAGTTATAACTTATAAGGCATTTCGTCCATCATTTATATATATTTCTTTGCAAGGTGTACCTGTAATTTGATGCTGATTAATTATGACGAGGGGTAGCTAGCTTGGGGGCATATATCTAATAACCACCAACAACCAATTTCTATATGTTTCTTGATAATTGGCTTTTTTTAATGTCGAAGTTAAAAATAGGTGATTCTTATGGTCCAGTATTTCATTAATTAGTATATAATGACGAAACTTATCTGAATTCGTCGTCGGCTCATTCAAGGTAATAACGAGTAGATTGTAGATGCATGTTTCGAAGATCATCCATATGACAATCAGACAATGACAATGCAACAAAAATTCCTCATTGTGTCTTTTGTTGGTGGCACAATTAGCGCATTAAATAGTCACTAAATAATTTCACTCGTACATTATCGGGATCTATAAGTTAGCCCATTTTTTTTCTCCAAATTTAATCTACTCCTGAATTACACCAATTAATATTAACTAGACGGATGCCCGCACGATGCAGCGGTGATAGTGGTAGCGACGAAGGTGTGGCGACGGCGGTAGTGGTGGCGGCGATGTGCAGCGGTGACAGTGGTGGTGGCGGCGTGGTGGTGAATGTAAATTAATCGATGTAAGAGGGGTTAATATGGTTCTTTAAGGGTTGAAGGATCTATGTTGTAATTTTCATTAAGGGTATTATAGGTAAATAGATGAAAATGTTTAAATTAATGAATAAAGAATATGGGTAATATGGTCATTTCAAAATCTTAATTACTTAAAAGGGATGAGTAGTTTGCTTTATAGAGTAGTATAGATATAGATAGAACGATACCCACGCAATGCGGCGATGCTCGTGGCGGCAACGGTGTGGTGGTGGGGGGCGATTGTTGGTGGTGGAAGTGGCGTCAAGTGGTGTAGATAATTGATGTAATAAAGGTAAATGATGTAATGGGTTAATAGAGATATTTTAAAGATAAATGACTGATAGTAATATTTAATTTAAGGGTATTTTAGATATTTTTCATATTTCAACATGAAGCTATTTTTTATAAAATATTTTTCTTTCATATACATCCATGCCGGCTAAAAGACAATGTAGCACTATTGATATTCTTTCTTTGACACCAGAAAAAACATTCTTTATTTTTCTTTTTATTATGTCAACAAATTAACAATATGTAAAGATCGAACGTCTACATGCAAATCTGATAGTTTGTTTGCGACCACGGTAATTTTCAGTGAAGGAAAACCTATTGTTTTATTTGTTATACTTGTTTTATTTTACCTAAAACCTAAGTATGTAATGTATAGTACATTTATCTAAATACTAACTAAAACATAAACCTGAAAATACACCTAGCATCATAGGCGGAACTACTTATAAAGGAGGGGTAGCCGGGGCTACGGGTCCGTTAAATTTGTGTAGTATAATTAACTGAAAAAAATGTATTTTTTATTGTTGCTACGGGTCAAATAAATATAGGATACCGGTCAATGTAACTAATTTTAAACTTTCAAAGATTTTTATTAAAAATATATCTTATAAAGATGTATTTGTGCAAATAAATATGTAAAGAATACGACCAAAAATACCAAAAATCCTTAAAAAAATGCTACAAATCGTAACAATCTGGACGTTATCATTACTTTACGGCGATACGAGGCTAACGAAAAAAAATTGTGCTACGGGTCGCATTCGATCCTGGTTCCGCCACTGCCTAGCATCATCATATTCTTTTTGAAGATACTTTTTCTCTCATCTCTTTTCTAATTTTTTATTCTATTTTTTTTATCTTTTTACTCTTTTATCTTCTATATATATATATGTAAATATATTAACATACATTTAATAAAATAATAAATAAAATTATATATTGCATATAAGTAATTTACATAAAATTTGTATATATCTTAGATTAATATACAAGTTAATATAATAAAGTTTGTATAGTTGTATCTTGAATTTACTATTCGTATGGATATAGATACATCTTCTTTCAACCAACTCCACTTAGGTGGGTTGGTCAGAGGTATCTTCTAAATCCACTATGTGGGCCCCGAAATCGTCCCTGTCGTGGTACCCAACTTGCAGGTTTCATCCCTACCTTTCATAAATTACAGTTTTAGTCCAAAATAGTTTCCTCCGTCAACACTTTTAGTCCTTCCCTTAAACGGCCGTTTAAAACCATGACACGTGATCCGCACGTGATGGTTAGTTTCGTAATTTGGCATAATAATAGCCAATAAATACCCCGACCTACCACTCCATCTTCAACAATCGTCCTTCAGATCGACATTTTCCCTCTCTCTCTACCTTTCTCTTTCTAAAACCTTTTCCCTCCATAAACAAAATACCCTAAATATATTTTGATCTGATTCAAATGCCCTAAATATATTATTGAAGAAAATGGTGGTTAGCGAGTGACATTTTCGTGATGACAAAAACCCTAAAGCTCTGGATTATGCAATGGGGGAATATGGTATGTTTTTTATTTTATTTTTTTATTTATTAAAAGTTATAATTTTTTGTATCCATTCATTAATATGACAAAAACCCTAAAGATTTGGATTATAATGAATTTTTATTTTATTTTTTTTAATTTAATCTGCAGAAGCATCAAGGGGGGTTGTTTGCTTTGAAAATCCATCATGGTGGAGCATTTACTGAGTGGCCAGATAGAAGATACGTGAATGGTAAGATCTCATATGTGGACTTTGTGGATATTGATTTGTTTTCTGTATTGGAGTTAGATGCAATGATGCTTGAACTAGGTTACAAAATAGGACAGATAATGTATTACCATTATTTAACTCCAGAAGGCAACTTAGATTCTGATTTACATGAATTAAGCACAGATGAAGATGTTCGTGCATTACACAAATTAGTTGCAATGAACAGATTGTTTGAGGTTTCAGTTTACATTGAACATGGGTTTACAAACTTGAACAATCCTTATGACTCACCTAGAAGGGGGAAGGGTAGTGTAACCATTGTGGATATAACTGACACTGACATAAATGAGGAAATGGTTGTTAAGTCTAATGCTATTAGGGGTAGTTCAGCTAAGTTAATGTTAGAATGGCAAAGAACTGATAATAGTGAACAAGTGAAAGTGCCAACTGACAAGGGGAAGGGTAAGACTGTTGAGAATGATATGCCATATGATAATCTGGATTTAGATAATTGTATTACATTTGATGATGTGCATATAGTGGAGAATGAGACAGTTGACAAGGGTAAGAGTGTTGAGCATGATGACAATGAGGGTAGTGGGGATGAAGAGAGTGAGGGTAGTGGGGATGATGACAGTGAAGACAGTGATTTCATGGCTGATCCAGATAATGAGATAGATGATTATGAAGTTGACATGAGGCACTATCATATGAATATTGATCCAGATGTGGAGTATATGGGTCCTCCCCCTGAGGTTAATGTTAATCCTAATGAGGATGAGCCTAATGCAGATGATGATGAGAATGATCTTGGTGTGATAAATACTGAGGAATTTTCAAGTGGTGATGAACAAGGTAGTGACATAGAATCTGCAAGAGCTAATTTCTTAAGAAGTTTAAGAAAGAAACAAAGGGAGAATGATAATCTGGGATGGGGCTGTTGGATATCAAGTAAGTGGTCCATGGGGTGACCAATGTGTGGTGGATGTGTCACTTAGGACATGTACTTGTAGGAAATGGGAATTAACAGGAATTCCCTGTCTACATGCTGTTGCTGCAATTTTTCATATGGGTGTCTCTGGATTGAAGCCTGGCATACCAGAAAGCTGGGTGCATCAATGTTATTGGCTTGAAACTTGGAAAAAAGTGTACTCATACAAGATAGGTGGAATCAATGGTTCAAACATGTGGGAGAAATCTAGAATTCCAACAACAATAACACCCCCAGTGCATCATACTCCTGTTGGAAGACCAAAGAAAAAAAGGAAGAGATCATTCTATGAGGAAAGCATGGTTAAGACATCTGCCACTAAGGGTAGGAAACTGAAGACTCTTACTTGCTCACTATGTGGTAATCTGGGCCATAATTCAAGAGGTTGTAAGGGTCAGGGAGGTGGTGCAGGCAGTGCAGGGAGCTCAAGAATGGGGGCTACTCAGACTCAACCATCTCAGAGTCAACCAACCCAAGGTCAAGGAGGTGGTGGTGCAGGCAGTGCAGGGAGCTCAAGAATGGGGGCTACTCAGACTCAACCATCTCAGAGTCAACCAACCCAAGGTCAAGGAGGTGGTGGTGCAGGCAGTGCAGGGAGCTCAAGAATGGGGGCTACTCAGACTCAACCATCTCAGAGTCAACCAACCCAAGGTCAAGGAGGTGGTGGTGCAGGCAGTGCAGGGAGCTCAAGAATGGGGGCTACTCAGACTCAACCATCTCAGAGTCAACCAACCCAAGGTCAAGGAGGTGGTGGTGCAGGCAGTGCAGGGAGCTCAAGAATGGGGGCTACTCAGACTCAACCATCTCAGAGTCAACCAACCCAAGGTCAAGGAGGTGGTGGTGCAGGCAGTGCAGGGAGCTCAAGAATGGGGGCTACTCAGACTCAACCATCTCAGAGTCAACCAACCCAAGGTCAAGGAGGTGGTGGTGCAGGCAGTGCAGGGAGCTCAAGAATGGGGGCTACTCAGACTCAACCATCTCAGAGTCAACCAACCCAAGGTCAAGGAGGTGGTGGTGCAGGCAGTGCAGGGAGCTCAAGAATGGGGGCTACTCAGACTCAACCATCTCAGAGTCAACCAACCCAAGGTCAAGGAGGTGGTGGTGCAGGCAGTGCAGGGAGCTCAAGAATGGGGGCTACTCAGACTCAACCATCTCAGAGTCAACCAACCCAAGGTCAAGGAGGTGGTGGTGCAGGCAGTGCAGGGAGCTCAAGAATGGGGGCTACTCAGACTCAACCATCTCAGAGTCAACCAACCCAAGGTCAAGGAGGTGGTGGTGCAGGCAGTGCAGGGAGCTCAAGAATGGGGGCTACTCAGACTCAACCATCTCAGAGTCAACCAACCCAAGGTCAAGGAGGTGGTGGTGCAGGCAGTGCAGGGAGCTCAAGAATGGGGGCTACTCAGACTCAACCATCTCAGAGTCAACCAACCCAAGGTCAAGGAGGTGGTGGTGCAGGCAGTGCAGGGAGCTCAAGAATGGGGGCTACTCAGACTCAACCATCTCAGAGTCAACCAACCCAAGGTCAAGGAGGTGGTGGTGCAGGCAGTGCAGGGAGCTCAAGAATGGGGGCTACTCAGACTCAACCATCTCAGAGTCAACCAACCCAAGGTCAAGGAGGTGGTGGTGCAGGCAGTGCAGGGAGCTCAAGAATGGGGGCTACTCAGACTCAACCATCTCAGAGTCAACCAACCCAAGGTCAAGGAGGTGGTGGTGCAGGCAGTGCAGGGAGCTCAAGAATGGGGGCTACTCAGACTCAACCATCTCAGAGTCAACCAACCCAAGGTCAAGGAGGTGGTGGTGCAGGCAGTGCAGGGAGCTCAAGAATGGGGGCTACTCAGACTCAACCATCTCAGAGTCAACCAACCCAAGGTCAAGGAGGTGGTGGTGCAGGCAGTGCAGGGAGCTCAAGAATGGGGGCTACTCAGACTCAACCATCTCAGAGTCAACCAACCCAAGGTCAAGGAGGTGGTGGTGCAGGCAGTGCAGGGAGCTCAAGAATGGGGGCTACTCAGACTCAACCATCTCAGAGTCAACCAACCCAAGGTCAAGGAGGTGGTGGTGCAGGCAGTGCAGGGAGCTCAAGAATGGGGGCTACTCAGACTCAACCATCTCAGAGTCAACCAACCCAAGGTCAAGGAGGTGGTGGTGCAGGCAGTGCAGGGAGCTCAAGAATGGGGGCTACTCAGACTCAACCATCTCAGAGTCAACCAACCCAAGGTCAAGGAGGTGGTGGTGCAGGCAGTGCAGGGAGCTCAAGAATGGGGGCTACTCAGACTCAACCATCTCAGAGTCAACCAACCCAAGGTCAAGGAGGTGGTGGTGCAGGCAGTGCAGGGAGCTCAAGAATGGGGGCTACTCAGACTCAACCATCTCAGAGTCAACCAACCCAAGGTCAAGGAGGTGGTGGTGCAGGCAGTGCAGGGAGCTCAAGAATGGGGGCTACTCAGACTCAACCATCTCAGAGTCAACCAACCCAAGGTCAAGGAGGTGGTGGTGCAGGCAGCTCAAGAGTGGGAGTAAGTCAGCTACATTTCCATAAACTTGAATACTACAATTAAATTTACATGAACTTTAAAATTACATTAACTGCTTATTTTCTTATCCACTAATAAGTAGATATAACAGCAGAAACACAACCACCATTGACAAAAAAAGATACTTCCTTAATCGATTATTTTCTTGATTCTTCATTCTTACTTCATTCTCTAGTGCATTCTTAGCCCTTAACAGCCCTGGAATAATGTCCATAGATCGATCACACATAACTGGATCATACCACCCAATAAAACTAGTACAACGCGAATCCCTTTTAGGGCAACTGTAAAACCTCCTTCCAGGGTTTCGTGGTGTCCAAGATGTTCGAATCACAGCAATCGAACCACAGCTACAATGGACCATTTTTCGTGACCTAGATCGTATTTGAAGAACAGATGAGGGAGAAAAGTGAGAGAAAGTAAGAGAGAGGTAAGAGAGAGAGTGAAAATAAGGGATGGAGTGGTAGGTCGGGGTATTTATTGGCTATTATTATGCCAAATTACGAAACTAACCATCACGTGCGGATCACGTGTCATGGTTTTAAACGGCCGTTTAAGGGAAGGACTAAAAGTGTTGACGGAGGAAACTATTTTGGACTAAAACTGTAATTTATGAAAGGTAGGGATGAAACCTGCAAGTTGGGTACCACGACAGGGACGATTTCTGTAATTAACTCTAGATTAATATACAAGTTAATATAATAAAGTTTGTATAGTTGTATCTTGAATTTACTATTCGTATGGATATAGATACATCTTCTTTCAACCAACTCCACTTAGGTGGGTTGGTCAGAGGTATCTTCTAAATCCACTATGTGGGCCCCGAAATGAGTTTTCCCCAAGGTCTCAGGTTCGAGTCTTGGGTTTCTCATCTCAAGGTATTTTCCATGAGGAGGGGGTTGAAGGTCCAGCAAATCGCTGGTTAAAATTGCCTCCAGCACGTCTGAATCGAAACTAACTTTACAAAAAAAAAAAAAAGATACATCTTCTTTCATTATATTTTTATGATTATTGTGATTATTACTAATATTATTATAAAATATCACTTCTATTAAAAATTAATAGGATTATTAATATTATTATAAAACATCACTTCTATTATTATTACTATTGTTGTTGTTGTTGATGTTGTTGTTATTATTATTATTATTATTTTGTTTTTATTCTTTTTTTCTTCTTTTTTTTGTTTTTTTCTATTATAAAAACATCACTTTTATTATTATTTTTTTTATTATTATTATTATTTTTCTTTTTTATAAAATATCACTTTATTATTATTAGTAGTAGTAGTAATTTAATTATTTATTTCTGGTAAATTTATTTATTTCTATATGAATGCAATAGAAATATACGAGTAAAATACTTGGATCATGATGAATTGATGATGCAACATATATATATATATATGACTTAATTTGAGGTGTTGGTGAATTTATTTCTTAAATTTACATGAGAACCTGGTTAAAGTTGGCCCAAACATAAAACTTTCTAAGTTTTGTTGAAGTAGCCCTTGGCTCCTTAGCAAGCCCAAGTTAATGATTAGTGAATCTGCTACGTACGGGCCGGCTACCCATACTTGGCCTGTTGATACTTGATTCAATTTTTGATTGATTCCTTATTCTTAATTAGGTCGATTAAAGTATTAAACAATATCAAAAAGTCAATTTTATTATAAGATAAAGAGAAGAATTGAGAGAGGAGAAGAGATAATTCTATTAATGTGGGATACATAGGGTTACAATATAGCCTGGAATTTATAGGCTTCAAGAGAACATTCTAGAATAGACACAATTACATAAATATGGAAGTGAATATCCATACTATATTTAATATTACAATACTCCCCCTTGGATATTCACATTTTATTATACGCAAATATGGCGTTTGCTGCCTCATTAAAAACCTTACCAAGAAAAACCCAGTGGGATAAAAACTCGGTGAACGGAAAAAGAGTGCAGCGCGTATAATACTCCCCCTCATTTCAATATCCGTCTTCGAAATATCGAATGTTGATCTTGTATATAAATGACTCGATAATCTGTCAAATTATTGCTCGATTAGGTTTGATGAAGTTGGATTGTGTCACCGTCTTGTCAGTCATATGTTGAGATTGAATCTATCATTGTTTGGTCTTGATCTATATACATCACATTATCTTCAAACAATACCATTGAATATTTCTTGCCAATATTGCGAACACATTCTTCTTGGACGTCTTCATTATTAATCATTGATCATGACCATCTTCATAGATTGATGATGTGTTTGATCTCCATGAAATTTGTAGTGTCACCATTTGTGATAAACTAAATTGTTTGTAAGTCTCCTTTGAGCGGATGAGACAAATATCTAGCATCAATATATCCAATCATCTTTGCAAGTGAACTCTTTTGATCAAATAATCTCATGTCGCATGTAACGAAGTATGTCTTCAGTTTCATCCACCGATAGCTTGTTGATTCGGAGTCATTTATTGCTAACGCATTTATAGAATGATGTAATATCGGGGATATGAACCAACTCTTCGTAGAAGAGTTGGCCACCAGCTGCCACTTTCTAGGAGCAACCTGGGTTCGAATCTTGCCAGAGACAAAATTGAATTTAAGTGGTTGACTTACCTTGACACTATCCCTGCTGGGGGTTATGTGGGTACCAATTCGGTACATGGGATCAAGCGGTTCTTATCAATTTACCGTTTTTTTAATATCGGGGATATGCAGTAATCATTAGTACTGATAAAATACATCAATATCCCATTTGCGGTTCAAAAACCGATAATAGCTTAATGAGTAAGCCTTGCCAATATTGAAGCTCTTTGACCTTTCGTCAATATATGGACAAAATTCTCATTCAATTTATGCTCGATTTTTCGAGATAATACAACACTAAATTGTATTATATCCATCTTTTCATTAGAATCACTTATATGAATTTTGATCATCCATTCTTAAGCTTTATATTAATAGGCAACTATATAGAATATTCATGAGATTCACTTGGATCATCCATTCTTTAATAATCTATGAATCTATGTCCAATTTGCAAAATTATGCATCGTTAAAACATAATGATGTCAATATGTAATTGATGATATTGCATGCGGGCAATTGTGCCATACACATATCTTGTTTCTCCATATAATGACACAATAATCTCAAAACCAATATCGTTCATAAGAACCATTCATATATATGTTGATCATTAAAAATATGATACATGCTCCAAGCATTTTATATCCATCTTTTCATGAGATTCACTTGGATCATCCATTCTTTAATAATCTATGAATCTATGTCCAATTTGCAAAATTATGCATCGTTAAAACATAATGATGTCAATATGTAATTGATGATATTGCATGCGGGCAATTGTGCCATACACATATCTTGTTTCTCCATATAATGACATAATAATCTCAAAACCAATATCGTTCATAAGAACCATTCATATATATGTTGATCATTAAAAATATGATACATGCTCCAAGCATTTTATATCCATGTGAAACTTTAAGCCATTTGCGGGCTCTAATGATAGCAAGGAGATACAAATAACTATTTGTATATCACGGTATTCAAATCTACCAATAATATGATCAACCATGGGAGAAATATATTAGGTCTTTGCGAAAATTTATTGTAGCATCAATTGCGCCATATACGTCAATATGTCAATTTCTCATTTCGCTTTAACAAAGACCGGCTTGTATTGAGTATGCTACACATTCTTATGTATGGATTTCATGTCCATAATTTCGTGCACGATAAGAGGCTTTAAATATTCGGTAGCATTACTCATCTTGCTATTTTAGCCAACGTATCTCAATTTTTGCACCTCATAGCATATATGCTCTTAAAATTTACACGCATACTATTTAGCGCCATATAGTATACATAATTGTTGTCGACATCAATCTTATTTCGATTCCACTCTTTTGATTCAATTCAATACTTGACATGATATATGTTTGTAAGAGATCTCTTCAATTTTCACATATCATCAGTTCTTTATGAATCATCATGTCTATTGTCCTTTTAAGACACATGTCTGGGTCTTTTTACCTCGATATGACCATCACAATTATTGCTCCTTTTATTTTCGAGGCTTTTTATTTGGAATCGATATCCTTTTGTGCGTGTGCCATAGACTCATATAAGTCATCATTTTGAGATACGATCAATTTGGAGCATTGAAATCAGTGTATATGGCTTTATTTGATTTAGTGAGCGTGTAACTTAATTACCAAACTCAAGTGATTCAATCACCATAAGAACCTTATGTTCATGTTCAAGCTCACACAATAATCATTCTAAATTGTTCATTCTCTCCCCCTGAATGAATTCCTCTTTTGAAATACATCTTTTTGCATTGTTATAGGATATATACCATATCCAGGATAACGGGGAGGAAATATTTTATCTTGTTGGCATGATGCAAGCTCATATTGTATAATGATTTTGCCCAAACATATAATTCAGAGTTTTGCTCTCATAATCATTTAATTTGCAATAGACGCTTAATAAGCGCTTTAAAATTCACCACCATTTACGAATACTCGCAATCTTATTAGCTAAGCCACTTTTGACGCAAACTTCATGTTGCGCTATTCATGATATATGACCATTTAGACGATGCATCGCTTTTGAATAACTAAATGGTATATTAGATGTATAGGCCACATACATCCTCTTGTATCATCTTTAGATATTTAAGGGAATGAGTCCCCACTTGGCTAGCAATTGGTGAATAATTGATATTTTCTGAGAGCTTATAAACTCATTACTTTGAAGAATCTACAGATACTCTTTTGCATCATAATGACTCAGGATGGTCAACCGGTCATGCCAAACAATAATAACAAAATCATGGTTCATAAACTTCTAGTTATGACCATATGTGATTCAAGTGCATTTTGCATTGTATAGTTTATATACAACGATGATACCAAAGTGTATCATTTACTCTTAAATGTTGTTCCTTTTGATCAAATTATATTAGCTATCGAAGTAGCTCTTTAGGAACCAACAATATGTCAATAATATGACAATCTTGAATACATATATAATGTCTTTGAAGTGAAATAACGACATATTATATATAGTCGTTTTTCTTTAGTCACTAATAATTTGGTCACTCATTGTGACAACTCATGTTCATAATAGAAACACTATGATAAGTGAACTCTCATGTTCATTTGATCATATATAAGTCGATCATTGCTAGTGTCATCTCGTGTTCTTAAACGAAACTGTAACACCCCAAGCCGAGGCTCGAAATATCACGGAAATCATATAGCACAAGGTGGAATTACAATAGAACAAGAACTAAATGCAAATAAAGATTCAGTGAATCCATTACAATACGAAACAAGTACCAAAATACATAAGGAGCAAATAGCCATCAAAGTTTACAAAAGAACATCCCGAAGATGGCAAAACGATCCTAAGTATAATGCAAAAGAGAGGGCCGATGAATCCTTGATTCATAAAGTCCAAAGCTCGGGTTTAACAGCAAGCAAGCGACTAAACTCCACTTCCGGGAATAACCTGATTACCTGAAAAGTGTACTAAGCATAGTCAACACAAGGTTGGTGAGTTCGTAGTAATGGTCCCTAAAGAACCAGCGTCAATAATTACAATATACGAGTAGAGGCTAGACATGACTTACAGCGAGCCTCTAAGTAACACAATAAAGTCCAACAACAAGATTACACAAGACAAGTAAATGTATACTATGAATGCACGAATGATATGCGTATCAATGCAAGTACCGAATGCATAATAAGCCAACATGCCTATCCTATGCGTGAACTCAGGTCACCTATGCAACGATACCCGCCTGTCATCACAATGAACAAGGCTGTATCTCAAAAACATCGAGATATATATGTCTATATACTCGGGATCAAGAACTCATCATCCATCAGATAGTGTATACATCTATACACTTGGATGTAGGCACTCCTCAACCGAGGGATTATGTACAATGTATGCATGCTTACCATCAATCGTATATGCATCAATCACAATCGTCTGTCATGAACCAACAATCAATATTCGTCAATCATAAACCAATAATCACAATACGATGAACATGAACCAACAATCGATATTCGACAAACATGAGCCAACAATCAATATTAACACCAATTCTATACTTACATACACTTAAGAGGATTCTACTTTCTTCAAGTCCCAGATGCTTATATATAGGGTCACCCGCAGCCTTCCCACCACATCTAAAACCCAACGAAAGCATAACCGACTTCCATGTATGTACGTCTATCCTAATATTAATGAAATACTTAACAACGTAAACCAAGTCAATCAAACGTGATATCCGTCTCATCAATCCAACATTTAAACCAAATCAATCAAACAATCAACAGCGTAAGTAGACACGCAAGTTTACACTTTTCAGCCCGAATCTCAAGCGAGTAGGGAGATACGAAACTCACCTCGATTGGTTATGAAAAGTTAAGTTGATAAAAAGTCGAGTTATTGTCGTACAATGTTCACTTCACGTCCAACACCTAAATATCGATCATATACATTCACATCAACATACATAAACACATATACGTAACTTAACAATTCTCGACAAAACCCTAATTAGGGTTCCAAGGTGCATCTCGACGTTAAATGACTTTTAAGACTCTTAATCAATGTTATATAAGATAAGAAGTGAATTAGATCAATGCTCGACGCGTAAAAAGGTCCAGAAAGTCAATTTAGGTCAAACAAGAATTTCTGGAAATTACAACTGGCGTAACCTACGCCCCACACTGGCGTAGGTTACGCCCCTTATAAAAATTTTGGGTAAAGGGGGCGTAAGGTACGGTGCTCTCAAAAGTGCAATTTTGTTGGCGTCTGGAGGGGCGTAAACAGTAGGTTTTGGCGTAAGATGGAGCATTCGGCGTAAGCTACGCCCCAATGGGCCGTAACCTACGCCCAGTCAAAATATAACTAGCGTAACCTACGCCCCATAGGGCCGTAGGTTACGCCCCTTACTGGGCAGCAACACGACCAGCAGCAGCTTATGCAGAAAATCAAGAACCAAAACCCTATATCGCATTGCAAGATTAAAGGACTCATTTTGAAGCTACATTTGACATTCTAATGCATAAATACACTTACCCAAACCCATATTTCCATCCATAACATCACCAAATTCTCCAAATCGATCAAAACCTAGCCAAACCCTAATTCGACCCAAAACTCATTTTAAGGCGATTTAGAACTTGTAAATGTACGAGGTGACTAGAAACGAGTAAATTAACATAGATAGAAGTAAATGGGATGAATTAGACTTACCAAAACTTCCTTCTTGAGCCCAAACCCGAAATTAGGTCAAATGGGTTAAAATGCAAGAACTTCCACCTTTGATTCTTCAATATGACGATAATGTGGTATAGATGGCGATGATTCTAGCGTTATATCAGTTTCAAAACACCAATCGATGCTAGAGAGGTGAAGGAATGAAATGAAATGGTTTCCTTGCCTTTTTACTTGAGAGAAATGAGAAAGATAGATAGATAGATAAGAAATGAAAGGGGGAGAAAGAGATATGGGGAGAAATGGGTCAAATGTGGCTGGTGGGTCGTGGACTACCCACGGGCCGACCCGTTTCTCTTCTCAAGCCAAATTACAATCGTTACCCAATTGAACACCGATCAAAACATATTATCGACCCGAATATAGCACATAGTCATTTAATTCATAAAACGACTCAAATACTTCATTAACTTATATTGTTAGTCATATTACACATAAAGTCAATGGGTCAAAATTTACGGATGTTACATTATTCCCCCGTTAAAAGAATTTCGTCCCGAAATTCAACAAAACACTAATTACTAAATAAATGCGGATACTTAGACTTCATATGATCCTCTCGCTCCCAAGTGAACTCGGCTCCACGTCTAGCATTCCATCTAACCTTAACAATCGTGTAGCGTTTATTCTTGAGTTTCTTGTCTTGACAATCCAAGATCTCTACCGGCTCTTCAACAAAATTAAGATTCGAATCCACCCTAATCTCGTCCATGGGCACATGATGTGTAGGGTCCGCCAAACACTTACGTAGATTGCAAATATGAAACACATCATGCACACCGCTAAGCTCTTGTGGTAATTCTAATCGGTAGGCAACCTTTCCAACCCGTTCAAGAATCTTGAAAGGACCAATATACCTTGGCGCAAGTTTTCCCCGCTTCACAAAACGTACAACACCTTTCCAAGGTGACACTTTCAAAAGTATATAATCACCAATTTCAAACTCCAACGGTCTCCGCCTCACATCGGCATACTTCTTTTGACGTTCACAGGCCAATTGCAACTTCTCCTTAATTTGAGATATTACCTTAGTAGTTTCAACCACAATTTCTGGCCCGATAAGTTGACTCTCTCCAATTTCCGCCCAAGCTAGAGGAGAACGACATATCCTACCATATAATGCTCTAAAGGGCGCCATTTGAATGGTAGCATGATAACTATTGTTGTATGAAAACTCAACTAGCGGCAAATGGTCTTCCCAACTTCCACCAAAATCAATTACACAAGCCCTCAACATGTCTTCAAGTGTTTGAATGGTCCTCTCGGTTTGCCCATCCGTTTGAGGATGAAATGCCGTGCTCATGTCGAGTCGAGTACCCATTGCTTTTTGAAAGGCTTCCCAAAAGTTCGATTTGAAACGGGCATCTCTATCCGAAATGATAGAAATCGGCACTCCATGTTTAGATATTACTTCCTTGATGTACAAACGAGCCAAAGTATCAAATTTATCGATTTCACGAATGGCTAAAAAGTGAGCCGACTTCGTTAACCGATCTACTATCACCCAAATCGTGTCACGACCGCTTCTCGTCTTCGGTAGTTTAGTAATGAAGTCCATTGAAATATGTTCCCACTTTCATTCGGGCATCACCGGTTGCACCAACAATCCGGGTGGCTTCTTGTGATCGGCTTTGACTTGTAAGCAAGTAAGACACTCACTCACATACCTAGCCACATCACGCTTCATGCCCGGCCACCAATACAAGTTTTTCAAGTCAAAGTACATCTTATCCGACCCGGGATGGACCGAATAAGGCGATTGGTGAGCTTCATTCATAATAAGTGTTCTTAAGTCACCAAAAATAGGAACCCAAAGTCTTTCAACCATGTATAGCCCATTATCACTCTTTCGGTCGAATTGTTGTTCCATGCCATCTAGGTTCTCGTCTCCAAAGTTTTCCGGTAGGGTGGCTTGAATTTGGGCTTCAATGATCCGGTCACGGATATTTGGCCCCACCGTGAGGCTCATAGCTCTAGCCCGTCTCGGCTTTACTCTCTCCTTCCTACTCAAGGCATCGGCTACTACATTTGCCTTGCCCGGATGATAACGGATGTCACAGTCATAATCACTAAATAGTTCAAGCCAACGCCTTTGCCTCATATTCAATTCACTTTGATTAAAGATGTGTTGAAGACTTTTGTGATCGGTATAAATCACACATTTGGTGCCGTAGAGATAATGTCTCCAACACTTCAAAGCAAACACAACCGCTCCCAATTCCAAATCATGTGTCGGGTAGTTCTTCTCATGCACCTTCAATTGACGGGAGGCATAAGCAATGACTTTACCCCTTTGCATGAGAACACAACCCAACCCTTGCCCCGAGGCATCACAATAAACAACAAAATCTTCAATTCCATCCGGTAGTGTCAAAATAGGAGCATCACATAGCATATCTTTAAGAGTTTGGAAGGCGTTTTCTTGTCTTTCGCCCCATTCAAAAGTTCTCTCCTTTTGAGTCAAGAGAGTGAGTGGTTGTGCAATATGGGAGAAATTTTCAATAAATCTTCTATAGTAACCCGCCAATCCAAGGAATTGGCGGATCTCGGATGGCATTTCGGGTCTTCTCCAATTCTTGACCGCTTCAATTTTGCTTGGGTCCACGTGAATACCATCCTTGCTCACTATGTGACCAAGGAAGTGGACCTCTTCCAACCAAAACTCACACTTGGAGAATTTTGCATACAATTTCTCCTTCCTTAGTAATTCAAGCACCTCTCGTAAGTGCTCAACATGCTCCTCCTTCGTCTTCGAGTATACAAGTATGTCATCAATGAATACGATGACCGACTTGTCTAAGTATGGTTGACACACCCGGTTCATCAAGTCCATGAACACCGCCGGTGCATTAGTCAACCCAAAAGGCATCACGGTGAATTCAAAGTGGCCATACCTTGTGCGAAAGGCCGTCTTGGGGATATCATCTTCATGTACTCGGAGTTGATGATAACCCGAGCGAAGATCAATTTTTGAGAAGTGCTTAGCACCTTGAAGTTGATCAAATAAGTCATCGATTCTAGGGAGGGGATAACGGTTCTTCACAGTGAGCTTGTTTAATTCCCGGTAGTCGATACACATTCTGAAGGATCCATCTTTCTTTTTAACGAAGAGAACAGGAGCACCCCAAGGAGATTGACTAGGGCGAATGAAACCCTTCTCTTGGAGCTCCTTGAGTTGAGTTTGTAATTCTTGCATTTCGGTTAAGGCTAGTCTATACGGAGCTTTTGCTACGGGCGCGGCTTCGGGGATAAGATTAATATGAAAATCAAGTTCACGAGTTGGAGGTAATCCCGGTAAGTCATCCGGAAAAACATCGGGAAATTCACAAACAATAGGAACGGTCTTCAATTCTACCCTTGTGACGGTAGCACTAAAGACTTTAGAATTAGAGGAATCGGAGATTTCGCCTTGAACCCTAAGAATTCTACCGTTAGTCAAAGGTATCTTAACAACTCTCTCACCACAATCAATCGTCGCATTTACCGCCGTTAACCAATCCATACCCACTATAATGTCAAAACTACCAATGTCAAGAGGCATGAGGTCAATGAAGAAGTCGACATCTTCTAAAGTCAAGACACAGTCGCGAAGTATTTGACTAAGTCTAGTTAGTGACCCGTTTACCATTTCAATGTCAAACACATAGTTTAGAGCACAAGGATGCACATCAATCAAAGGAACAAAGTTAGAAGACACGAGGCTATAATCGGCCCCGGAATCAAATAGGATGGTTGCATAGTGACCATTAAGGAGAAAGGTACCTGCTACTACGTTGGGATCGTTGCGGGCTTCATTTGCATTGGCCGCAAAGGCTCGGCCGCGTGGTTGCACTTGATGGCCTTGTTGTCCCCGGTTTTGGTTAGGCCCGACCATTTGTAGTTGGTTGGGGTGGACGGATACTTGCACTTGTTGTCCCACCCATCGAGGACAATTATTACGGTAGTGGTCACGACTACCACATTCAAAACATTCACCTCTTCGTTGGTTACCTTGAGGAGGGACGGCCCGAACGGGAGCCACATTCATTGGGCCCGTTCTTGGAGCCCTACAATCTCTGGAGAGGTGCCCCACTTGGTTACAATTAAAGCATGCTCTGCATTGGGCATTGGCGGGGTGATGTTGGTTGCATCTCCCACAGAAAGGATGGGGTCCAATATAAGCTTTCCTGGCCGGTTCCACTGCCGCCATCACCCTACCCCTATTGGCATTTTTGGGGTCAAACCTTCCCATTTTCTTCACCCCACTCGACTCTCCCACTTCTTTCCTCTTGTTTGTTGAGGATTTGCTCAAGACACCGCTCCTCAACAAGTCTTCAGTCACACTCCCGGCTCGGTTAACCGCATCGGCCAAAGAAGTAGGCATGTTAGAATTCACATAAGATCGGACTTGAGGATTTAAGCCCAATACAAACTTCTGGATGGCCTGAAGACTCGGAACCCACCAAGTGAGGAATGAGGGTAGACAACTCTTGAAATCGTCTAACATAGCTCTTGTAATCGGCTCCTTCCATATTGAGATTAGCAAACTCAATGGTCAAATTTTGTAGTTCATAGGGAGGACAAAACTTTGCCTTCACTTTTTCCTTGAAATCGGCCCATTCCAAGTTATAAGTCCGCCCTAAGGTTATCTCTTGATTCCACCAACTCAAGGCGTCATGTCTAAACATGCCGGATGCATAAGAAATCCGGTCGTCATAGGTGCAATGACTTCTTTCAATCACGGCCTCGATCTCTTCAAACCACCTTATACACTCAGTGGGACCACCCCTTCCATTAAACTCCGGTGCCCCACAGCTTTTGAAGTCCTTAAATATACATCCCTGTCGGTATCCTCCGTATTGATTATACATGGGCATGCGGTTATCAATTCTCACTGGTTCCTCTTCTTCATTTTCCACGGCCTGAGGTTGAGCATTTTCGTTATTTACATTTTCTGGGGCTTCATTGTTTTGAGGCCCATTGTTTTGCCCAAGATTTGCCGTGACTTGAGCAATAATGGTTGGCATGATATTGGCGATCGTTTGAGCGATCACCTCAGCCATGTTTGGCTCAGGAGCTTCACCACGACCCCTTCCTTGGCCTCTACCACGACCTCTACCACGGCCCCTACCACGGCCCCTACCTTCTTGTACCTCCGGTTGAGCTTCCGGTTGAGGTTCTTCCTCTTCAGCCCTATAGTTCATTCCGGCTCTCCTTGGTTTACCATTTCTATAAAACAAGTGACACGTTGACCCGAGAGTTAGTCTCAAATGCTCACATGTTAGTCACACAAGTAGTCAATGCCCTCATACCGATACCACATACTCATTTCATATCGTTAAGCTAAAGCAAGAGTGCTAGAATCCTATGAGATTGTTACTTAGCATATCATCATGTCAATTTCATTACAATCGTTCATTATTTATTCAAGTAATCATGCTCAAAACATCATGCAATCAAATAACTAACACGAATGATTCAAAGTATAATCCGAATTCGATATGCTCTCTAGTTATCGACCGGGTATGTATACAGGGTGTACCAATGGCTAACCCTCCACCTAATCGACTTCCATTAAGCATATCGGTTCCTTATTATACTTTAAGCCACACGTGCGCAATCCACGATGTCATGAACTTGCTATAATGTCGGGTAACCATAAAAGAGTTGATCGGGTTCTTTTAGGGTTGCCACAATATTATACTAAGTTAATGGCATCACTTCATTTTGCCCTAAATCATCAAATTAGCTTCAACCAATAACAACAACAAATCATATTAACCACATTCATCACATTGAATTCAATCCATCACACAAGTGGTCTTAACTACGAACTCACACGGGGATTCACATAATTCACATTGCACACGAATTTCCTAACCATGCATGCTATATGAAGAGTTTCAACTTAAGCCGTAGTCTAGGTCAAACCGCCTAATTCTCTACGACCACGCATGGGCCACCATTCTGTAACACCCCAAGCTGAGGCTCGAAATATCACGGAAATCATATAGTACAAGGTGGAATTACAATAGAACAAGAACTAAATGCAAATAAAGATTCAGTGAATCCATTACAATACGAAACAAGTACCAAAATACATAAGGAGCAAATAGCCATCAAAGTTTACAAAAGAACATCCCGAAGATGGCAAAACGATCCTAAGTATAATGCAAAAGAGAGGGCCGATGAATCCTTGATTCATAAAGTCCAAAGCTCGGGTTTAACAGCAAGCAAGCGACTAAACTCCACTTCCGGGAATAACCTGATTACCTGAAAAGTGTACTAAGCATAGTCAACACAAGGTTGGTGAGTTCGTAGTAATGGTCCCTAAAGAACCAGCGTCAATAATTACAATATACGAGTAGAGGCTAGACATGACTTACAGCGAGCCTCTAAGTAACACAATAAAGTCCAACAACAAGATTACACAAGACAAGTAAATGTATACTATGAATGCACGAATGATATGCGTATCAATGCAAGTACCGAATGCATAATAAGCCAACATGCCTATCCTATGCGTGAACTCAGGTCACCTATGCAACGATACCCGCCTGTCATCACAATGAACAAGGTTGTATCTCAAAAACATCGAGATATATATGTCTATATACTCGGGATCAAGAACTCATCATCCATCAGATAGTGTATACATCTATACACTTGGATGTAGGCACTCCTCAACCGAGGGATTATGTACAATGTATGCATGCTTACCATCAATCGTATATGCATCAATCACAATCGTCTGTCATGAACCAACAATCAATATTCGTCAATCATAAACCAATAATCACAATACGATGAACATGAACCAACAATCGATATTCGACAAACATGAGCCAACAATCAATATTAACACCAATTCTATACTTACATACACTTAAGAGGATTCTACTTTCTTCAAGTCCCAGATGCTTATATATAGGGTCACCCGCAGCCTTCCCACCACATCTAAAACCCAACGAAAGCATAACCGACTTCCATGTATGTACGTCTATCCTAATATTAATGAAATACTTAACAACGTAAACCAAGTCAATCAAACGTGATATCCGTCTCATCAATCCAACATTTAAACCAAATCAATCAAACAATCAACAGCGTAAGTAGACACGCAAGTTTACACTTTTCAGCCCGAATCTCAAGCGAGTAGGGAGATACGAAACTCACCTCGATTGGTTATGAAAAGTTAAGTTGATATAAAGTTGAGTTATTGTCGTACAATGTTCACTTCACGTCCAACACCTAAATATCGATCATATACATTCACATCAACATACATAAACACATATACGTAACTTAACAATTCTCGACAAAACCCTAATTAGGGTTCCAAGGTGCATCTCGACGTTAAATGACTTTTAAGACTCTTAATCAATGTTATATAAGATAAGAAGTGAATTAGATCAATGCTCGACGCGTAAAAAGGTCCAGAAAGTCAATTTAGGTCAAACAAGAATTTCTGGAAATTACAACTGGCGTAACCTACGCCCCACACTGGCGTAGGTTACGCCCCTTATAAAATTTTTGGGTAAAGGGGGCGTAAGGTACGGTGCTCTCAAAAGTGCAATTTTGTTGGCGTCTGGAGGGGCGTAAACAGTAGGTTTTGGCGTAAGATGGAGCATTCGGCGTAAGCTACGCCCCAAAGGGCCGTAACCTACGCCCAGTCAAAATATAACTAGCGTAACCTACGCCCCATAGGGCCGTAGGTTACGCCCCTTACTGGGCAGCAACACGACCAGCAGCAGCTTATGCAGAAAATCAAGAACCAAAACCCTATATCGCATTGCAAGATTAAAGGACTCATTTTGAAGCTACATTTGACATTCTAATGCATAAATACACTTACCCAAACCCATATTTCCATCCATAACATCACCAAATTCTCCAAATCGATCAAAACCTAGCCAAACCCTAATTCGACCTAAAACTCATTTTAAGGCGATTTAGAACTTGTAAATGTACGAGGTGACTAGAAACGAGTAAATTAACATAGATAGAAGTAAATGGGATGAATTAGACTTACCAAAACTTCCTTCTTGAGCCCAAACCCGAAATTAGGTCAAATGGGTTAAAATGCAAGAACTTCCACCTTTGATTCTTCAATATGACGATAATGTGGTATAGATGGCGATGATTCTAGCGTTATATCAGTTTCAAAACACCAATCGATGCTAGAGAGGTGAAGGAATGAAATGAAATGGTTTCCTTGCCTTTTTACTTGAGAGAAATGAGAAAGATAGATAGATAGATAAGAAATGAAAGGGGGAGAAAGAGATATGGGGAGAAATGGGTCAAATGTGGCTGGTGGGTCGTGGACTACCCACGGGCCGACCCGTTTCTCTTCTCAAGCCAAATTACAATCGTTACCCAATTGAACACCGATCAAAACATATTATCGACCCGAATATAGCACATAGTCATTTAATTCATAAAACGACTCAAATACTTCATTAACTTATATTGTTAGTCATATTACACATAAAGTCAATGGGTCAAAATTTACGGATGTTACAGAAACACCTTGATATTTGAATTTCCATGACCATGACACATATTGAGCATTCCGATCGTATGTAATTGCATTCACTTTAGTGAATGAATACAACACCACTAGATGTATTTAGAAGTTTATCAAATTGCTTTCATATAAGCATCCATGTGATGTTGCACTCTCTTATATTTTACAATTTTGCAACTTCATGTGCAACTAACTAGAGCAAGATTGTAGAAAAATCACATGTTTGTGATTATCATAGAAATTTTATGACCATTGTCACAAATTTTGATGTGCTATCATATTGAGCTCTTATAATGGATCTTCGTGATTATATCACACCAATTTGGTGATCCTTTTCTTCAAGAAAATGGAAGTGTTTCAAAACTTGAAGTTTGCATATGCCAATTCATCATAGTATTTTATGTCAATTTTTCGACATAATCACATGAATATTGATAATTAAACCAAACTTTGATCCAACAAAATCAAAAGTTGCACAATAATTTATAGGTATGATTCCCAACGAAGAATCATTAAGAGCTTTTGATTTGTAATAGTTGTCAACTCACCATTGAGATTCCTCATAATTACAACGGGTATTTCACCGCTAAATATTCAAGTGTTCCCATGATTCCAACGACTTTTTCATCGTTATATATTTGCTTTTGAAATCCTCATGTATCGAGGTGATGTCGGAGAAAAATCATTGATTTTGCATGCTCTTGCAAAGTGGTCTTATCATCAACTTTCTTTGTGTCTCCAAGATTATTTGGAGATTGATGAATTCGATATATCAATAATAATTATTTCCAACTTTGCAAGATTTTTCAATGTAACTACAAAATAAGAGAATATGTAGTCACTTGTAGCTCTTGCATAATAAACCTTAGTTTATTAGCCTCATATTGAATTCAATTATTGTTGTAAATAACCATTGTTATTTACTTATTATATGAGCTACAATTATTTATGCTTTGAATAAATTCAAAGAGTAGCAAAGAACTACATGCTCTTTTAACATGACTTTGATCATGTTATTTTTTGATTCAATCCAAAAAGATGAAACTTTTAAGTTTCTTATGCATAACCGTAGTTATGATTCACCTTAGTGAATAACGAAAGAACAATTAGTGAGGAAACCTTGAAGTTTCTTATGCATAACCGTAGTTATGATTCACCTTAGTGAATAACGAAAAAACAATTAGTAAGGAAACCTTAAGTTTCTTATGCATAACTGTAGTTATGATTCTCTACAAAGAATCATTAAGAGCTTTTGATTTGTAATAGTTGTCAACTCACCATTGAGATTCCTCATAATTGCAACGGGTATTTCACCGCTAAATATTCAAGTGTTCCCATGATTCCAACGACTTTTTCATCGTTATATATTTGCTTTTGAAATCCTCATGTATCGAGGTGATGTCGGAGAAAAATCATTGATTTTGCATGCTCTTGCAAAGTGGTCTTATCATCAACTTTCTTTGTGTCTCCAAGATTATTTGGAGATTGATGAATTCGATATATCAATAATAATTATTTCCAACTTTGCAAGATTTTTCAATGTAACTACAAAATAAGAGAATATGTAGTCACTTGTAGCTCTTGCATAATAAACCTTAGTTTATTAGCCTCATATTGAATTCAATTATTGTTGTAAATAACCGTTGTTATTTACTATTAAAGACATACTATAGGGTTTCCCATTAGATGATTGTAACTACGGGGACTTAAACTGCACATACTAAACACCAAGGGCTAAAGTTGTAAATGCTCTCTCTATAAATAGAGAGCCATGTACAACATTTTAAGATCTAATCTTCCACCCTCTTTGTGTGTGTGTTTTTTCTCTCCCATACTCATACCCATCTAATAACAATCATCTTGTTTTGGGAACCGACATAACTGGCAAGTATGCTTAATCATCTTACAGGTTCCACAGGTTTGTCAGGTATTACTATTATCATATTTTCATTATATTTACAATACGCATCATGTTTATTCCAACATGTGGTATCAGAGCCAAATGGTTTTTAACCGATCTAATGATTTGTATTGTTTAATACCGAAAATATGATTTCAAAATATAAAAAAAACTTTTGATCTGTTGTGAACGATTGAATCCGATTTGTTTTCTGCCGCGATAAAGAAACCTCTAATATTTTTTTGTCGATCTACGAAAACATTAATGAAACATTGTTATTTACTTATATGAGCTACAATTATTTATGCTTTG
Organism: Erigeron breviscapus; assembly: GCA_034093135.1. Lineage (NCBI taxonomy): Eukaryota > Viridiplantae > Streptophyta > Magnoliopsida > Asterales > Asteraceae > Erigeron > Erigeron breviscapus. The sequence continues at coordinate 58,150,475 of CM067173.1, forward strand.
AATAAATTCAAAGAGTAGCAAAGAACTACATGCTCTTTTAACATGACTTTGATCATGTTATTTTTTGATTCAATCCAAAAAAGATGAAACTTTTAAGTTTCTTATGCATAACCGTAGTTATGATTCACCTTAGTGAATAACGAAAATATCAATTAGTGAGGAAACCTTCAAGTTTCTTATGCATAACCGTAGTTATGATTCACCTTAGTGAATAACGAAAGAACAATTAGTGAGAAAACCATGAAGTTTCTTATGCATAACGGTACTACGTTATGATTCACTTTAGTGATTAACAAAAAAAAAAACAATGTCTTTTTATGCATAACTCATGTTATGAAATCATGAATTGCTTTAAGCAATATTAAGAACTATAAGTTCTTTAAAGAACCATTTGTTCTTTTATACATAACCGATGTTATGTAGTCGTGTATCGCTTCAAGAACCATTTGTTCTTTTTATGCATAACTAATGTTATGGAGCTTTGAATTGCTTTAACCAATTTTAAAAATTGAAGTATAAGTTCTTTAAAAAATAATCTTCTTTTACGCATAACTAAAGTTATGATGTTGGAACCACATTACTTGTGACCGTCACTGATCGTTTATCATTCGTGATATGATAATTGACGATAACTGAAATCCCTATGTCTAGTAATTATACGATGGGCGTATTTACTATTAAAGACATACTATAGGGTTTCCCATTAGATGATTGTAACTACGGGGACTTAAACTGCACATACTAAACACCAAGGGCTAAAGTTGTAAATGCTCTCTCTATAAATAGAGAGCCATGTACAACATTTTAAGATCTAATCTTCCACCCTCTTTGTGTGTGTGTTTTTTCTCTCCCATACTCATACCCATCTAATAACAATCATCTTGTTTTGGGAACCGACATAACTGGCAAGTATGCTTAATCATCTTACAGGTTCCACAGGTTTGTCAGGTATTACTATTATCATATTTTCATTATATTTACAATACGCATCATGTTTATTCCAACATGTGGTATCAGAGCCAAATGGTTTTTAACCGATCTAATGATTTGTATTGTTTAATACCGAAAATATGATTTCAAAATATAAAAAAAACTTTTGATCTGTTGTGAACGATTGAATCCGATTTGTTTTCTGCCGCGATAAAGAAACCTCTAATATTTTTTTGTCGATCTACGAAAACATTAATGAAACAATTGTTTCATTTTGCGGCTCATATGCACGTACGCAAAAGCAGAATAGATCTTAATGTTTCTTTATGAAATACATATGAACTATAATTATCATGGAAGTAAAGAAAAATAATATTAATAATTTATTATTGCTTTGCTTAATAAATGAAACAAACTTTTCATTCTAGATCGTAAGAAAAACAAAAGGTATTAATTATTTTAATCGTATCATTTTGTTCACGCATTACATATATGTCGATCTCTAACAGTCGGGTTTAAATCTTAATCTTATTTTAATTGTTGATTTTGATCAGTCTTTATTAAATTCGACATTATTTTAAGTCGATTTTGATTTAGTCTTTATTGAATTCGACCTTATTTCATTATTGAATCCGACCTTAATTGTTGATTTTGATTCAATCTTTATTGATTCGACCTTAATTGTCGATTTTGATTTAGTCTTTATTGATTCGACCTTAATAGTCGATTTTGATTTAGTCTTTATTGAATTCGACCTTATTTCATTATTGAATCCGACCTTAATTGTTGATTTTGATTCAATCTTTATTGATTCGACCTTAATTGTCGATTTTGATTTAGTCTTTATTGAATTCGACCTTAATTATCGATTTTGATTTAGTCTTTATTGAATTCGGCCTTATTTCTTTATTGAATTCGACCAAACTAAGGTTGAGTTCGACCACCTAAGGTTGAGTTCGACCATAATAGGTTGAGTTCGACCATAACATGTCACGTTCGACCATAACAGATCGAGTTCGATTTATTTATTGAGTATGATCATAACTTGTTGAATTCAACTTACTTGTCGAGTTCTCCCTAAATGTTGAATTCGACTTACTTGTTGAGTTCTTCTTAATCGTCGAGATCAATCATAACTTGTTGAATTCAACTTACTTGTCGAGTTCTTCCTAATTGTTGAATTCGACTTACTTGTTGAGTTCTCCTAATTGTCGAGTACAATTCTACCTTGATATTTATGGCAAAATAAAATAAAATTTGTCTCTCAATTTACGAAAAATATATTATTCTGAGACATTTTTACCGTAACAGCTCGACCCCGCCAGGGGCTGCCGTCCCTTGGACCCTGCTTCCAGGGGAGCTGCCCCAGACCCCGTAACTTAGGGGCTTCGCACTAAAATACATGGTCTCATTATTTGTGCCCAAAGGTCAAATATGATTCTCATGTTGCGTTCTTGTTCCTTTTGCATGATGAACACTTAGTATATTAATTCTGCCCAAAGGTGATTTAATATATTTTGTGTGCTAAAAGGACTATTTTCATGCATAATATACACGATTCTTGATTTTGTGCCCAAAGGTCAAATATGATTCTCATGTTGCGTTCTTGTTCCTTTTGCATGATGAACACTTAGTATATTAATTCTGCCCAAATTTGATTTAATATGCTAAGTAGAGCCTTATTTTAGCTTATTGTTTTGGTGTTTATTGAATTCGACCTTATTTCATTATTGAATCCGACCTTAATTGTTGATTTTGATTCAATCTTTATTGATTCGACCTTAATAGTCGATTTTGATTTAGTCTTTATTGAATTCGACCTTATTTCATTATTGAATCCGACCTTAATTGTTGATTTTGATTCAATCTTTATTGATTCGACCTTAATAGTCGATTTTGATTTAGTCTTTATTGAATTCGACCTTATTTCATTATTGAATCCGACCTTAATTGTTGATTTTGATTCAATCTTTATTGATTCGACCTTAATAGTCGATTTTGATTTAGTCTTTATTGAATTCGACCTTATTTCATTATTGAATCCGACCTTAATTGTTGATTTTGATTCAATCTTTATTGATTCGACCTTAATAGTCGATTTTGATTTAGTCTTTATTGAATTCGACCTTATTTCATTATTGAATCCGACCTTAATTGTTGATTTTGATTCAATCTTTATTGATTCGACCTTAATAGTCGATTTTGATTTAGTCTTTATTGAATTCGACCTTATTTCATTATTGAATCCGACCTTAATTGTTGATTTTGATTCAATCTTTATTGATTCGACCTTAATAGTCGATTTTGATTTAGTCTTTATTGAATTCGACCTTATTTCATTATTGAATCCGACCTTAATTGTTGATTTTGATTCAATCTTTATTGATTCGACCTTAATAGTCGATTTTGATTTAGTCTTTATTGAATTCGACCTTATTTCATTATTGAATCCGACCTTAATTGTTGATTTTGATTCAATCTTTATTGATTCGACCTTAATAGTCGATTTTGATTTAGTCTTTATTGAATTCGACCTTATTTCATTATTGAATCCGACCTTAATTGTTGATTTTGATTCAATCTTTATTGATTCGACCTTAATAGTCGATTTTGATTTAGTCTTTATTGAATTCGACCTTATTTCATTATTGAATCCGACCTTAATTGTTGATTTTGATTCAATCTTTATTGATTCGACCTTAATAGTCGATTTTGATTTAGTCTTTATTGAATTCGACCTTATTTCATTATTGAATCCGACCTTAATTGTTGATTTTGATTCAATCTTTATTGATTCGACCTTAATAGTCGATTTTGATTTAGTCTTTATTGAATTCGACCTTATTTCATTATTGAATCCGACCTTAATTGTTGATTTTGATTCAATCTTTATTGATTCGACCTTAATAGTCGATTTTGATTTAGTCTTTATTGAATTCGACCTTATTTCATTATTGAATCCGACCTTAATTGTTGATTTTGATTCAATCTTTATTGATTCGACCTTAATAGTCGATTTTGATTTAGTCTTTATTGAATTCGACCTTATTTCATTATTGAATCCGACCTTAATTGTTGATTTTGATTCAATCTTTATTGATTCGACCTTAATAGTCGATTTTGATTTAGTCTTTATTGAATTCGACCTTATTTCATTATTGAATCCGACCTTAATTGTTGATTTTGATTCAATCTTTATTGATTCGACCTTAATAGTCGATTTTGATTTAGTCTTTATTGAATTCGACCTTATTTCATTATTGAATCCGACCTTAATTGTTGATTTTGATTCAATCTTTATTGATTCGACCTTAATAGTCGATTTTGATTTAGTCTTTATTGAATTCGACCTTATTTCATTATTGAATCCGACCTTAATTGTTGATTTTGATTCAATCTTTATTGATTCGACCTTAATAGTCGATTTTGATTTAGTCTTTATTGAATTCGACCTTATTTCATTATTGAATCCGACCTTAATTGTTGATTTTGATTCAATCTTTATTGATTCGACCTTAATAGTCGATTTTGATTTAGTCTTTATTGAATTCGACCTTATTTCATTATTGAATCCGACCTTAATTGTTGATTTTGATTCAATCTTTATTGATTCGACCTTAATAGTCGATTTTGATTTAGTCTTTATTGAATTCGACCTTATTTCATTATTGAATCCGACCTTAATTGTTGATTTTGATTCAATCTTTATTGATTCGACCTTAATAGTCGATTTTGATTTAGTCTATATTGAATTCGACCTTGATTATGTCATTCGCCATAATAAGCCCACTGCTATTACTGCAAACTCTTCTGCATCTCAAAAAAAGCGAATTTTTAAAAAGTGGGATAGGGCGAATCGCTTGTCACTAACGATGGCCATGAACTACATTAATCTCAGTATCCGAGAAGCTATCACTTCAAGTAAACGTCTAAGAGGAAATAGCAGTGTTCATGAACACATAATGAATATGACTGACATGACTCATAAGCTTAAGAGTCCTAAAAAATGGAAGTCTCTGACAGTTTTCTTGTGCACTTTATAATGACCTCATTGCTTACTCGTTTCGTCACCTTCAAAATTAACTATGAAGGATAAGCAGACGATGAGTGAACTAATCGCAATGTGTGTGCAAGAAAAGGATCGCCTCAAGTTGGGTCAACCATAAAGTTGTTCACCTGACTATCACTGCTAATTCCAATAAGAGGAAGGGTAATAACAGTAATAAGACTACGCATAAAGTTCAAAAGGCTTATCACGGTGTAGTTGCCTCTAGCTCTAAGTTCTCGACGAGCAATCTTAACTGTAAATTCTGTTGTGTCAAAGGGCACAGTCAGAAAGATTGCCATAATATCAAGAAATGGCTAGCTAAGAAAGGTAACTTACTTAATGTAATATTTGATTCCTTTACTATTGATGTTCGAATTAATACATGATGGGATGACTCTCGGTCATAATTTCTCACAGTCTTTGTTGTCTCTTAATATTGATGACATAACTAAAACAAAGACAAAATCACCTAAGCAATTAGAAATTCCTCCATGTTGTGGCATAAATGTTTGGCCACATCTCACGAGTTCGCATGATACGACTCATAAAGAATGGAATAGTACATTCTCTTTACTTTAGTGATTTTGAAACATGTATTCAATGCCTCAAACGCGAATTGGCTAATGGGAATAAAAAAGGAGCCACTAGAAGTTCCAACTGATATTAGTGGCCCCTATCCCTCATCCATCACAGAACATACATCATTTATTACATTCATTGATGATTATTTGCGTTACATCCACCTATATCTGGTATTAATCTTTACAAACTTTATTGATCTTAAAGTTTTGGTTAAAAACCAAATTGATCATAAAATAAAAATTGTGAGATCAGATATAGAAGGTAAGTATTATGGTAGATATACTAATATTGCTCAAGCTCTTGGTCCTTTCCATAACTTTTGCAAGGGACATGGCATAATTATCCAATACACCATGTCTGGTTCTCATCAACAATATTGTGTTGCTAAAAGGAGAAATATACCTTAATAGACATGGTGAAAAGTATGATTGCCAATACTAACGTACCTACTTTCCTTTGAACTTAGGCCTTAAAAACAGCCGTTCATATACTCAATATGGTTTCATCAAAATCTGTCCCTAAAATTCTCATTAGATCAGGACAGGTAGAAAACTGAGTCTAAAATATATGAAATTATGAGGTTGTCCTGCCAAAGCATAAGTCTCTAACCCTAACTTAAAGAAATTGTATCCTTAAACTCTTACATGTTTCTTTATCGGTTATTAGTTTTACTGTCTTTCCCACCATTACTAGCATTATTGACACGTAGCATGTCACGTTTATCGAGAACTAAGAGATCAGTGGGAGCACGACAAATCATAACTTAAGGTTTGCAAGAAGTACAAGAAGCAGGGGGAACCACTCGTCGGTTATAATTACTCCTCCAATAATTCCTCTTGTACCCAACGCTGCTCCTAATATCACTGATCCACTATCGCCTAATCAAAATTCTCCTAATTAGGATACTATTAATACTGAAGCATTTTCCATAACCTGAAAATCAACTCAGGAGATCATCTAGGTTATGCAGGGCCACAAACTTTGATGATTTAATAACTTATTACACTGAAGTTGAGGACATTGGAAAGCTTACTGATCCTACCTCTATTGAGAAGCCATTAATAGCGATCAGGCCACTTAGTGGAATGAAGCCATGATTTAAGGGCTTAATTCCATGTAGCATAATGACGTTTGGGAGTTGGTTGAATTTCCTGAAGCATCCAAACCTGTAGGTTGTAAATGGATCTTCAAAACCAAATTAGACCTGAATGGAAACATCAAACGCTATAAGGCCAAAACTGGTTGCGAAAGGCTTTAATCAAAAGGAAAGAATCGATTATCAAGAGACCTTTTCTCTTGTCTATCATAAAGATTCCTTAAGGATCGTCATGGCATTCGTAGCTTATTATGATTTAGAGTTACATCAGATGGATGTCAAGACCACTTTCCTATATAGAAACTTACAATAAGACGTATACATGCGGCAACCTGAAGGATTCATTCTAGAAGGTAAAGTGCACATGGTCTGCAAGTTGAATAAGTCCATATACGGGTTAAAGCAAGCATCAATAAAATGGTACCATAAGTTTAATGAAGTCATAAGAGGACAAGACTTCCTAAAGAATCAAGTGGATCATTGCACCTATCTCAAGATCAGTGGGAGTAAATTTACAATCCTTGTTTTGCACGTGGATGATGTTATACTTGCAAGTAACAACTTGGATATGTTGCATGAGTCGAAGCGTATACTTTTCGCAAAATTTGTCTTAGTCAATTGATCATTGCTTATTAGTTTTAAATTTGAGTCATAGTTTGACTAGTGGGGGTCCTGAGTTGATGTTCTTCTCTACGACTGTACTTATTGACTATGATTTCCGTTTAAAACAAAATGAGTATTATCCCGGCCGGACTTATTGAATACTCATAGATAAATGATCGCTTGGTCAAGTGGGAGAATGTTGGAACCACATTACTTGTGACCGTCACTGATCGTTTATCATTCGTGATATGATAATTGACGATAACTGAAATCCCTATGTCTAGTAATTATACGATGGGCGTATTTACTATTAAAGACATACTATAGGGTTTCCCATTAGATGATTGTAACTACGGGGACTTAAACTGCACATACTAAACACCAAGGGCTAAAGTTGTAAATGCTCTCTCTATAAATAGAGAGCCATGTACAACATTTTAAGATCTAATCTTCCACCCTCTTTGTGTGTGTGTTTTTTCTCTCCCATACTCATACCCATCTAATAACAATCATCTTGTTTTGGGAACCCGACATAACTGGCAAGTATGCTTAATCATCTTACAGGTTCCACAGGTTTGTCAGGTATTACTATTATCATATTTTCATTATTCGACCACCTAAGGTTGAGTTCGACCACCTAAGGTTGAGTTCGACCACCTAAGGTTGAGTTCGACCACCTAAGGTTGAGTTCGACCACCTAAGGTTGAGTTCGACCACCTAAGGTTGAGTTCGACCACCTAAGGTTGAGTTCGACCACCTAAGGTTGAGTTCGACCACCTAAGGTTGAGTTCGACCACCTAAGGTTGAGTTCGACCACCTAAGGTTGAGTTCGACCACCTAAGGTTGAGTTCGACCACCTAAGGTTGAGTTCGACCACCTAAGGTTGAGTTCGACCACCTAAGGTTGAGTTCGACCACCTAAGGTTGAGTTCGACCACCTAAGGTTGAGTTCGACCACCTAAGGTTGAGTTCGACCACCTAAGGTTGAGTTCGACCACCTAAGGTTGAGTTCGACCACCTAAGGTTGAGTTCGACCACCTAAGGTTGAGTTCGACCACCTAAGGTTGAGTTCGACCACCTAAGGTTGAGTTCGACCACCTAAGGTTGAGTTCGACCACCTAAGGTTGAGTTCGACCACCTAAGGTTGAGTTCGACCACCTAAGGTTGAGTTCGACCACCTAAGGTTGAGTTCGACCACCTAAGGTTGAGTTCGACCACCTAAGGTTGAGTTCGACCACCTAAGGTTGAGTTCGACCACCTAAGGTTGAGTTCGACCACCTAAGGTTGAGTTCGACCACCTAAGGTTGAGTTCGACCACCTAAGGTTGAGTTCGACCACCTAAGGTTGAGTTCGACCACCTAAGGTTGAGTTCGACCACCTAAGGTTGAGTTCGACCACCTAAGGTTGAGTTCGACCACCTAAGGTTGAGTTCGACCACCTAAGGTTGAGTTCGACCACCTAAGGTTGAGTTCGACCACCTAAGGTTGAGTTCGACCACCTAAGGTTGAGTTCGCCACCTAATGATTGTAACTACGGGGACTTAAACTGCACATACTAAACACCAAGGGCTAAAGTTGTAAATGCTCTCTCTATAAATAGAGAGCCATGTACAACATTTTAAGATCTAATCTTCCACCCTCTTTGTGTGTGTGTTTTTTCTCTCCCATACTCATACCCATCTAATAACAATCATCTTGTTTTGGGAACCCGACATAACTGGCAAGTATGCTTAATCATCTTACAGGTTCCACAGGTTTGTCAGGTATTACTATTATCATATTTTCATTATATTTACAATACGCATCATGTTTATTCCAACATATGAAGCCATAATAGTTACAACAAAACTTCATTAGTAATCCAAACAATGATATAAAATAAATCTTAAAGAATAAAGGTATACGTTACCCGATGCTTACCTCGACCGAACTTGTTTAGTAAGTCGGTTAGTCCTCGTTTACTACAAAAAAACATGTTGTTTATGATGGGTTTTAGAAAAATAACTTTTACGACTCCAACATGTTGTACCTTAAAAAAAATCTATCCAGTAAACGAAACAAAACTAATGTGATCTTTGTTTGATATGATATATAAAAGATTGATTGGAAAGCAAAAAGAAATCTGAAGTTGCAACTTATAATATATATTGACGAATGGAAAATTGTTAGCGAATGGAAGCTAAAAAAAATTCTTTGTGTCGGCTGAGAAACTTTTGTTTAGGGTTTTGAAAACAAACCGTAGAAAAATTCACAACATTAATATAAAGCATTCAACATTAGATGTTTGAAAGATTAGCTAGGTTCATATCTAAAACAAAAAAAACCTTTGTTTAGTAGTATATAAATTTAATATAGTGAAAACCATGGAATGTGGTAAACCATGTGAAATATACGTGAGGTTTTCAAGAAAAAATTTCGACGGCCAACAAAACAAAAAGAAAAAATTAAGAGAAGAAGAGATAATTCTATTAATGTGGGATACATAGGGTTACAATATAGCCTGGAATTTATAGGCTTCAAGAGAACATTCTAGAATAGACACAATTACATAAATATGGAAGTGAATATCCATACTATATTTAATATTACAATAAATTTCCCTTTTTGGTTAATAATCGTTAATTCAAATGTTTAAGGGTAAAGCTGCTAATTTTTTTAAGCCATCGCATATTTGTGAATCCATTCTTATAAGAACTTAAAAAATGAACCAACAAACTTAATAAAACGTACTATTCTTCTAATCATACTTGATATAATCTACTCTACAAGTTCAAAATTCACAAAAAAGACAAAAAAAAAATAAAAAATTAGTTTGATACAAATATAAATTATCAATTGATAAATAAACTTAGTGGCGAAAAAATCTCATTTTGTAAAATTCGCTTTGGACATTAAAAGGTTTAAAGACAACCCCCGTCTTTGGAACATATTATGAAATTATGTTGATGATGAAGGATGATGATCAACACCATCGATTAAAATTCTAGTTTTTCTAAAGATAATTAAAAAATGTGGTAGGGTGAAAATAAGGATTAGTATTCATCGGCATGGTCTCGTTATGATTAATTGTATGGCCTCGAGTCATCATTATGTTTTTCTAGTATACTTATTTTATATTCCAATCAAAGACGTAAATCTTGTATATACTTTTAAGGTTGAGATCTATCACAACGGTGTCGATTGCTGAAGTGGCCCCTTGATCACTCGATCGTAACCGCCTAACCGGGGATCACACCGTGAGTGGTCACAAATGGATAGTCCGTATTTGATTTTCTTTTCCATATAATGATATTAGAATTTCCAAATAAAAGCTTGTCACCAATTTAAGCACCAACCTATGTCTATCATCATCGAGTTAGCATTAGATTCAAACCGGCCAATTTGGTCATACCAACTAAATAGCAATGGACCATTTTACTTTTAGATTATTACTTTCTATAATGGCCCAAAGCTTTACGTTATCAATGCGGCCATTAACTAAATCTTATCACCTTTGAGTTGGTACAGTAAGCTTAAACGTCTTAGGTTCAAATCTTTCTAGATAACATATGAGGGTATACTTATAGATTATACTTTCTATAATGGCTCAAAGCTTTATATTATCAATGCGGCCATTAATTAAATCAACCTTATCACTTCCAATTAAGTTGGTCAAGTTCTCAGGAGCTTCGATGTCTTAGGTTCAAATCTTTCTAGATAACATCTTTAGGCAACTATAGAAGATCCATAAACTAAGACGAAATACTTTTGTTGGGTCATGTAGAAAGTGAAAAACATTAATTACTACTTACTAGAGTTAATATTAGCTCTCAGTAAACAATCTTGATAAGAGATAATAGTTGAAATTAACATGTAAGTAGAAGGTAAACTTAATCGCTAAAGAACTAATAATACTTCCTTACTACAAGACATGTATCTTCAACTTATTCACAATGTTCTATTGATTTGTTCTTCATCAAAGGCTCATCAGATCTAAGATCCAATACATTTATTGTACGTCTTAAATTTTAATTAGGCCGGCTTTAAACAAATTATGAATTACGTGTTATGAAGATAACTAGTACATATACTTCAAGTAGCATAAAGTACGTATTCTTCTAATTTGTCAACAATCAATAAAATCTTACAACAAATCAAGAATTCAAAGTTCAAAGTGCAAGAAAAGTCTTCAACTAGCTTAAATTCGGATTCGACTATTTGTGGAAGTTTTGGTAAGTGTTTTCTAGCTCAAATTCATCCTTTCAAGTTGTTAACATGTATATCCAATAAATCTAAGCACTCTTGGTCCTTCTAGCTCCAAAAATCCGAATTTAGGGTTTCAAAGTCTTCAAATTAGGTCAAATAGGTTTATGGGTCAAAGGTGATATCATGGAAGGATTTATGGAGTGGGTTATGTTCAAATGAGTTACTTGTGTTTAAAAATGAGTCCAAGAACTTCTCAAAATGATTTTCATGCCAAAAACTAGATTTTGGGTTAAATTCATCACCTTCATCATCAATCTTACAACAAATCAAGAATTCAAAGTTCAAAGTGCAAGAAAAGTCTTCAACTAGCTTAAATTCGGATTCGACTATTTGTGGAAGTTTTGGTAAGTGTTTTCTAGCTCAAATTCATCCTTTCAAGTTGTTAACATGTATATCCAATAAATCTAAGCACTCTTGGTCCTTCTAGCTCCAAAAATCCGAATTTAGGGTTTCAAAGTCTTCAAATTAGGTCAAATAGGTTTATGGGTCAAAGGTGATATCATGGAAGGATTTATGGAGTGGGTTATGTTCAAATGAGTTACTTGTGTTTAAAAATGAGTCCAAGAACTTCTCAAAATGATTTTCATGCCAAAAACTAGATTTTGGGTTAAATTCATCACCTTCATCATCAATCTTACAACAAATCAAGAATTCAAAGTTCAAAGTGCAAGAAAAGTCTTCAACTAGCTTAAATTCGGATTCGACTATTTGTGGAAGTTTTGGTAAGTGTTTTCTAGCTCAAATTCATCCTTTCAAGTTGTTAACATGTATATCCAATAAATCTAAGCACTCTTGGTCCTTCTAGCTCCAAAAATCCGAATTTAGGGTTTCAAAGTCTTCAAATTAGGTCAAATAGGTTTATGGGTCAAAGGTGATATCATGGAAGGATTTATGGAGTGGGTTATGTTCAAATGAGTTACTTGTGTTTAAAAATGAGTCCAAGAACTTCTCAAAATGATTTTCATGCCAAAAACTAGATTTTGGGTTAAATTCATCACCTTCATCATCAATCTTACAACAAATCAAGAATTCAAAGTTCAAAGTGCAAGAAAAGTCTTCAACTAGCTTAAATTCGGATTCGACTATTTGTGGAAGTTTTGGTAAGTGTTTTCTAGCTCAAATTCATCCTTTCAAGTTGTTAACATGTATATCCAATAAATCTAAGCACTCTTGGTCCTTCTAGCTCCAAAAATCCGAATTTAGGGTTTCAAAGTCTTCAAATTAGGTCAAATAGGTTTATGGGTCAAAGGTGATATCATGGAAGGATTTATGGAGTGGGTTATGTTCAAATGAGTTACTTGTGTTTAAAAATGAGTCCAAGAACTTCTCAAAATGATTTTCATGCCAAAAACTAGATTTTGGGTTAAATTCATCACCTTCATCATCAATCTTACAACAAATCAAGAATTCAAAGTTCAAAGTGCAAGAAAAGTCTTCAACTAGCTTAAATTCGGATTCGACTATTTGTGGAAGTTTTGGTAAGTGTTTTCTAGCTCAAATTCATCCTTTCAAGTTGTTAACATGTATATCCAATAAATCTAAGCACTCTTGGTCCTTCTAGCTCCAAAAATCCGAATTTAGGGTTTCAAAGTCTTCAAATTAGGTCAAATAGGTTTATGGGTCAAAGGTGATATCATGGAAGGATTTATGGAGTGGGTTATGTTCAAATGAGTTACTTGTGTTTAAAAATGAGTCCAAGAACTTCTCAAAATGATTTTCATGCCAAAAACTAGATTTTGGGTCAATTTGAGTACAAATGGGTCAAGAAGGAATTAAACATGTAAATGTGTTAAAGGGTTGGATTTGAATGTTGAAACATGTTTAGTTATGTCTAACTATGGTTAACTATGTTTAAAAATGGGTCTTGGAGCTGTGCAAATCGATTTCATGGTCTAACTATCAAGAAATTAGGGTTTTGGGTCGTGTTTGTGCCAAGAACACCTGCTGGTGTGCAGGTTCAGTAACCAGCGTAGGTTACGCCCAAATGGGCCGTAACTTACGCCCCTCCCTATCTTCAAATTCCAAATTTCCTTCTGTTTACGCCAAAACATGAGAACCTTACGCCAAAATGGACTTTTCTGGATAGCCGTAACCTACGCCCCTTACTAGCCGTAACTTACGCCAGTTGAAGTCTGCCCACCGTACCTTACGCCCAATCAGACCGTACCTTACGCTAGTGCAATTCTGACCAGCGTAACCTACGGCTGGTTAGACCGTAGCTTACGCCCCCTCTGATGTCCAGTTTCCTTGTTTTGATTTCTAGCTTGAGTTCAAGTCTCCTTGGGTCGAATTGGGCATGCAAATGGGTTCCTTTTTGTTCTTTAAGGCAGCTTACTCGAGTCATAATACGTGTTGAAGTCCTGGGTTCAATTCACATGTTCATAGAAGTCAAATGAGGACATAATTGTATATATATTGATACGTACATGCATATGTTGATAGGTTGTGGGCACGTGACGGTTGTTGGACGTTTGTGGCTTGATATTAACTTGTAGCTTTGCTTGGAAATCAAGGTGAGTTTCGTAGCTCCCTACTAAATGGAGATTCGGGCTGAAAAGTGTACAACTTTTGTGTGCTTACGTGTTGATTGTGCAATTGTATGTTGCCTTGGTTCATGACATAGTTCAATTGTGCATACGCTTGACTTCTTGATTGATGACATTAGTGATTTACATGTTTGCTCTGATTAGGACATGGTTTATTAGTGCATATGCTCGACTTTCTTGGTTGATGTTATTATTTCTTGTTCTTGCTTACTATGAGCATTTTAACTACCTTGAGTAGTTCATTTTGTGAGTACATGTGTGAGGGTCATTGACGGGCATTGATTGATTTATGGGATTACATGTTGTGTGTCGGTTTGTAGATATGTATTTGATGTGATTGTTGTATGGTTATTTTATATGTATGTTGGGTAGTTATAGGTTAGTTGTGTATATATGGAGGACGGTAATGCCTTTGAAAGGTTGGAGATGTGGTGGGAAGGCTGCGGATGACCCTATATATAAGCATCAAAGGCCTTTCAAAAGTAGTATCGTACGAAGTATATACACATGGTGTTGTCGTTTATTGAGTACAATGAAGTACATAACGTGCAATTGAGTACAATGAAGTACATAACGTGCAATTGAGTACAATGAAGTACATAACGTGCAATTGAGTACAATGAAGTACATAACGTGCAATTGAGTACAATGAAGTACATAACGTGCAATTGAGTACAATGAAGTACATAACGTGCAATTGAGTACAATGAAGTACATAACGTGCAATTGAGTACAATGAAGTACATAACGTGCAATTGAGTACAATGAAGTACATAACGTGCAATTGAGTACAATGAAGTACATAACGTGCAATTGAGTACAATGAAGTACATAACGTGCAATTGAGTACAATGAAGTACATAACGTGCAATTGAGTACAATGAAGTACATAACGTGCAATTGAGTACAATGAAGTACATAACGTGCAATTGAGTACAATGAAGTACATAACGTGCAATTGAGTACAATGAAGTACATAACGTGCAATTGAGTACAATGAAGTACATAACGTGCAATTGAGTACAATGAAGTACATAACGTGCAATTGAGTACAATGAAGTACATAACGTGCAATTGAGTACAATGAAGTACATAACGTGCAATTGAGTACAATGAAGTACATAACGTGCAATTGAGTACAATGAAGTACATAACGTGCAATTGAGTACAATGAAGTACATAACGTGCAATTGAGTACAATGAAGTACATAACGTGCAATTGAGTACAATGAAGTACATAACGTGCAATTGAGTACAATGAAGTACATAACGTGCAATTGAGTACAATGAAGTACATAACGTGCAATTGAGTACAATGAAGTACATAACGTGCAATTGAGTACAATGAAGTACATAACGTGCAATTGAGTACAATGAAGTACATAACGTGCAATTGAGTACAATGAAGTACATAACGTGCAATTGAGTACAATGAAGTACATAACGTGCAATTGAGTACAATGAAGTACATAACGTGCAATTGAGTACAATGAAGTACATAACGTGCAATTGAGTACAATGAAGTACATAACGTGCAATTGAGTACAATGAAGTACATAACGTGCAATTGAGTACAATGAAGTACATAACGTGCAATTGAGTACAATGAAGTACATAACGTGCAATTGAGTACAATGAAGTACATAACGTGCAATTGAGTACAATGAAGTACATAACGTGCAATTGAGTACAATGAAGTACATAACGTGCAATTGAGTACAATGAAGTACATAACGTGCAATTGAGTACAATGAAGTACATAACGTGCAATTGAGTACAATGAAGTACATAACGTGCAATTGAGTACAATGAAGTACATAACGTGCAATTGAGTACAATGAAGTACATAACGTGCAATTGAGTACAATGAAGTACATAACGTGCAATTGAGTACAATGAAGTACATAACGTGCAATTGAGTACAATGAAGTACATAACGTGCAATTGAGTACAATGAAGTACATAACGTGCAATTGAGTACAATGAAGTACATAACGTGCAATTGAGTACAATGAAGTACATAACGTGCAATTGAGTACAATGAAGTACATAACGTGCAATTGAGTACAATGAAGTACATAACGTGCAATTGAGTACAATGAAGTACATAACGTGCAATTGAGTACAATGAAGTACATAACGTGCAATTGAGTACAATGAAGTACATAACGTGCAATTGAGTACAATGAAGTACATAACGTGCAATTGAGTACAATGAAGTACATAACGTGCAATTGAGTACAATGAAGTACATAACGTGCAATTGAGTACAATGAAGTACATAACGTGCAATTGAGTACAATGAAGTACATAACGTGCAATTGAGTACAATGAAGTACATAACGTGCAATTGAGTACAATGAAGTACATAACGTGCAATTGAGTACAATGAAGTACATAACGTGCAATTGAGTACAATGAAGTACATAACGTGCAATTGAGTACAATGAAGTACATAACGTGCAATTGAGTACAATGAAGTACATAACGTGCAATTGAGTACAATGAAGTACATAACGTGCAATTGAGTACAATGAAGTACATAACGTGCAATTGAGTACAATGAAGTACATAACGTGCAATTGAGTACAATGAAGTACATAACGTGCAATTGAGTACAATGAAGTACATAACGTGCAATTGAGTACAATGAAGTACATAACGTGCAATTGAGTACAATGAAGTACATAACGTGCAATTGAGTACAATGAAGTACATAACGTGCAATTGAGTACAATGAAGTACATAACGTGCAATTGAGTACAATGAAGTACATAACGTGCAATTGAGTACAATGGAAAGGGTCAAGCCGAGAAGGACAAGAGCCATGGGTCTCACGGTGGAGCAAGGTATTCGTGATCGGATCATAGGAGCGCGCGTACAAGCTACCTTACCGGAGAATTGTGGTAATGAAAGGTTAGATGACATAGAGCAACAATTCGATAGGAAAGAAGACAATGGGCTATACTTAGTTGGAAGGCTTGGGTTCCCATTTTCGACATTTGAGGACATCTCTCATGAATGAAGCCCATAAATCGGCTTATTCGGTCCATCCGGGATCGGATAAGATATACTTTGATTTGGGAGATTTCTAGGGGTGGCCGGCATGAAACGTGACGTGGCTAAATATGCGAGTGAATGCCTTACTTACTTACAAAAGGAAACCGATCATAAGAAGCCACCCGGTTTGTTGGCGCAACCGGTGACACCGGAATGGAAATGGGAACGGGTTGCAATGAACTTCAACACGAAGTTACCGAAGACAAGAAGTGATCGTGATACTATATGGGTGATCGTGGATCGGTTGGCAAGGTCGGCTCCCTTCTGAGCCATTGGTGGGACCGACAAGTTTGACACCATAGCGCGTTTGTACATTAAGGGAGTGGTGTCTAAGCATGAAGTTCCGGTTTCTATCATCTCCGATAGAGATATCCGGTATGACTCAATTTTTGGAAGGCCTTTCAACGAGCAATGAGTACTCAACTTGACATGAGTACGGCGTTTCATCCTCAACGGGTGGACAAACCGGGAGAACCATCCAAGTGCTTGAAGGCATGTTGAGGGCTTGCGCAATTGATTTGGGCTGGGAATAGTAGTTGAGACGACAAAAGTGATTTCCCATATTAAGGAGAGATTACAATTGGCCGTGAGAGACAAGGGAAATACGCCTATGCGAGGCGTAGACCATTAGAGTTCAATGTGGATGGTTATGTGCTTGTGAAAGTCTCCCGTAGGAAGGTGTCGTTCGTTTTGTAAAGAGAGGCAAAACTTAGACCAAGGTACATTGAACCTTTGAGATCATTGAACGAGTGGGCAAGTGGCCTACCAATTGAGGCTACCTCGAGAAACCTAACGGTGTGCATGACGCGTTCCATATTTGTAACTTAGGGAAGTGCTTGATGGACCCTACATTACATGTGCCTATGATCGAGATTCAAGTGGACAAGAAAAATGTGAATAGAGAAACCAGTAAATTTAAATATAAAGAATCTAATTAAAATTATAAAAAAACAAACTGGTAAATTTAAATATAAATAATATAATGAAAATCAACGAAAACGTTTAACTTGTTCGTCTATCAAATAAAAGTTATTTTCTTTTATTTAGTCTGCACACAGTTGTTGCATATCAATAAACACAAAATACATAATGATAAAAATAATTACAAAAAATTTATATTAACAATATAACTTTTTATATAGTTTGATTATAATCATACATCTAAAATATAAGTGTAAATTTAAAGATTAATACGAAATTAAAATTAGAAAAAAAACGAATATAATATATATATATAACTATATAAGGATAAACTCATAAACATAATTGACACTAATAACAATAGATATATATATATATATATATATATATATATATATATATATATATATATATATATATATATATATATATATATATATATATATATATATATATATATATATATATATATATATATATATATATATATATATATATATATATATATATATATATATATATATATATATATATATATATATATATATATATATATATATATATATATATATATATATATATATATATATATATATATATATATATATATATATATATATATATATATATATATATATATATATATATATATATATATATATATATATATATATATATATATATATATATATATATATATATATATATATATATATATATATATATATATATATATATATATATATATATATATATATATATATATATATATATATATATATATATATATATATATATATATATATATATATATATATATATATATATATATATATATATATATATATATATATATATATATATATATATATATATATATATATATATATATATATATATATATATATATATATATATATATATATATATATATATATATATATATATATATATATATATATATATATATATATATATATATATATATATATATATATATATATATATATATATATATATATATATATATATATATATATATATATATATATATATATATATATATATATATATATATATATATATATATATATATATATATATATATATATATATATATATATATATATATATATATATATATATATATATATATATATATATATATATATATATATATATATATATATATATATATATATATATATATATATATATATATATATATATATATATATATATATATATATATATATATATATATATATATATATATATATATATATATATATATATATATATATATATATATATATATATATATATATATATATATATATATATATATATATATATATATATATATATATATATATATATATATATATATATATATATATATATATATATATATATATATATATATATATATATATATATATATATATATATATATATATATATATATATATATATATATATATATATATATATATATATATATATATATATATATATATATATATATATATATATATATATATATATATATATATATATATATATATATATATATATATATATATATATATATATATATATATATATATATATATATATATATATATATATATATATATATATATATATATATATATATATATATATATATATATATATATATATATATATATATATATATATATATATATATATATATATATATATATATATATATATATATATATATATATATATATATATATATATATATATATATATATATATATATATATATATATATATATATATATATATATATATATATATATATATATATATATATATATATATATATATATATATATATATATATATATATATATATATATATATATATATATATATATATATATATATATATATATATATATATATATATATATATATATATATATATATATATATATATATATATATATATATATATATATATATATATATATATATATATATATATATATATATATATATATATATATATATATATATATATATATATATATATATATATATATATATATATATATATATATATATATATATATATATATATATATATATATATATATATATATATATATATATATATATATATATATATATATATATATATATATATATATATATATATATATATATATATATATATATATATATATATATATATATATATATATATATATATATATATATATATATATATATATATATATATATATATATATATATATATATATATATATATATATATATATATATATATATATATATATATATATATATATATATATATATATATATATATATATATATATATATATATATATATATATATATATATATATATATATATATATATATATATATATATATATATATATATATATATATATATATATATATATATATATATATATATATATATATATATATATATATATATATATATATATATATATATATATATATATATATATATATATATATATATATATATATATATATATATATATATATATATATATATATATATATATATATATATATATATATATATATATATATATATATATATATATATATATATATATATATATATATATATATATATATATATATATATATATATATATATATATATATATATATATATATATATATATATATATATATATATATATATATATATATATATATATATATATATATATATATATATATATATATATATATATATATATATATATATATATATATATATATATATATATATATATATATATATATATATATATATATATATATATATATATATATATATATATATATATATATATATATATATATATATATATATATATATATATATATATATATATATATATATATATATATATATATATATATATATATATATATATATATATATATATATATATATATATATATATATATATATATATATATATATATATATATATATATATATATATATATATATATATATATATATATATATATATATATATATATATATATATATATATATATACCATAATACATTCCCATTTTAAATGAGTATTGGCATGTTTAAATTGCTACGAGTATTTTTTTAATATATAGATGCATTTTACTAATTTCTTTTTCTTTTTTAAAACAGCAGAAAAACTTTATTAATGTAGGATCAACCAGCAAGGTACTAAAGATCAAAAATACAATTCGAGACATACACTAGCAATTACTAATTTGTTATACACTAGTAATAACTAATTTGTTATACACTAGCAATTCTCAACGTATGTTGTCGCAAAACACTAATTATCATATTTACACTACTAATGTAGGAATAAAAAGAACATGTCGAAAATAAAAACAGGTAGGTTGAAACCAATAAAAAAAATTTGAAAATAAAATACCAATATATCTTGATATACCTATTTATCTAAAGCATTTCCTTACTAAATAATATATCAAGAATCAGTTACGATCAGAGTTAGGAACTTTAACAAATGCCTAAACAATATACCATAAATTTTGAAAGCTGGATAATATCAAGTATTTCCTTTTAATGTTCGTTTTTTCAACTTTTGTTTTATTTTTAATCAAATGAATACTAAATGTTCCCATCAAAAAGTTTAAAGTTTTTTAGCTTCGGACCATGAACACATACCTATTTGTAACATTATCTCATAGTTATCTGAATATCGTTATTAATATTAAAATATTTCCATTTTCATATTTTTTTTCTATTATTGTTACATATTTCTTCATTCTTCTAAGATGTCGTTATGAGTATTAATATATACTTATTGTTAGACATATTTAGTTATTTCTACTTATAAATTTATTTAATAATTTAAATAATATTTTTTTAAATCATTCACAAACGTAATGTTCTTCCCGGGGACAACGCCCGGATGACATATCTCATTATATAGTATATTAAAATGTTAAGACGTGAACCGTAATGAGCTACAAGATGGGCACATTATATGAGCTACCAACCCTATTTTTGCTTAAGTTATTAAACTAGTATGCAAACATTGTTATCGAAATTCTGAATGTTCGTATCCATGGACTTTGTAATAAACTAGTTTTTTTTTCTTTTTGCTAGGTTGCTATTTTCTACAAAAAAAAATCATGTATTTCTACAAAGCAAAAGAAAAAAAAATCTGGCATTTTTTTGGTTGCGATTTCCTTTTTTTTTTTTTTGCGATTTTGACATTTTTTGTTGCGATTTTGGCATTTTTTGTTGCGATTTTCATTTTTTGTTGCGATTTTCATTTTTTGTTGCGATTTTCATTTTTTGTTGCGATTTTCATTTTTTGTTGCGATTTTCATTTTTTGTTGCGATTTTCATTTTTTGTTGCGATTTTCATTTTTTGTTGCGATTTTCATTTTTTGTTGCGATTTTCATTTTTTGTTGCGATTTTCATTTTTTGTTGCGATTTTCATTTTTTGTTGCGATTTTCATTTTTTGTTGCGATTTTCATTTTTTGTTGCGATTTTCATTTTTTGTTGCGATTTTCATTTTTTGTTGCGATTTTCATTTTTTGTTGCGATTTTCATTTTTTGTTGCGATTTTCATTTTTTGTTGCGATTTTCATTTTTTGTTGCGATTTTCATTTTTTGTTGCGATTTTCATTTTTTGTTGCGATTTTCATTTTTTGTTGCGATTTTCATTTTTTGTTGCGATTTTCATTTTTTGTTGCGATTTTCATTTTTTGTTGCGATTTTCATTTTTTGTTGCGATTTTCATTTTTTGTTGCGATTTTCATTTTTTGTTGCGATTTTCATTTTTTGTTGCGATTTTCATTTTTTGTTGCGATTTTCATTTTTTGTTGCGATTTTCATTTTTTGTTGCGATTTTCATTTTTTGTTGCGATTTTCATTTTTTGTTGCGATTTTCATTTTTTGTTGCGATTTTCATTTTTTGTTGCGATTTTCATTTTTTGTTGCGATTTTCATTTTTTGTTGCGATTTTCATTTTTTGTTGCGATTTTCATTTTTTGTTGCGATTTTCATTTTTTGTTGCGATTTTCATTTTTTGTTGCGATTTTCATTTTTTGTTGCGATTTTCATTTTTTGTTGCGATTTTCATTTTTTGTTGCGATTTTCATTTTTTGTTGCGATTTTCATTTTTTGTTGCGATTTCCTTGTTTTTTTTTTATAAAAAAAAGTGGTCAATTTTTTTTTACCGATAAGTGCCGAGTTTGACCAAAACGATAAATTGCCCGATAATCCATTTTTCTTATCAGTGAAGGCCCGATAACCGATATATCGCCGATATATCGGCCGATAAATGGATATATCGGATATAGGAGATATATCGGATACCCTAAATTGTAAAGGAATTTATCTAAAATTTATATATACTAACAATATATACAATTTGTAATGCATTACATCAATAGTTAGAATATAAAACTGTAAAAAATAAAATAATTACAATTACAATTACGAAATTTAAGTATCTATAAACTATATTCAAAAGGAAAAACGGTAGTAAAGAAAGTAATTACAATTTACAACTAGAAATTAAAAGATTATTAAAGATTAACTCAAAAATTAAAGAATTAATTAAAAATTAGCTAGAGAAAATTGAATTAAAGAAAGTAATAAACCCTAATATTTGATAAAACCCAGTTTTTTTTTTAATAAAAAGTGGTCAATTTTTTTTTGTGCGATTTTTTTTTGTTGCGATTTTGACATTTTTTGTTGCGATTTCATTTTTTGTTGCGATTTTCATTTTTTGTTGCGATTTTCATTTTTTGTTGCGATTTTCATTTTTTGTTGCGATTTTCATTTTTTGTTGCGATTTTCATTTTTTGTTGCGATTTTCATTTTTTGTTGCGATTTTCATTTTTTGTTGCGATTTTCATTTTTTGTTGCGATTTTCATTTTTTGTTGCGATTTTCATTTTTTGTTGCGATTTTCATTTTTTGTTGCGATTTTCATTTTTTGTTGCGATTTTCATTTTTTGTTGCGATTTTCATTTTTTGTTGCGATTTTCATTTTTTGTTGCGATTTTCATTTTTTGTTGCGATTTTCATTTTTTGTTGCGATTTTCATTTTTTGTTGCGATTTTCATTTTTTGTTGCGATTTTCATTTTTTGTTGCGATTTTCATTTTTTGTTGCGATTTTCATTTTTTGTTGCGATTTTCATTTTTTGTTGCGATTTTCATTTTTTGTTGCGATTTTCATTTTTTGTTGCGATTTTCATTTTTTGTTGCGATTTTCATTTTTTGTTGCGATTTTCATTTTTTGTTGCGATTTTCATTTTTTGTTGCGATTTTCATTTTTTGTTGCGATTTTCATTTTTTGTTGCGATTTTCATTTTTTGTTGCGATTTTCATTTTTTGTTGCGATTTTCATTTTTTGTTGCGATTTTCATTTTTTGTTGCGATTTTCATTTTTTGTTGCGATTTTCATTTTTTGTTGCGATTTTCATTTTTTGTTGCGATTTTCATTTTTTGTTGCGATTTTCATTTTTTGTTGCGATTTTCATTTTTTGTTGCGATTTTCATTTTTTGTTGCGATTTTCATTTTTTGTTGCGATTTTCATTTTTTGTTGCGATTTTCATTTTTTGTTGCGATTTTCATTTTTTGTTGCGATTTTCATTTTTTGTTGCGATTTTCATTTTTTGTTGCGATTTTCATTTTTTGTTGCGATTTTCATTTTTTGTTGCGATTTTCATTTTTTGTTGCGATTTTCATTTTTTGTTGCGATTTTCATTTTTTGTTGCGATTTTCATTTTTTGTTGCGATTTTCATTTTTTGTTGCGATTTTCATTTTTTGTTGCGATTTTCATTTTTTGTTGCGATTTTCATTTTTTGTTGCGATTTTCATTTTTTGTTGCGATTTTCATTTTTTGTTGCGATTTTCATTTTTTGTTGCGATTTTCATTTTTTGTTGCGATTTTCATTTTTTGTTGCGATTTTCATTTTTTGTTGCGATTTTCATTTTTTGTTGCGATTTTCATTTTTTGTTGCGATTTTCATTTTTTGTTGCGATTTTCATTTTTTGTTGCGATTTTCATTTTTTGTTGCGATTTTCATTTTTTGTTGCGATTTTCATTTTTTGTTGCGATTTTCATTTTTTGTTGCGATTTTCATTTTTTGTTGCGATTTTCATTTTTTGTTGCGATTTTCATTTTTTGTTGCGATTTTCATTTTTTGTTGCGATTTTCATTTTTTGTTGCGATTTTCATTTTTTGTTGCGATTTTCATTTTTTGTTGCGATTTTCATTTTTTGTTGCGATTTTCATTTTTTGTTGCGATTTTCATTTTTTGTTGCGATTTTCATTTTTTGTTGCGATTTTCATTTTTTGTTGCGATTTTCATTTTTTGTTGCGATTTTCATTTTTTGTTGCGATTTTCATTTTTTGTTGCGATTTTCATTTTTTGTTGCGATTTTGACATTTTTTGTTGCGATTTTCATTTTTTGTTGCGATTTTCATTTTTTGTTGCGATTTTCATTTTTTGTTGCGATTTTCATTTTTTGTTGCGATTTTCATTTTTTGTTGCGATTTTCATTTTTTGTTGCGATTTTCATTTTTTGTTGCGATTTTCATTTTTTGTTGCGATTTTCATTTTTTGTTGCGATTTTCATTTTTTGTTGCGATTTTCATTTTTTGTTGCGATTTTCATTTTTTGTTGCGATTTTCATTTTTTGTTGCGATTTTCATTTTTTGTTGCGATTTTCATTTTTTGTTGCGATTTTCATTTTTTGTTGCGATTTTCATTTTTTGTTGCGATTTTCATTTTTTGTTGCGATTTTCATTTTTTGTTGCGATTTTCATTTTTTGTTGCGATTTTCATTTTTTGTTGCGATTTTCATTTTTTGTTGCGATTTTCATTTTTTGTTGCGATTTTCATTTTTTGTTGCGATTTTCATTTTTTGTTGCGATTTTCATTTTTTGTTGCGATTTTCATTTTTTGTTGCGATTTTCATTTTTTGTTGCGATTTTCATTTTTTGTTGCGATTTTCATTTTTTGTTGCGATTTTCATTTTTTGTTGCGATTTTCAGTTATTAAAAGGTCTAACACATAAGTTTTTAATTAACGTATTGAACTTCTGGTGTAATAGTTTAAGGTGAGATGAGAGACTCAAGTGTCGGGTTCAAATCCGGACAATAATAATACCCACTAACGTAACATAAAAATACCAGCGACTAACATTTATCGCTAAAAAGCTCAAAAGGCCATTAATATATGATCCTTCTAGCCTTTCTTGTGGTTTGGTATGTGCATTAATATTAGGACATTCTGTAACAACCGTGCATTTTGACTTTTGATTATGGGTACGTTTCCTAAGTTTTTGATTAATTAATATATGTTCAAGTGCAATCTAAGGGTCATTTGAGTGCAATGTGTTTTTATATGGGTCAATTTATTGTGCAACTAGAGACTTATGTGCAAGTTGAGATCATTAGTTGGTGCTAATCGAATTTCATTAGATGATCTTTATGGTAACTAGTAAATAGTTATGGATCCTATCCATGGGTTATGCCCAAACCCATGACCCACCCAAGTAAAACAAACCCTATCCTCCCTCATTTCCCTCATCCATTCATTCATAATACTTGCATATTCTCTCCCATCTCACTAAATACTCATACTCTCAATCTCTCTCTAAATTCTTGGTTCATTTATGTTAGTTTCAACTAGATTAATAACAAAACCCTCATCCTTAGTATCATTCTAGCATCATATCAAAAATCCAAGTTTTCAAGTGCAAGAAAAAGCTTCATTTAGGTCAAAATCGGGTTTGATTGCTTGTGGAAGTTTTGGTAAGTGTTTTCTAGCTCAACTTCATCATTTCTAGTTATTAAACTTGTATTACACCTAAATCTAAGCACTCTTGGTCCTTATAGCTTCAAAATCCGAAATTAGGGTTTCTAGTTATCTAAATTAGGTCAAAAATCGATTTGGGTCAAAAGGCCATTAATATATGATCCTTCTAGCCTTTCTTGTGGTTTGGTATGTGCATTAATATTAGGACATTCTGTAACAACCGTGCATTTTGACTTTTGATTATGGGTACGTTTCCTAAGTTTTTGATTAATTAATATATGTTCAAGTGCAATCTAAGGGTCATTTGAGTGCAATGTGTTTTTATATGGGTCAATTTATTGTGCAACTAGAGACTTATGTGCAAGTTGAGATCATTAGTTGGTGCTAATCGAATTTCATTAGATGATCTTTATGGTAACTAGTAAATAGTTATGGATCCTATCCATGGGTTATGCCCAAACCCATGACCCACCCAAGTAAAACAAACCCTATCCTCCCTCATTTCCCTCATCCATTCATTCATAATACTTGCATATTCTCTCCCATCTCACTAAATACTCATACTCTCAATCTCTCTCTAAATTCTTGGTTCATTTATGTTAGTTTCAACTAGATTAATAACAAAACCCTCATCCTTAGTATCATTCTAGCATCATATCAAAAATCCAAGTTTTCAAGTGCAAGAAAAAGCTTCATTTAGGTCAAAAATCGATTTGGGTCAAAAGCCATGTTTTGGAATGGAACTATTGAGTGGGTTATGTTCAAATGAGTTTGTTATGTTCAAAAACGGGTCAAGGAACTCCTCAAAACGATTTATGAGTCAAAAACTAGGTTTTGGGTCGATTTTGTGTTCAAATGGGTCAAGATCGAATTTTAACAAGAAAATGTGTTAAAGGTTGGTTTTGGATGATGAAACATGTTTAGTTATGTTCAATTATGTTTAACTATGTTCAAAAATGGGTCTCGAAGTTGTGCAAGTCGATTTCATGGCTTAAATGTTGAGATTTTAGGGTTTTGGGTCGTGTTTGTGCCAAGAACACCTGCTGGTGCATTGCTGATTCAGAACAGGCGTAACTTACGCCCCTGTTGGCGTAACCTACGCCCCTCTCCATTTTCATTACGCCAAGACCCTACTGTTTACGCCCAAAACTCGTCCAAAATGCATGTTGCTGGAGCACCGTAGCTTACGCCCCTCTCCATTTTCATTACGCCAAGACCCTACTGTTTACGCCCAAAACTCGTCCAAAATTGCATGTTTCTGGAGCACCGTAGCCTACGCCCCTCTCCATTTTCATTACGCCAAGACCCTACTGTTTACGCCCAAAACTCGTCCAAAATGCATGTTGCTGGAGCACCGTAGCTTACGCCCCTCTCTGGCGTAGGTTACGCCCCTTGAATTTTGCCCAGCGTAACTTACGCCCAAATAAGCCGTAGCTTAAGCCCCTCTGGCGTAGGTTACGCCCCTTGAATTTTGCCCAGCGTAACTTACGCCCAAATAAGCCGTAGCTTAAGCCCCTTGAGTTCCTACCTAGCGTAACCTACGCCCAAATGGGCCGTAGCTTACGCCCCTCTCTGGCGTAGGTTACGCCACTTGAATTTTGCCCAGCGTAACTTACGCCCCTGTTGGCGTAACCTACGCCCCTCTCCATTTTCATTACGCCAAGACCCTACTGTTTACGCCCAAAACTCGTCCAAAATTCATGTTGCTGGAGCACCGTAGCTTACGCCCCTCTCCATTTTCATTACGCCAAGACCCTACTGTTTACGCCCAAAACTCGTCCAAAATTCATGTTGCTGGAGCACCGTAGCCTACGCCCCTCTCCATTTTCATTACGCCAAGACCCTACTGTTTACGCCCAAAACTCGTCCAAAATGCATGTTGCTGGAGCACCGTAGCTTACGCCCCTCTCCATTTTCATTACGCCAAGACCCTACTGTTTACGCCCAAAACTCGTCCAAAATTCATGTTGCTGGAGCACCGTAGCTTACGCCCCTCTCCATTTTCATTACGCCAAGACCCTACTGTTTACGCCCAAAACTCGTCCAAATTGCATGTTTCTGGAGCACCGTAGCCTACGCCCCTCTCCATTTTCATTACGCCAAGACCCTACTGTTTACGCCCAAAACTCGTCCAAAATTCATGTTGCTGGAGCACCGTACTTACGCCCCTCTCCATTTTCATTACGCCAAGACCCTACTGTTTACGCCCAAAACTCGTCCAAAATTGCATGTTGCTGGAGCACCGTAGCTTACGCCCCTCTCCATTTTCATTACGCCAAGACCCTACTGTTTACGCCCAAAACTCGTCCAAAATGCATGTTGCTGGAGCACCGTAGCTTACGCCCCTCTCCATTTTCATTACGCCAAGACCCTACTGTTTACGCCCAAAACTCGTCCAAAATTCATGTTGCTGGAGCACCGTAGCTTACGCCCCTCTCCATTTTCATTACGCCAAGACCCTACTGTTTACGCCCAAAACTCGTCCAAATTGCATGTTTCTGGAGCACCGTAGCCTACGCCCCTCTCCATTTTCATTACGCCAAGACCCTACTGTTTACGCCCAAAACTCGTCCAAAATTCATGTTGCTGGAGCACCGTACTTACGCCCCTCTCCATTTTCATTACGCCAAGACCCTACTGTTTACGCCCAAAACTCGTCCAAAATTGCATGTTGCTGGAGCACCGTAGCTTACGCCCCTCTCCATTTTCATTACGCCAAGACCCTACTGTTTACGCCCAAAACTCGTCCAAAATGCATGTTGCTGGAGCACCGTAGCTTACGCCCCTCTCCATTTTCATTACGCCAAGACCCTACTGTTTACGCCCAAAACTCGTCCAAAATTCATGTTGCTGGAGCACCGTAGCTTACGCCCCTCTCCATTTTCATTACGCCAAGACCCTACTGTTTACGCCCAAAACTCGTCCAAATTGCATGTTTCTGGAGCACCGTAGCCTACGCCCCTCTCCATTTTCATTACGCCAAGACCCTACTGTTTACGCCCAAAACTCGTCCAAAATTCATGTTGCTGGAGCACCGTACTTACGCCCCTCTCCATTTTCATTACGCCAAGACCCTACTGTTTACGCCCAAAACTCGTCCAAAATTGCATGTTGCTGGAGCACCGTAGCTTACGCCCCTCTCCATTTTCATTACGCCAAGACCCTACTGTTTACGCCCAAAACTCGTCCAAAATGCATGTTGCCGGAGCACCGTAGCTTACGTCATCTTTTCCTACGAACTCACCAACCTAGTGTTGACATTGTTTAGTACACTTTTCAGGTAACCAAGAGAACCCAAGAGCTTGATGCATTGCTAGATTGTTGGACTTGACCATGGATCCGTGATTCATTACCCGTTGATGGGACTTGCTTAGGATCATGAGCCATCTTTTGAATTGTTATTGTGTAAACTTTTGATGGTTGAATGCTCCTTATGCTTTTGTGACATTGTAACTTAATTGTTGGGTTCCCGGAATCCTCTTATTTTCATATAGTCTCGTTCTACGATAATTCCATCTTGCGTCATGCTTTTCGGTACATTTCGAGCCTAGCTTGGGGTGTTACACATTCATATGTTGGGTCCTTGACACATTAATGCTTATTTATTTTTCAAAATTATTTACTTTCTTTTTAACCTATATATATATATCTTTTAGTTAGTGATCTATGAACTTTAGGCTGGTCGCAAACAAGCTAGCAGATTTGCATTCTTTACATATTTTAAACATAAAAAATAAAATATTACTCGTATACGAAGGAAAATCAGTTGGGTCTGATCATACGCGAAAATGTATGAGTAAAAGTGATTAGATTCAATGCGCTTATTGTGCCATCAACAAAATGACAAAATGAGCAAATTTTGTGTTGCGTTGTAGTCTACTCGTTACCTTGAATGAGTCAACGGCGAATTCATATATTTCATATATATACTAGATTTTAGACCCGTGTCCAACACTGGACACGGGTTTACGATATTAACTGTTAGGACCAGTTTTCGATGAAACTGGCTAGTCTCCAGTTACATCTGGAGACCTGAAGAAAATGTCCAGAAATATATTGAAGTCCAGTTGCAACGTACAGTTATCGCAACTGATGACTTCCTCCAGTTTACATCTGACCAAGACACCTGAAGACATTCCAATTGAAGTCGAAGACATCAAGTGGAAGAAAGAGAATGACAATGGCAGCGAAGCCCAGTTGACTTTCTACTTCAGATGAAAACTGGAGTTGAACAGTTTAAAGTACTTACAAAGCTTTACACTGTTTACGAGGAAGGCGGTTTGTCCTTATGCACTTTACCCGAGTAATTTCCTTATTCGTGTATATTGTGCATAAAGAGGACAGATAAAGTAAAACTATGTTTTGCCTTATCAAGCATTCGAGGAAAAGTTACATTGACTCCTTAAATGCTATCAACCATATTTGTACGACAAAGTTGGAATCCCAATGCCAACTTTGTCTATAAATACAAGCCTTTGCACATCCAAGAATCACAACTTTGCATATTCAGACTTTTGCATTCTTGGTGACTTGTGCAATATTCTCTCAATCTTAAAAGGAACACTTCACAACTTTAAGTGCTTTCGATTGTTTAGAGAATTTCCAAGTATTAGATCAATTGTATTTCATAGGTTGTTAGGATATTTACAATTCTTGTATTATCTTGGTTCCGCAGCAACCTTGTATTTTATTTAACATCAATAAATAAAATACACTTGAAAAATATATATTGTCTCGCCAAATTTACTTTATTGTATTTACTTTATTGCATTGTCTTTACTTATAATTAATTGTCACCTTTATAAGTAAACTATCCAGAACTTGGTATACTATACACTGCAACTGGTCACGTCCAGATTCAGTGTGTGTATTGCAAAGTTATCTCACCATCGACATAGAGGTGTCTTCAGTTAGTACCATCTATTGAGTTGGGACTTACATTAACAATATTAGATCTTCATACATTTAAGTTATAAAAGTTTATAATTTTGAAGATATACGGTTCTAAGTGTTGTACTTTGCAAGTTGTAGTACAATAATTATATATATATATATATATATATGAATATTGTATATATATACATCGCTTACATACCTGAGTTTAATTAATATTATATACTACATATATTCGCATATATATATATATATATATATATATATATATATATATATATATATATATATATATATATATATATATATATATATATATATATATATATATATATATATATATATATATATATATATATATATATATATATATATATATATATATATATATATATATATATATATATATATATATATATATATATATATATATATATATATATATATATATATATATATATATATATATATATATATATATATATATATATATATATATATATATATATATATATATATATATATATATATATATATATATATATATATATATATATATATATATATATATATATATATATATATATATATATATATATATATATATATATATATATATATATATATATATATATATATATATATATATATATATATATATATATATATATATATATATATATATATATATATATATATATATATATATATATATATATATATATATATATATATATATATATATATATATATATATATATATATATATATATATATATATATATATATATATATATATATATATATATATATATATATATATATATATATATATATATATATATATATATATATATATATATATATATATATATATATATATATATATATATATATATATATATATATATATATATATATATATATATATATATATATATATATATATATATATATATATATATATATATATATATATATATATATATATATATATATATATATATATATATATATATATATATATATATATATATATATATATATATATATATATATATATATATATATATATATATATATATATATATATATATATATATATATATATATATATATATATATATATATATATATATATATATATATATATATATATATATATATATATATATATATATATATATATATATATATATATATATATATATATATATATATATATATATATATATATATATATATATATATATATATATATATATATATATATATATATATATATATATATATATATATATATATATATATATATATATATATATATATATATATATATATATATATATATATATATATATATATATATATATATATATATATATATATATATATATATATATATATATATATATATATATATATATATATATATATATATATATATATATATATATATATATATATATATATATATATATATATATATATATATATATATATATATATATATATATATATATATATATATATATATATATATATATATATATATATATATATATATATATATATATATATATATATATATATATATATATATATATATATATATATATATATATATATATATATATATATATATATATATATATATATATATATATATATATATATATATATATATATATATATATATATATATATATATATATATATATATATATATATATATATATATATATATATATATATATATATATATATATATATATATATATATATATATATATATATATATATATATATATATATATATATATATATATATATATATATATATATATATATATATATATATATATATATATATATATATATATATATATATATATATATATATATATATATATATATATATATATATATATATATATATATATATATATATATATATATATATATATATATATATATATATATATATATATATATATATATATATATATATATATATATATATATATATATATATATATATATATATATATATATATATATATATATATATATATATATATATATATATATATATATATATATATATATATATATATATATATATATATATATATATATATATATATATATATATATATATATATATATATATATATATATATATATATATATATATATATATATATATATATATATATATATATATATATATATATATATATATATATATATATATATATATATATATATATATATATATATATATATATATATATATATATATATATATATATATATATATATATATATATATATATATATATATATATATATATATATATATATATATATATATATATATATATATATATATATATATATATATATATATATATATATATATATATATATATATATATATATATATATATATATATATATATATATATATATATATATATATATATATATATATATATATATATATATATATATATATATATATATATATATATATATATATATATATATATATATATATATATATATATATATATATATATATATATATATATATATATATATATATATATATATATATATATATATATATATATATATATATATATATATATATATATATATATATATATATATATATATATATATATATATATATATATATATATATATATATATATATATATATATATATATATATATTATGTGTTTATATATATATATATATATATATATATATATATAACTGGTCGTCTCCAGATCAGTGTGTGTATTGCAAAGTTATCTCACCATCGACATAGAGGTGTCTTCAGTTAGTACCATCTATTGAGTTGGGACTTACATTAACAATATTAGATCTTCATACATTTAAGTTATAAAAGTTTATAATTTTGAAGATATACGGTTCTAAGTGTTATACTTTGCAAGTTGTAGTACAATAATTATAGGTTCGTCACTGTCATTATTAGCTGAGACATATTGATGGAATTGTTTGTTGTAGTCATTCCACAAGGCACATACTATAATAATTTCTCTATAATATAATTTTTTGAAACCAGTTGTACTCATAATGTGATATTATTATGAAAGATAATTAAGAATTAAAATATAAACATACTTGTAATCCTGTACTTGACATTCAAGTATATGTACTTGATCATGATGCGAACCCATAACACGCATAGGTTTATTTTCAATCACTTGTCCTATGATAATTAGATAACAATTAAGATTGTTTTCATATTCTTTGATAACAATTAGGACTCTTGATTTAAATGACAATTGTAACTTCAAACATTAATACGCAAAACTAATATATAAAAAAGGAGAAAAATATGTACCTTTTGATTGAGAGATAGAATGAATCTTGAATGGAGTTCATATTGATTTGGATTTACTATTTAAGTAAACTTCTGTTGTAAATTGTGTTTTCTTCTGTTATCGTCCCATGTTCTGTGATTACTATTGTGTTTAGGATAAGGATGTTGTATATCGTTATCTGTTATTATGTTTGGGATATGTATCTAGAGTTCAAATTGTGTTTATATTAAATATTAAACTAAATATTAATATTTATAATTTATAAAAATCTAATCCTTGAGGTAAATTTCCCGATCCTTTTACATTTATACATGTATTATGATAATGTATTATTAACAAATTTATGGACATGCAGTATTATGAGATACTTATTTTAAGCTTGTTTCAGAGCCTAGCTATAACTTGAAATAAACCTTCCATTGATCAAATCTGCTAGCTTAAATTGAAAAAAGAATTGTGATCTGGTCAAATAGTGATACTTTTATGATGATTGGACATTTGGACATAATAGAAAGTATGTGCAAAAAGGTGAATGGGTGCTACTATGACTATCTTACCTACTCAGTGAAGTGTGTTGGTTTTTCAAGCTGAGCAAGTTTTTTTATTTCTAATAATTTTTTAGAGCTTGAATGCAATGTTATCAGATCTGTGATTGTTCTCTCCATCTTGTATACATATCGGCTTGCAGGCTTTAGCAGAATCAGAGAGACAACGAGCTGAAGAATGTGAAAAAGGTATGATGAAGCCCTGGAGTGGATCAAAACATTGCGTCTAAAGTTGGAAGAAACTGAAAAAAGGGTACATCATATGAGTAACAATATACTACTGCTTGCTTGCTTGCTATGATTGATAATAATTAAGCTCTTGTTAATCTCCATACCAAATCTCATTGTTTTACCTTTTCCAATTCCTGCCCAAACCCCGACAAGTTATTGATGATTAGATAACGATGTCTTGTATGTCAAACCCTGGCCTTTTGGTTGCCATAACTTACAACTGCCTGTCTTCTGTTTATTCATGTCCCCCGGTAATGGTCAAGTTTTGTAACTTCAATGCTTCCTTCTCTGGTCAACTAGAGGACTACGTACACCTTTCATTCTCATGCATTCAGTTTTTTGTTACACGCGCAACCTCACCAACAGCGAGTAGCACTTGGGGCCTCTTACACAATCTCCCGACGTGCTGCTGCACAATGTAAAGAGGGTAAATTCCTTCAGCTGAGCAAGTTTTTTTATTTCTAATAATTTTTTAGAGCTTGAATGCAATGTTATCAGATCTGTGATTGTTCTCTCCATCTTGTATACATATCGGCTTGCAGGCTTTAGCAGAATCAGAGAGACAACGAGCTGAAGAATGTGAAAAAGGTATGATGAAGCCCTGGAGTGGATCAAAACATTGCGTCTAAAGTTGGAAGAAACTGAAAAAAGGGTACATCATATGAGTAACAATATACTACTGCTTGCTTGCTTGCTATGATTGATAATAATTAAGCTCTTGTTAATCTCCATACCAAATCTCATTGTTTTACCTTTTCCAATTCCTGCCCAAACCCCGACAAGTTATTGATGATTAGATAACGATGTCTTGTATGTCAAACCCTGGCCTTTTGGTTGCCATAACTTACAACTGCCTGTCTTCTGTTTATTCATGTCCCCCGGTAATGGTCAAGTTTTGTAACTTCAATGCTTCCTTCTCTGGTCAACTAGAGGACTACGTACACCTTTCATTCTCATGCATTCAGTTTTTTGTTACACGCGCAACCTCACCAACAGCGAGTAGCACTTGGGGCCTCTTACACAATCTCCCGACGTGCTGCTGCACAATGTAAAGAGGGTAAATTCCTTCACGAATCTTACCATTTTTTTTTATTTCTAATAATTTTTTAGAGCTTGAATGCAATGTTATCAGATCTGTGATTGTTCTCTCCATCTTGTATACATATCGGCTTGCAGGCTTTAGCAGAATCAGAGAGACAACGAGCTGAAGAATGTGAAAAAGGTATGATGAAGCCCTGGAGTGGATCAAAACATTGCGTCTAAAGTTGGAAGAAACTGAAAAAAGGGTACATCATATGAGTAACAATATACTACTGCTTGCTTGCTTGCTATGATTGATAATAATTAAGCTCTTGTTAATCTCCATACCAAATCTCATTGTTTTACCTTTTCCAATTCCTGCCCAAACCCCGACAAGTTATTGATGATTAGATAACGATGTCTTGTATGTCAAACCCTGGCCTTTTGGTTGCCATAACTTACAACTGCCTGTCTTCTGTTTATTCATGTCCCCCGGTAATGGTCAAGTTTTGTAACTTCAATGCTTCCTTCTCTGGTCAACTAGAGGACTACGTACACCTTTCATTCTCATGCATTCAGTTTTTTGTTACACGCGCAACCTCACCAACAGCGAGTAGCACTTGGGGCCTCTTACACAATCTCCCGACGTGCTGCTGCACAATGTAAAGAGGGTAAATTCCTTCACGAATCTTACCATTTTTTTTTATTTCTAAAGATCACCAGTCGCTAGCTTATAGAGTTTATTGGTTGCATCATGCCTGTCATTTTGGTGGGACTAAATGCACAACTTGCATACAAGGATCAGGGTCAAACCAACTCTACCAGTTTCGACTCGTGCAAGAAACTTACCCGTTTACCCGTAGCTGTTCCCCCAATCGCCCAACACGCTGATTTTTTCGCCTCTAATTTTTATCAATTTGTCTGCTCAATAACTTGTGGAAAGGCCTTTGTTCGACCTGCTAGCAAGAGCATTTAGGCCTTTGTTACCTATTCATCTATTCAGGATGCGATCTCTCTGTTTGCCAAAACATAGCTAAGGGGTCTGTTTATTATGCATGGGCAAGTGTCCCCACATATCCAAGGTGCAATTGCTTTCTTCTATTATTGTTTGTTATTGCGTCTTTCTTCTTAAATTTTTTTATTTTGTTGCGTTTTTTATGCTATTGGTTCGATTGGATGACCATGTGGTGTTGCTTGCTTGTCATGCAGTGGTTTTACAGAGTGAAAAATGCTTAGCTACTTATTTTAAAAGTAATAAGCACTTTCAAATAAGCAGATGAAACGCTGAATTATTCAGTAAAACAGTCCCAAAATCATCCTAGAATCTAGTCATAATTAATGTATAATTAGGTTACCATATCTCGAATATTATCCAGTTTTTTAATTATCCACCTTGTGTATGCATACAGGTTTTACTAGATTCAGAGAGACAAAGAGCCAATGATTGTGAAAAGAAGTACACTGAAGCGCAGGAATCAAGCGAAATTAATCAACAAAAGTTTGGAAGAAACTGAATTACATGTGCAAATCACATAACTGGTTATTATTGAGGGATTTTGATAACCTATATGGGCCCCAATCTTACCCATTTAACCCAATAGAAGAGGCTGGAATTAACAGGGAGTTTTAGTCGGTTATGGGTGCTGAAAAGTAGGAGAAGAAACTGCCTAGAAACTGCCTTAGAATTTACATTATATATTTATTCTTGTTTTCATTTGTTGTGAGTCTGGTTATCATATAATATACAAACTTTGTTTGTAATAGGAGATATTACCCATCTCGAATTGGGTTGTATGGAGATTAACCCATCTCGAATTGGGTTCTATGGAGATTAACCCATCTCGAATTGGGTTGTTCTATGGAGATTAACCCATCTCGAATTGGGTTGTATGGAGATTAACCCATCTCGAATTGGGTTGTATGGAGATTACCCATCTCGAATTGGGTTGTATGGAGATTAACCCATCTCGAATTGGGTTGTATGGAGATATTACCCATCTCGAATTGGGTTGTACGGAGATTAACCCATCTCGAATTGGGTCTACTATCTTGTAATCTTTTGGTCTTTTAGCAATAAAAATCAGTAATTTATCCCTGTTGATTTCTGGGTTCTATCAGATTTGTATCAGCTAAAGTTGAAGTACATGTGCAAATCACATGAATATAAATCGTAAACTCAAAACTCATCTTATATTCATACGAGCTGAAGTATTATAGCTGAACTCAAAACTCGTTTTGTGGCATTAGTTATCTGGGATTTGTTGTTAATGTGTTCTTCTTGATCTTACAGATACAGCTCAAAGTTTACTTCCCTATATGATGAATGTAATGTATAATAGTCCTATATACTCCTATTTCTTAGGTTTGATGAGCACCATCTAGATATAAGTTCCAAACCATTATTCCATGGCTTCTGTGATTCTAGAAAGGAACATTTGCCTTGTTACATCAATTGACACTTGTTTATTCACATTTATTTCTAGTCTTCTTGTACATGAGATTTCATCTTGATGCTACTGGCTTAATCTAAATTATTATTTTTCCTTCCACGGCTTTAAGACTAGTTCTTAATGTGCTTTTGCAGACACAGGAAGTCCACAATCATTAGTTTTTTGATAGGAAATGGTAGCAAGATACTTGTGGCAAGCGTCATTATTATTATTTATTAGTATATACTTCTTCCAGTACCTCTTTGATTGGGAAGTAAGGAGATATGAGATGAGTAGGTAAAAAAAAAGGTGCCCAAAACAGTGTTAAGGACATGAGAGATAGAATAGAGGTTAGGATGACTAATTTAGAACCTTTTATTATCTTATGAATACCTTATAAAGTTTATTGGAAGTAAAGATTGAATGTCTGATATGTAATTTAACTAACGCCACATGTGGCTTAATCTAAAACTTTACATTGTTCTTGCAGCCCATGACCCTTTCCACTTTATTTGAAGTTAACATGCTTATAAGTACGTTGACTCATCCTAAGAGGTCATATGATCATGTGAAAATACTTCCTGTTCAGTCCATGTTTTATGTTTCCCGAATGAGAAGGTTATTTCCTTCTGATCATATCAGTTTTCTTACAGTTAGTTATTTTGTAGGTTACAAGATCAATGGGTTGAGTGTGATAGTTGCTCCAAATGGCGGATTTTGCCTTCCGATGTTCTCATTCCTTCCAAGTGGACTTGCTCTGATAATGTCTCAGATCCAGAAAGGTACTTAATTTATATGTTGTGGGTTTCATTTCCATGTATACGGATAAATAGAGTTGGACCCATGAAACAGTTGTACAATCGTGGATAATGGAACCGTCTCTATGAATGTTGCTAGAGGTGGCAAATTGAAGGTTGAATAATGGGTTAGCTTTTGTGTTGGGTGTTTTGGGTTAATCTTAAAACTTTTTGTTTAAGTTTTTTAACGAGTAGTAATTTTTTCGCTATATTGGACATCTAATATAAATTACATTATTTTGTTGTAACACTTTGGGAGTTAGAGTGACCTACAACCCCATATGACCCTTTCAATGTTTTTAATATTCTATTCTATCGGGTTGAACCATTATATAAAGAAGTGCTACAGGAATATGTCCATCCATATGTAAACGGGTCAACGTTGCTACCTCATGCACTCACAACAATGCACGTGCACGGTCATAATTAGAAACTAGAGCTTAACGTGGCTGTCTTAGGAAAGAATGCTAGTGAACCCACCACGAGACACCCCTGCCACCGGCTTGGTTGCACTTGCATTTGTATCGTCTGCTCAACAGCTAGGCGTCGTTTCAATACCCTAATGCTACGCAAGAAACAACAAAAATCTGTAAAGGAGAGTGAAGTTGTCAAGAAATCACTGGTTCTGGCTACCAACAAGACTCAAGTGGAAGATGGGCTTGAAACTGGAACTGGGGCCAAAATGATAACCGAGCGCACTAATAAAGTTCACTATTTGCTGGGCTTGTAAAGAGACATTGAAGACTGGCATATGCAAACAAACAAGGTCGTTGATGGTAGTTGATTTATATAATCATTAGTTAGTTTCCCAAAACTTTTTAATGTGTTTGGGTAATGTCCCATTTTGTCTTGGCCTTTTACCATTTATGATCCTGTAGATATATATATATATAGGGTAATGGGCCGTAGCTTACGCCTGTCTCTAGTGTTCATTTTCCTGTTTTGATTTTAAATCGTATTTCACTTTCCTTGGGACACATCGAACTTCCAAATGGGTCTTTCCTTGTCTTCCAAGTTATCGTACTCAGTTCTAATACGCGTTCAAGTCCCGGGTTCAACTCTAAAGTTCATAAAAGCTAAGTGAGGACATGATTGTATATATATTGATACGTACATGTACATTATGATAGGTTGTGATCGCTTGGCAATTAATTGACGTTCTAGCTCACTTTAACTTCGGTAAATCAAGGCAAAGGTGAGTTTTTCGTAGCCTCCCCTACTCTTTTAAGAGCCGGGCTGAAAAGTGTACTTCGTGCATGATGTTATTTTGTAGCGTACAGGTTGTGTGACGTTTTGTTAATATGCAATTATGTGATTAGTTGTATGGTTATTATAAGTTGTATATTGGGTTGTTTTAGGTTAGTTGTGTATATATGGAGGACGGTAATGCCTTTGAAAGGTTGGAGATGTGGTGGGAAGGCTGCGGACGACCCTATATATAAGCATCAAAGGCCTTTCAAAAGTAGTAGCGTACGAAGTATATACCTATGATGTTTGGTTGTGTGTGGACATTGTTGGTCATGGATGAGTATATTTACGTGCAATTGAGTGCATTGAGTACAATGAGTACATTTACGTGCAATTGAGTACAATGAGTATATTTACGTGCAATTGAGTACATTGAGTACAATGAGTATATTTACGTGCAATTGAGTACATTGAGTACAAGTGTGCAATTTATTAGATCATGTTAATGTGAATTATGTATTGGTTGACATGGGAACGTGTTCTTGTTCATCTTTTCCTACGAACTCACCAACCTAGTGTTGACATTGTTTAGTACACTTTTCAGGTAACCAAGAGAACCCAAGAGCTTGATGCATTGCTAGATTGTTGGACTTGACCATGGATCCGTGATTCATTACCCGTTGATGGGACTTGCTTAGGATCATGAGCCATCTTTTGAATTGTTATTGTGTAAACTTTTGATGGTTGAATGCTCCTTATGCTTTTGTGACATTGTAACTTAATTGTTGGGTTCCCGGAATCCTCTTATTTTCATATAGTCTCGTTCTACGATAATTCCATCTTGCGTCATGCTTTTCGGTACATTTCGAGCCTAGCTCGGGGTGTTACAGAATGGTGGCCCACGCATGGTCGTAGAGAATTAGGCGGATTGACCTAGACTACGGCTTAAGTAAAACTCTTCATATAGCATGCATGATTAGGAATCTTGTATGCAACGTGAACTATATGAGCATTATAAGTGTACATTTGGGTTTCGTAGGAGGGTTCATTACATGTGATAACATGAGTGCAATAGGTCGGCATGATTAATGTGTTGTTTTGGGATGGTCAAGTGCATGAGGTCAATGTGGTTACTTGAGGACAATGAGGTCATGTGCATATTGTTGGATTGAATTGATATTGTTTGATGATGTAGGGCAAGATGAAGTTATGGCATCAACATGATATAATATTGTGGCAACCCTAAAAGAACGTGATCAACTCTTTTATGGTTACCCGGTATTATAACAAGTTAATGACATCACGGATTGCACGCGGTTGGTTTAGATTATAATAAGGAACCGGTACGCTTTTTGGGAGTTGATTGGGTGGAGGGTTAGCCGCTGGTACACCCTGTATACATACCCGGATCAATAACTAGGAAGCATATCGGATTCGGATTATACTTTGGACCACTTGTTTAGTTGTGTGATTGGTTGATGTATTGAAATGGACATGCGGTTTATTGATGAACAATTATGGTGAAATATGGTATGATGGCATGATACATAACAATTCCCCTAGAACAATTGCACTTTTGCCTTAGCGTAACGATATGAATTATGTGTGACATGTTGACATGAGAACACTAACCA
This sequence comes from Erigeron breviscapus, assembly GCA_034093135.1. Lineage (NCBI taxonomy): Eukaryota > Viridiplantae > Streptophyta > Magnoliopsida > Asterales > Asteraceae > Erigeron > Erigeron breviscapus. Next base: position 58,193,464 of record CM067173.1, read on the forward strand.
CTTGTGTGACTAACATGCGAGCATTTTGAGGCTAACTTTTCGAGTCGACGTTTCCTTGTTTTATAGTAATGGTGAGGCCAAGAAGAGTCGGGACTACTTATAGAGAGCAAACTCCGGAACAACAACCGGAAGTTCAAGGAGAAGGTCGTGGTGGTGGAAGAGGTCGTGGTGGTGGAAGAGGTCGTGGTGGTGGTAGAGGTAGAGGTGGTGGTAGGGGTCAAGGGAGAGGCCAAGGGAGAGGTCAAGGTAGTGGTGAAGCACCAACACCCAACTTGGCAACCGTGATCGCTCAAGTGGTCACGAACATTATGCCTAACATAGTTGCCCAAGTCACGGCAACTCTCCAAGCACCCGATAATACGGTGTCGAATGTTCAAGCTCAAGTGAATGGGAACAATGAAAATGTTCAACCGGTAGGGGTAGAGGAAGAAGAGGCACCGGTGATGCACGATAACTATGTCCCAAGGTACAATCAACACGGAGTGTACCGGCAAGGGTGTTCTTTTAAGGATTTCAAGGGTTGTGGGGCCCCGGAGTATGATGGGAGTGGGGGTCCTACGGCTTGTATTAGGTGGCTTGAAGAAATTGAAGCGGTGATTGCTAGGAGTCATTGTACTTATGATGACCAAGTTATCTACTCATCCGGCATGTTTAGAGGTGATGCATTGAAATGGTGGAATAAGGAAATAGGGGCGGGCAATGCTATACCGTGGGATCAATTCAAGATTTTGGTGAAAGAAAGATTTTGTCCACCCTATGAACTTCAAACTCTAACCTTGGAGTTCGTTCAACTCCAAATGAATGGGGCGGACTATAAGGGGTACATTCGGCGATTCCAAGAGTTGTCAACACTTATTCCACACTTGGTGTCTCCCGAAGCTCAAGCTATTCAAAAGTTTGTTATGGGCTTGACTCCAAAGGTCCGACACTTGGTGAACAACATTATGCCTACCACCATGACGGAAGCCATAAACCGAGCCGGTAGTGTTACCGAGGACTTACTTAGAAGTGGTGAATTGAGCCAAGCATCATCATCAAAGAGGAAGGATGCACCCGAGTCAAGCGGGGTGAAGAAAATGGGTAGGTTTGACCCTAAACGTCCTAACAAAGGAAAGGTGTTTGCGGCGGTTGAACCGGCAAGGAAGGCTTATGTGGGTCCTTACCCATTTTGTAATAAGTGCTCCCGACATCATGTTCCCACCACTCCTTGTGGGACTTGTTTCAATTGTAATCAAGTTGGCCATCTTGCTAGAGATTGTAGGGCCCCGAGAGTGGCTCCTACTCATGCGGTTCCTCTCCGAGCACATCCTCCTCAAGCTAACAATCAAAGGGGTCAACGGGTGGAAAAGCGCGGGGACGGGGTGGGTGTTATGAGAATGTGGAAGCACCGAACATTACCGTAATGCTTGTCCGCAATGGGTGGGACAAAATGTGCAAGTGGCGGTTCACCCAAATCAACTTCAAATCACCGGTCCTAACCAAAACCGTGGCCAACAAGGCCATCAAGTGCAACCAAGAGGAAGAGCCTTTGCGGTGAATGCAAATGAAGCCCGTAATGATCCTAATGTGGTGGCAGGTACATTTCTTCTTAACGGTCATTATGCCACGGTGTTGTTTGATTCCGGAGCCGATTATAGCTTCGTGTCCCATAGTTTTGTTCCTTTGATAGATGTTCATCCTTGTGCCTTAAACTATGTACTTGATATTGAGATGGTCAATGGTACCTTAACTAGACTTAGTCAAGTGCTTCGGGATTGTATCTTGACTTTAAACGACGTCGAATTTTATATTAATCTCATGCCTTTCGATATTGGAAGCTTCGACATCATTGTGGGTATGGATTGGATGACGGCGGTAAATGCGGTCATTGATTGTGGTGAAAGAGTGGTCAAAATACCGTTGTCAAACGGTGATATTCTTAGAGTCCAAGGTGAAACTTCCGATTCCTCTAGTTCCAAGGCTTTTAGTGCTACCGTCACAAAGGTAGAATTGAAAGTCGTTCCTATTGTTCGTGATTTTCCCGATGTTTTTCCGGATGACCTACCGGGTCTACCCCCGTCTCGTGAACTTGATTTTCGCATCAATTTGGTCCCCGGGGCCGCACCCGTGGCCAAAGCTCCATATAGACTCGCCTTGACGGAAATGCAAGAGCTAGAATCTCAACTTAAAGAACTTCAAGAAAAAGGGTTCATTCGTCCTAGTCAATCGCCTTGGGGAGCTCCAATATTGTTTGTGAAGAAGAAAGATGGGTCCTTTAGGATGTGTATTGATTACCGAGAATTGAACAAGCTCACGGTGAAGAACCGGTATCCACTTCCTAGAATCGATGAGCTTTTTGATCGTTTGCAAGGTGCCAAGTATTTCTCAAAAATCGACCTCCGTTCAGGCTATCACCAACTTAGAGTTCATGAAGATGACATACCAAAGACGGCGTTTCGTACAAGGTATGGTCACTACGAGTTCACCGTTATGCCGTTTGGGTTGACTAATGCACCGGCGGTGTTCATGGATTTGATGAACGGGTGTGTCGACCCTATTTGGACAAGTCGGTCATTGTCTTCATTGATGACATACTTGTCTATTCGAAAACAAAGGAAGATCATGCCGAGCATTTGCGTGAGATGCTAGGGTTGCTTAGAAAGAAGAAGTTGTATGCAAAATTTTCAAAGTGCGAATTTTGGTTGGAAGAAGTTCATTTCCTTGGTCACGTGATTAGCAAAGATGGGATTCATGTGGATCCTAGCAAGATTGAAGCGGTTAAGAATTGGAGGCGACCCGAAACACCATCCGAGATTCGCCAATTTCTCGGATTGGCGGGTTATTACCGAAGATTCATTGAAGGTTTCTCCAAGATAGCACAACCACTCACTCTCTTGACTCAAAAAGAGAGGAGGTTTGAGTGGGGCGAGAAGCAAGAATTTGCCTTTCAAACTCTCAAAGACATGTTATGTGATGCTCCTATCTTGAGACTTCCGGATGGGATTGAAGATTTTGTGGTCTATTGTGATGCTTCGGGTCAAGGATTGGGGTGTGTACTTATGCAACGGGGCAAGGTCATTGCTTATGCCTCCCGACAACTTAAGGTGCATGAGAAGAATTACCCTACTCACGATTTAGAATTGGGAGCGGTTGTTTTCGCCTTGAAGTGTTGGAGACATTACCTTTATGGCACCAAATGTGTAATCTACACCGATCATAAAAGTCTCCAACACATTTTCGATCAAAGTGAGTTGAATATGAGGCAAAGAAGGTGGATTGAACTTTTTAGCGATTATGATTGTGACATTCGCTATCATCCGGGCAAAGCCAATGTCGTAGCCGATGCTTTAAGTAGAAAGGAAAGGGTCAAGCCGAGAAGAGCAAGAGCCATGAGCCTCACGGTGGGACAAAGTATTCGGGACCGTATCATAGAAGCTCAAGTGCAAGCTACCTTACCGGAAAATTTTGGTAATGAAAGGCTAGATGGTCTGGAGCAACTTTTTGACCGGAAGGAAGACAACGGGTTATATTTAGTTGGGAAGCTTTGGATTCCAATCTTTGGCAATTTAAGAACTTTCCTAATGAATGAAGCTCATAAGTCGCCATATTCGGTCCACCCGGGGTCGGATAAGATGTACTTTGATTTAAGGGATTTCTATTGGTGGCCGGGCATGAAACGTGATGTGGCTAAATATGTGAGCGAGTGCCTTACTTGCTTACAAGTGAAAGCCGATCATAAGAAGCCACCCGGTTTGTTGGTACAACCGGTGATACCGGCATGGAAGTGGGAAAGGATTGCAATGGACTTCGTCACGAAGCTACCGAAGACAAGAAATGGCCGTGATACTATATGGGTGATTGTGGATCGATTGACAAAGTCGGCTCACTTTTTAGCCATTCGTGAGACCGATAAGTTCAACACCCTAGCGCGTTTGTACATTAAGGAAGTGGTGGCAAAACATGGAGTTCCGGTTTCTATTATCTCCGATAGAGATAGCCGGTTCAAATCAAATTTTTGGGAAGCTTTTCAACGTGCAATGGGTACTCAAATTGACATGAGTACGGCGTTCCATCCACAAACGGATGGGCAAACCGAAAGAACCATCCAAACGCTTGAAGATATGTTGAGGGCTTGTGCTATTGAATTTGGTGGAAGTTGGGAAGATCACCTACCGCTAGTGGAGTTCTCATATAACAATAGTTACCATGCGACTATCCAAATGGCCCCGTTTGAGGCGCTTTATGGTAGAAAGTGTCGTTCTCCACTCGCTTGGGCGGAAATAGGCGAGAGCCAACTTATTGGGCCGGAAGTAATAATTGAAACAACAAAAGTGATTTCAAAAATTAAGGAGAGATTACAAGTGGCCCGTGAAAGACAAAAGAAATACGCCGACGTGAGGCGTAGACCCTTGGAGTTCAATGTTGGTGATCATGTACTTTTGAAGGTCTCCCCGTGGAAGGGTGTGGTTCATTTCATCAAGAGAGGCAAGCTTGCGCCAAGATACATAGGACCTTTTGAAATCATAGAACGTGTGGGCAAGGTGGCTTACCGGCTAAAGCTACCTCAAGAACTTAGTGGAGTGCACAACGTGTTCCATATTTGTAATATAAGGAAGTGCTTGGCGGATCCTACTCATCACGTGCCCATGGACGAGATACAAGTAGACAAGAAGCTCAACTTTGTTGAAGAACCGGTAGAGATTGTGGATCGTGAATTCAAGAAGCTAAAGAAAAAGCGCTATACGATAGTCAAGGTTCGTTGGCATGCTAGACGTGGAGCCGAATTCACTTGGGAGCGGGAAGACTTCATGAAGTCAAAATATCCGCATTTGTTTAGTGATTAGGGTTCCATCGAATTTCGGGACGAAATTCCCTTAACGGGGGAATAATGTAACAACCGTGCATTTTGACTTTTGACTATGGGTACGTTTCCTAAGTTTTTGATTAATTAATATATGTTCAAGTGCAATCTAAGGGTCATTTGAGTGCAATGTGTTTTTATATGGGTCAATTTATTGTGCAACTAGAGACTTATGTGCAAGTTGAGATCATTAGTTGGTGCTAATCGAATTTCATTAGATGATCTTTATGGTAACTAGTAAATGGTTATGGATCCTATCCATGGGTTATGCCCAAACCCATGACCCACCCAAGTAAAACAAACCCTATCCTCCCTCATTTCCCTCATCCATTCATTCATAATACTTGCATATTCTCTCCCATCTCACTAAATACTCATACTCTCAATCTCTCTCTAAATTCTTGGTTCATTTATGTTAGTTTCAACTAGATTAATAACAAAACCCTCATCCTTAGTATCATTCTAGCATCATATCAAAAATCCAAGTTTTCAAGTGCAAGAAAAAGCTTCATTTAGGTCAAAATCGGGTTTGATTGCTTGTGGAAGTTTTGGTAAGTGTTTTCTAGCTCAACTTCATCATTTCTAGTTATTAAACTTGTATTACACCTAAATCTAAGCACTCTTGGTCCTTATAGCTTCAAAATCCGAAATTAGGGTTTCTAGTTATCTAAATTAGGTCAAAAATCGATTTGGGTCAAAAGCCATGTTTTGGAATGGAACTATTGAGTGGGTTATGTTCAAATGAGTTTGTTATGTTCAAAAACGGGTCAAGGAACTCCTCAAAACGATTTATGAGTCAAAAACTAGGTTTTGGGTCGATTTTGTGTTCAAATGGGTCAAGATCGAATTTTAACAAGAAAATGTGTTAAAGGTTGGTTTTGGATGATGAAACATGTTTAGTTATGTTCAATTATGTTTAACTATGTTCAAAAATGGGTCTCGAAGTTGTGCAAGTCGATTTCATGGCTTAAATGTTGAGATTTTAGGGTTTTGGGTCGATTTTGTGTTCAAATGGGTCAAGATCGAATTTTAACAAGAAAATGTGTTAAAGGTTGGTTTTGGATGATGAAACATGTTTAGTTATGTTCAATTATGTTTAACTATGTTCAAAAATGGGTCTCGAAGTTGTGCAAGTCGATTTCATGGCTTAAATGTTGAGATTTTAGGGTTTTGGGTCGTGTTTGTGCCAAGAACACCTGCTGGTGCATTGCTGATTCAGAACAGGCGTAACTTACGCCCCTGTTGGCGTAACCTACGCCCCTCTCCATTTTCATTACGCCAAGACCCTACTGTTTACGCCCAAAACTCGTCCAAAATGCATGTTGCTGGAGCACCGTAGCTTACGCCCCTCTCTGGCGTAGGTTACGCCCCTTGAATTTTGCCCAGCGTAGCTTACGCCCAAATAAGCCGTAGCTTAAGCCCCTTGAGTTCCTGCCTAGCGTAACCTACGCCCAAATGGGCCGTAGCTTACGCCTGTCTCTAGTGTTCATTTTCCTGTTTTGATTTTAAATCGTATTTCACTTTCCTTGGGACACATCGAACTTCCAAATGGGTCTTTCCATGTCTTCCAAGTTATCGTACTCAGTTCTAATACGCGTTCAAGTCCCGGGTTCAACTCTAAAGTTCATAAAAGCTAAGTGAGGACATGATTGTATATATATTGATACGTATGATAGGTTGTGATCGCTTGGCAATTAATTGACGTTCTAGCTCACTTTAACTTCGGTAAATCAAGGCAAAGGTGAGTTTTTCGTAGCCTCCCCTACTCTTTTAAGAGTCGGGCTGAAAAGTGTACTTCGTGCATGATGTTATTTTGTAGCGTACAGGTTGTGTGACGTTTTGTTAATATGCAATTATGTGATTAGTTGTATGGTTATTATAAGTTGTATATTGGGTTGTTTTAGGTTAGTTGTGTATATATGGAGGACGGTAATACCTTTGAAAGGTTGGAGATGTGGTGGGAAGGCTGCGGACGACCCTATATATAAGCATCAAAGGCCTTTCAAAAGTAGTAGCGTACGAAGTATATACCTATGATGTTTGGTTGTGTGTGGACATTGTTGGTCATGGATGAGTATATTTACGTGCAATTGAGTACAATGAGTATATTTACGTGCAATTGAGTACATTGAGTACAATGAGTACATTTACGTGCAATTGAGTACATTGAGTACAATGAGTATATTTACGTGCAATTGAGTGCATTGAATGCAATGAGTACATTTACGTGCAATTGAGTACATTGAGTACAATGAGTACATTTACGTGCAATTGAGTACATTGAGTACAATGAGTACATTTACGTGCAATTGAGTACATTGAGTACAAGTGTGCAATTTATTAGATCATGTTAATGTGAATTATGTATTGGTTGACATGGGAACGTGTTCTTGTTCATCTTTTCCTACGAACTCACCAACCTAGTGTTGACATTGTTTAGTACACTTTTCAGGTAACCAAGAGAACCCAAGAGCTTGATGCATTGCTAGATTGTTGGACTTGACCATGGATCCGTGATTCATTACCCGTTGATGGGACTTGCTTAGGATCATGAGCCATCTTTTGAATTGTTATTGTGTAAACTTTTGATGGTTGAATGCTCCTTATGCTTTTGTGACATTGTAACTTAATTGTTGGGTTCCCGGAATCCTCTTATTTTCATATAGTCTCGTTCTACGATAATTCCATCTTGCGTCATGCTTTTCGGTACATTTCGAGCCTAGCTCGGGGTGTTACACATTCATATGTTGGGTCCTTGACACATTAATGCTTATTTATTTTTCAAAATTATTTACTTTCTTTTTAACCTATATATATATATCTTTTAGTTAGTGATCTATGAACTTTAGGCTGGTCGCAAACAAGCTAGCAGATTTGCATTCTTTACATATTTTAAACATAAAAAATAAAATATTACTCGTATACGAAGGAAAATCAGTTGGGTCTGATCATACGCGAAAATGTATGAGTAAAAGTGATTAGATTCAATGCGCTTATTGTGCCATCAACAAAATGACAAAATGAGCAAATTTTGTGTTGCGTTGTAGTCTACTCGTTACCTTGAATGAGTCAACGTCGAATTCATATATTTCATATATATACTAGATTTTAGACCCGTGTCCAACACTGGACACGGGTTTACGATATTAACTGTTAGGACCAGTTTTCGATGAAACTGGCTAGTCTCCAGTTACATCTGGAGACCTGAAGAAAATGTCCAGAAATATATTGAAGTCCAGTTGCAACGTACAGTTATCGCAACTGATGACTTCCTCCAGTTTACATCTGACCAAGACACCTGAAGACATTCCAATTGAAGTCGAAGACATCAAGTGGAAGAAAGAGAATGACAATGGCAGCGAAGCCCAGTTGACTTTCTACTTCAGATGAAAACTGGAGTTGAACAGTTTAAAGTACTTACAAAGCTTTACACTGTTTACGAGGAAGGCGGTTTGTCCTTATGCACTTTACCCGAGTAATTTCCTTATTCGTGTATATTGTGCATAAAGAGGACAGATAAAGTAAAACTATGTTTTGCCTTATCAAGCATTCGAGGAAAAGTTACATTGACTCCTTAAATGCTATCAACCATATTTGTACGACAAAGTTGGAATCCCAATGCCAACTTTGTCTATAAATACAAGCCTTTGCACATCCAAGAATCACAACTTTAAGTGCTTTCGATTGTTTAGAGAATTTCCAAGTATTAGATCAATTGTATTTCATAGGTTGTTAGGATATTTACAATTCTTGTATTATCTTGGTTCCGCAGCAACCTTGTATTTTATTTAACATCAATAAATAAAATACACTTGAAAAATACATATTGTCTCGCCAAATTTACTTTATTGTATTTACTTTATTGCATTGTCTTTACTTATAATTAATTGTCACCTTTATAAGTATTTACTTTATTGTATTTACTTTATCGTATTTACTTTATTGCATTCTTTATTGTATTTACTTATAATTGCTTGTCACCTTTATTGTATTTACTTATCAATAAATAAAATACACTTGAAAAATATATATTGTCTCGCCAAATTTACTTTATTGTATTTACTTTATTGCATTGTCTTTACTTATAATTAATTGTCACCTTTATAAGTAAACTATCCAGAACTTGGTATACTATACACTGCAACTGGTCACGTCCAGATTCAGTGTGTGTATTGCAAAGTTATCTCACCATCGACATAGAGGTGTCTTCAGTTAGTACCATCTATTGAGTTGGGACTTACATTAACAATATTAGATCTTCATACATTTAAGTTATAAAAGTTTATAATTTTGAAGATATACGGTTCTAAGTGTTATACTTTGCAAGTTGTAGTACAATAATTATAGGTTCGTCACTGTCATTATTAGCTGAGACATATTGATGGAATTGTTTGTTGTAGTCATTCCACAAGGCACATACTATAATAATTTCTCTATAATATAATTTTTTGAAACCAGTTGTACTCATAATGTGATATTATTATGAAAGATAATTAAGAATTAAAATATAAACATACTTGTAATCCTGTACTTGACATTCAAGTATATGTACTTGATCATGATGCGAACCCATAACACGCATAGGTTTATTTTCAATCACTTGTCCTATGATAATTAGATAACAATTAAGATTGTTTTCATATTCTTTGATAACAATTAGGACTCTTGATTTAAATGACAATTGTAACTTCAAACATTAATACGCAAAACTAATATATAAAAAAGGAGAAAAATATGTACCTTTTGATTGAGAGATAGAATGAATCTTGAATGGAGTTCATATTGATTTGGATTTACTATTTAAGTAAACTTCTGTTGTAAATTGTGTTTTCTTCTGTTATCGTCCCATGTTCTGTGATTACTATTGTGTTTAGGATAAGGATGTTGTATATCGTTATCTGTTATTATGTTTGGGATATGTATCTAGAGTTCAAATTGTGTTTATATTAAATATTAAAGTAAATATTAATATTTATAATTTATAAAAATCTAATCCTTGAGGTAAATTTCCCGATCCTTTTACATTTATACATGTATTATGATAATGTATTATTAACAAATTTATGGACATGCAGTATTATGAGATACTTATTTTAAGCTTGTTTCAGAGCCTAGCTATAACTTGAAATAAACCTTCCATTGATCAAATCTGCTAGCTTAAATTGAAAAAAGAATTGTGATCTGGTCAAATAGTGATACTTTTATGATGATTGGACATTTGGACATAATAGAAAGTATGTGCAAAAAGGTGAATGGGTGCTACTATGACTATCTTACCTACTCAGTGAAGTGTGTTGGTTTTTCAAGCTGAGCAAGTTTTTTTATTTCTAATAATTTTTTAGAGCTTGAATGCAATGTTATCAGATCTGTGATTGTTCTCTCCATCTTGTATACATATCGGCTTGCAGGCTTTAGCAGAATCAGAGAGACAACGAGCTGAAGAATGTGAAAAAGGTATGATGAAGCCCTGGAGTGGATCAAAACATTGCGTCTAAAGTTGGAAGAAACCAAATGAAAGGTATTTTATCTTATACTATCAAAAAACGTCAAATCTGTACACAGTAGAGTAAATAATGTCAAATGTTACACATAGCTGTCAGATTTGCTAAATGCGAGCTGTATCAGAACTTGTAAAAAGTAGGATATACTGAGTGAGGGAATCTTTTTTGTTGTTGTCCACCAGTAAACTCGTTTATTTCATGCTTATTCAATTGTCAAAAGACTTGTGACCCATTAAATAATAAGGACCATGTCTACCATCAAATTCCTGAAAAGAAGTAGCAACTAATGTGGATTGTAATTTGATTGTTTTGTCATTCATAAAGACATGATCAATCATTACCAAACATAAAGTTATCTAATTTATCAGACTGAATTAGAAGATGTAATGCGTGTAAATGAACGTGAATATCCAGTGAGAGCACCTGATGAAGCATTGTATAGTCGGGAAAAGGCCACAATTTCTGTCGAGGATGCTGAAAAGATTGAAAGTTTAACTGCAGAAGTGAAGAATTCGTAGGTAATGTCGATTATCACAATATTGTAGTGTTATAGACTTATAGCTTCTGATGCTTAATTTATGTGATATATGCGGTGAACGAATCAAAGGGTTTTTAGTGGTGACTATGTATCCACGTAAGTCAGTATACTCAGATATATACCAAGGCGTGTTTGGGTTTGCGTATTTAATTGTTTGTCTGCTTATTGCCTTTAATTAAGTAGGTAAGCCGTTACAGAGTGAAAACCGCTTAGCTGCCTATTTTATAAGTAATAAGCACTTTCAAATAAGCAGATAAAACGGTGAATTATTAAGTAAAACAGTCCCAAAATCATCCTAGAATCTAGTCATAATTAATGTATATATAAGTTACCATATCTTGAATATTATCCAGTTTTTGAATTATCCACCTTATGTACATCAGTACATGTATGCATACAGGTTTTACTAGATCCAGAGAGACAAAGAGCCAATGATTGTGAAAAGAAGTACACTGAAGCGCAGGAATCAAGCGAAATTAATCAACAAAAGTTTGGAAGAAACTGAAAAAAGGGTACATCATATGAGTAACAATATACTACTGCTTGCTTGCTTGCTATGATTGATAATAATTAAGCTCTTGTTAATCTCCATACCAAATCTCATTGTTTTACCTTTTCCAATTCCTGCCCAAACCCCGACAAGTTATTGATGATTAGATAACGATGTCTTGTATGTCAAACCCTGGCCTTTTGGTTGCCATAACTTACAACTGCCTGTCTTCTGTTTATTCATGTCCCCCGGTAATGGTCAAGTTTTGTAACTTCAATGCTTCCTTCTCTGGTCAACTAGAGGACTACGTACACCTTTCATTCTCATGCATTCAGTTTTTTGTTACACGCGCAACCTCACCAACAGCGAGTAGCACTTGGGGCCTCTTACACAATCTCCCGACGTGCTGCTGCACAATGTAAAGAGGGTAAATTCCTTCACGAATCTTACCATTTTTTTTTATTTCTAAAGATCACCAGTCGCTAGCTTATAGAGTTTATTGGTTGCATCATGCCTGTCATTTTGGTGGGACTAAATGCACAACTTGCATACAAGGATCAGGGTCAAACCAACTCTACCAGTTTCGACTCGTGCAAGAAACTTACCCGTTTACCCGTAGCTGTTCCCCCAATCGCCCAACACGCTGATTTTTTCGCCTCTAATTTTATCAATTTGTCTGCTCAATAGCTTGTGGAAAGGCCTTTGTTCGACCTGCTAGCAAGAGCATTTAGGCCTTTGTTACCTATTCATCTATTCAGGATGCGATCTCTCTGTTTGCCAAAACATAGCTAAGGGGTCTGTTTATTATGCATGGGCAAGTGTCCCCACATATCCAAGGTGCAATTGCTTTCTTCTATTATTGTTTGTTATTGCGTCTTTCTTCTTAAATTTTTTTATTTTGTTGCGTTTTTTATGCTATTGGTTCGATTGGATGACCATGTGGTGTTGCTTGCTTGTCATGCAGTGGTTTTACAGAGTGAAAACTGCTTAGCTGCTTATTTTATAAGTAATAAGCACTTTCAAATAAGCAGATGAAACGCTGAATTATTCAGTAAAACAGTCCCAAAATCATCCTAGAATCTAGTCATAATTAATGTATAATTAGGTTACCATATCTCGAATATTATCCAGTTTTTTAATTATCCACCTTGTGTATGCATACAGGTTTTACTAGATTCAGAGAGACAAAGAGCCAATGATTGTGAAAAGAAGTACACTGAAGCGCAGGAATCAAGCGAAATTAATCAACAAAAGTTTGGAAGAAACTGAATTACATGTGCAAATCACATAACTGGTTATTATTGAGGGATTTTGATAACCTATATGGGCCCCAATCTTACCCATTTAACCCAATAGAAGAGGCTGGAATTAACAGGGAGTTTTAGTCGGTTATGGGTGCTGAAAAGTAGGAGAAGAAACTGCCTAGAAACTGCCTTAGAATTTACATTATATATTTATTCTTGTTTTCATTTGTTGTGAGTCTGGTTATCATATAATATACAAACTTTGTTTGTAATAGGAGATATTACCCATCTCGAATTGGGTTGTATGGAGATTAACCCATCTCGAATTGGGTCTACTATCTTGTAATCTTTTGGTCTTTTAGCAATAAAAATCAGTAATTTATCCCTGTTGATTTCTGGGTTCTATCAGATTTGTATCAGCTAAAGTTGAAGTACATGTGCAAATCACATGAATATAAATCGTAAACTCAAAACTCATCTTATATTCATACGAGCTGAAGTATTATAGCTGAACTCAAAACTCGTTTTGTGGCATTAGTTATCTGGGATTTGTTGTTAATGTGTTCTTCTTGATCTTACAGATACAGCTCAAAGTTTACTTCCCTATATGATGAATGTAATGTATAATAGTCCTATATACTCCTATTTCTTAGGTTTGATGAGCACCATCTAGATATAAGTTCCAAACCATTATTCCATGGCTTCTGTGATTCTAGAAAGGAACATTTGCCTTGTTACATCAATTGACACTTGTTTATTCACATTTATTTCTAGTCTTCTTGTACATGAGATTTCATCTTGATGCTACTGGCTTAATCTAAATTATTATTTTTCCTTCCACGGCTTTAAGACTAGTTCTTAATGTGCTTTTGCAGACACAGGAAGTCCACAATCATTAGTTTTTTGATAGGAAATGGTAGCAAGATACTTGTGGCAAGCGTCATTATTATTATTTATTAGTATATACTTCTTCCAGTACCTCTTTGATTGGGAAGTAAGGAGATATGAGATGAGTAGGTAAAAAAAAAAGGTGCCCAAAACAGTGTTAAGGACATGAGAGATAGAATAGAGGTTAGGATGACTAATTTAGAACCTTTTATTATCTTATGAATACCTTATAAAGTTTATTGGAAGTAAAGATTGAATGTCTGATATGTAATTTAACTAACGCCACATGTGGCTTAATCTAAAACTTTACATTGTTCTTGCAGCCCATGACCCTTTCCACTTTATTTGAAGTTAACATGCTTATAAGTACGTTGACTCATCCTAAGAGGTCATATGATCATGTGAAAATACTTCCTGTTCAGTCCATGTTTTATGTTTCCCGAATGAGAAGGTTATTTCCTTCTGATCATATCAGTTTTCTTACAGTTAGTTATTTTGTAGGTTACAAGATCAATGGGTTGAGTGTGATAGTTGCTCCAAATGGCGGATTTTGCCTTCCGATGTTCTCATTCCTTCCAAGTGGACTTGCTCTGATAATGTCTCAGATCCAGAAAGGTACTTAATTTATATGTTGTGGGTTTCATTTCCATGTATACGGATAAATAGAGTTGGACCCATGAAACAGTTGTACAATCGTGGATAATGGAACCGTCTCTATGAATGTTGCTAGAGGTGGCAAATTGAAGGTTGAATAATGGGTTAGCTTTTGTGTTGGGTGTTTTGGGTTAATCTTAAAACTTTTTGTTTAAGTTTTTTAACGAGTAGTAATTTTTTCGCTATATTGGACATCTAATATAAATTACATTATTTTGTTGTAACACTTTGGGAGTTAGAGTGACCTACAACCCCATATGACCCTTTCAATGTTTTTAATATTCTATTCTATCGGGTTGAACCATTATATAAAGAAGTGCTACAGGAATATGTCCATCCATATGTAAACGGGTCAACGTTGCTACCTCATGCACTCACAACAATGCACGTGCACGGTCATAATTAGAAACTAGAGCTTAACGTGGCTGTCTTAGGAAAGAATGCTAGTGAACCCACCACGAGACACCCCTGCCACCGGCTTGGTTGCACTTGCATTTGTATCGTCTGCTCAACAGCTAGGCGTCGTTTCAATACCCTAATGCTACGCAAGAAACAACAAAAATCTGTAAAGGAGAGTGAAGTTGTCAAGAAATCACTGGTTCTGGCTACCAACAAGACTCAAGTGGAAGATGGGCTTGAAACTGGAACTGGGGCCAAAATGATAACCGAGCGCACTAATAAAGTTCACTATTTGCTGGGCTTGTAAAGAGACATTGAAGACTGGCATATGCAAACAAACAAGGTCGTTGATGGTAGTTGATTTATATAATCATTAGTTACAACAACAACAACAACAACAACAACAAGGTACTCAATCCCGACATAAGTCGGGCTATGAGGGAGGTATGATGTAGACAGACCTTACCCCTACACAAAGGTAGGGAGGCTGCTTCCAGATCCACCGAGGTGGAAGGGACCTCCGGCCCGGGTGAAAAAAAATAGGGTTAGATCCACCGGAGTGGAAGCCTTAACCGGATGGTGATAATCTCGATCTCGAACTCTCAATCTCTAGCTCGATCCCAATCTCCGGTGCACAAGTTCCGATCTCAGATCTGGAAAATGTGACCGTTAGAGAGGGAGAGGTAGAGAGAGAGGGCAGAGAGAGAAACACATTTTCTAACCCTTTATGATCATTAGTTAGTTTCCCAAAACTTTTTAATGTGTTTGGGTAATGTCCCATTTTGTCTTGGCCTTTTACCATTTATGATCCTGTAGATATATATATATATAGGGTAAGGTTGGGGGCCTTTGATGACTTCTTCTGATGGAACTTGCTTTTTCCAAACTTTTAACCCAATTTTCTTCTTGTTAGATGATATAGTTCGACTAAGTGTGGATTTTGGCCTTGACTAAAAGGTATTTCTCTGACTTCTCCAATTTAGAGCTGGCTTTATAAGGTCATAGTTTTGTTGTCACATTTTACGTTAATTAACTCAAGGCTGCTTCAGGTATTTGATCCATGCATAGTTTAACACTGTCCTTATTTTGTTGCGATTGTTATGCTATTGGTTCGATTTGATGACCATGTGGTGTTGTTTGCTTGTCATGCAGTGGTTTTACAGGATTTATACGACCACCTGTTGATTTTAGGAACCCTATAAACCCTATTGAGAAGCTTGAGGGAGCACACGAGCATCAAAAAGAACTCAGATTCTACAACTCCCAGGTATATATCCTTCCCATATGTTATAGCAATTTCTCCTTGCTTCGTAGAATAGCTTCTAGAGCTGGGCATCTTGTTCTTCATCAGTTTCTAGGTCCAGCTCAGGGTTTGCACAACTCCGACTTATACCTCTCTTAGAGTTTGTTCAAATAGGTGAGCCGGTGTATCTCAAGGTTGTAAGACTCTAATTTTATTAATAAAATCTCTATTTCGATAGTTCTTAGTCAAGTTTATATTTTTCCAAGAAAACAATTTTTGCATCACCTTTATACAACTTATAAACAAGCAAAAATTAATAAACTTACTAATTACCGAACTATTTAATCATGTAACAAGTTAAGGTAGGCCACCTAAACATGGTCACTATGGTTCATGTTCGGCTCCCCCTTCCAAAGAAGAGGACCACATACATCAAGTTGCCTTGATTGCGTAAGCCTTTAAACAACTTAATTAACAATTAATTCACATAAACACATTCTGACTGGAAATTTCCAGTAGCTTCACGACCAGTTTAGCCCTATTTGTGGTCCGATTCAGCCTTTGACCAGAACTACAAAGTTGTAGCCCTATGAGTCTAATACCTACTGTCCAAAGCACGACTTCTAACTCATTACAGATTAAAAGATATGAACTTTTTAGTGAACTGTCGCAAAGCAGAAAAATCACACGAAAAATTCACATTGTCACACAATTATCTAATAATTAACCCTAATTATTGGATCATCATGCTTTGCTAAATATATCCCTATATATCAGTAATAATCACAAGTAATTTTGCATGAATTCTTGTGATTTTACTATTATTTAACAACTTTAAATAATTAAGATACACATAACATGCAATTTATACAAATAAATCATGTCAATTCACAAACTCAAAACTTGTCATGAGGGTTTCAATCTCCATTGAATTAGGTTAAATTTAATTAAACAAAAAACCCTTATTTTTATTTAATATATTTAATCCGATTTTTAATTAAAAAAAAAATAAGAAAAACCCTTTTAATTATTTAACAATTAATTAAAACAAACCAACCCTTAACCCCCCTTCAAGTTTTGATCTTTGTAATTAATAGATCACATATGTGGCTCGTGATACCACTGTTAGAATATGAGAACATAAATCATATAAATATTCACATAAGCGCAACGGAAGAATTAAATATGCAATCAAATTAATTAACAAAGAGAATTGAATTTATGTACCTTATGCAAAGCTCCAATAAAAGATAATAATAATAATATATTATTATTAAGTAGGGTTTAAAGTAAAACCCCTCTACGATCGCACACTAGACACCCCTTATACCGTATGCTAGTACCCCGATCACGAACCAAACAACCCCTTTGTTTATCTCCCTAAATGTCGAACCAAACAAAACCCCAAAAACCCTTTTGTTGCTCCTATTCGGCCGAACCCCAAAAGAAGAGAGAAAGAGAAGAGAATTCTTATGTGTGAATTGATGCAAAACCCTTTGATTTAAGCATCTATTTATAGGGAGATATTAGGGCATAATGACTTGGTGGGCAAGTCAATTAAGGCCTCTAATGAGCCCTTAAAACCGGCCCCCCCTCTTTAACAATTAGAGTCCAACTCTAATTTCTTTATTTCACAATTTAATCCTCTTTTTAATTAATTTAAATATAATTAACCCTTTAAATTATTTAAACTAATCATTTCGTGATCAATTATTAATATATTACTTTAATATAATAATTAATAGTATAGAGTTACCGTGTCATTTCGTGTGACCCCGTAGGCTTAAATTACTTCCGGACATGCGTTTATTATAACGTGATCACATACCAACATTTTCGCCATCAGGAGCTGCAATTAGGTCCGGCTTTTCGATGAATTCGAGAACGTCAAAGCTATCTACTACCTGACCGAAGCACACATGTTTACCATCTAACCAAATAGTTGGTGCAAACGTAATAAAGAAGTGGGAGTTTATCCCTTTGAGCATCATATCCATATTAGGTGAATCACGAGAACGGGCCATAGACACCAAGCCTTTAGCGTCATGCGACTGATCGAAATTCTCAAAACCTAACCCAAACCCTGTACTCGACAAACCCCCTATCCCATTGTGAAAAGTAAAATCCCCTCCCTGGCAAAATACGTCAAGGATTTCCCTGTGAAACGGCGCATAACCATCGAGTTATTCCATTTTGCTGTATCCCTTTGTATCACAATGTCACAACTTTGTATCCCTTTGGATATATCCAGCACACCGATGACCCCTACAAAGGGATACAAAGTTGTCGGCAGTTACAGGTGTGACATTGTGAAACAACTTAGTGGTTATGCAGCCTGCATTGATGTTATTGATCTCAACATCCAAAAAAACTTGAAGATTTGGTTGATTTGCCATTATTTTCATGGATGGTATGAGAAGAAAGTTAGGCGTTTTTTGCTTTTGGGTTGCTGGTATATATACTAGTTTTTGGGGGGGTAGTGTTAGGAACTGTACGGAGCTGCGCTAGGGTTTTGGCTGGGTACACCCGGCTTCCTTCAAGGGTGCGCTGTTTCACAGGGTAATCCCTGGCGTATTTTGCCAGGGAGGGGATTTTACTTTTCACAATGGGATAAGCCGATAAGGGGTTTGTCGAGTACAGGGTTTGGGTTAGGTTTTGAAAATTTCGATCGGTCGCATGACGCTAAAGGCTTGGTGTCTATGGCCCGTTCTCGTGATTCACCTAATATGGATATGATGCTCAAAGGGATAAACTCCCACTTCTTTATTACGTTTGCACCAACTATTTGGTTAGATGGTAAACATGTGTGCTTCGGTCAGGTAGTAGATGGCTTTGACGTTCTCGACTTGATCGAAAAGGCGGGCCTGATTGAAGCTCCCGATGGCGAAAAAGCAAGCCGAAGCAGCCGATAATCATGTCAGATTGAAGAAGGATGGTTGAGGGCATATTAATCTGATGTTTATTAATTAGATGATGTTAAGAATTTGTTAATTGCTCGTGTGTGTTTTGTTTTTGTTGGAACTGCTACTTTTGTTGTTGGAAATTATGGGTGGTTGTTTCTAAGTTCTATTTCTTATTTTTGCTAGTTTATTTTTCATATGCTCAGACATACATACTACTGCTTGCTATGATAATAATTAAGCTCTAATTTGCGTACCAAATCTCTTGTTTTACCTTTTCCAATTCCTGCCCAAACCTCAGTAGACAAGTTGATGATGATTAGATGGGTTGTAAAACGATGTGTTGTATGTCAAACCCCAGCCTTTTGGTATGAAAGCAGGTGAATTGAATGTGGATTATTGCTCTAACTTACAACTGCCTGTCTTCTGTTTATATATGTCCCCCGCTCAACCGATTTTTGTTATCTTTTAGCACACCCGGTAATTAAAGGGGTCTGTTCGTTATGCATGGGCAAGTGTCCCCACATATCCAAGGTGCAATTGCTTTCTTCTATTATTGTTTGTTAATGCGGTTTTCTTCTTAAATAATTCTATTTTGTTGCGTTTGTTATTGGTTCGATTTGATGACCATGTGGTGTTGTTTGCTTGTCATGCAGTGGTTTTACAGGATTTATACGACCACCTGTTGATTTTAGGAACCCTATAAACCCTATTGAGAAGCTTGAGGGAGCACACGAGCATCAAAAAGAACTCAGATTCTACAACTCCCAGGTATATATCCTTCCCATATGTTATAGCAATTTCTCCTTGCTTCGTAGAATAGCTTCTAGAGCTGGGCATCTTGTTCTTCATCAGTTTCTAGGTCCAGCTCAGGGTTTGCACAACCCTATACATAAGGAAATATTGACCTGTGCGTGAATGGTTTGATTTTGGGATGAATATCTCTCTGAAGTGTCAAATGCCCGTGCTGACCTGTTAACAACGTGCCCAATCTGCCAATAAAAGTATCCACGGTGAATTAGTTACCAAGTTTTATCCTCGCACTTCAAATGGAATTTTATTTTTTTATAGCAGATGCATAGAGCTGCATTCGCCTTACCACCATTTGTCAGGAAGCAGGTGAAAGGCCTTCCAGGTATCTATTATTTTCCGCGTATGTGAAGTTTTGATTCGTGTATCTCTTATTTAAATATTATTGTGGGAATAGACTCATGAAATATTGGATATGAAGAGATTGGAATAAAGCCTGGTTTATGACAAGATATGGTTTCATATTTATATAAATCTGAGTTTTGCTTGTTCTAGAATATTTTTTTAATTGGGTTCATTGGATCATAGTAAATAATCGATGAAAACAATTAATTGTTTAAATGCCATTTTTGAATGTTTACAAACTAATCACTAGACAAGTTAATAAGTTATGCTGATCAATTATAACTAAATGGATGGGATCTCATATGAGTCATATGATGCCGGTACAATACCTCCATCCTAATCGCGACATGATAATTTTGAAATGAAATTTTCCGAATCCTTGGAAAAAATCGAAGTTATGCGTGTTAAGTTGAAAGAAACAGAAAGAAGAGCACATCTACTTCAAGAAGCAGACAGAAGGGTACTTGGGTACTTCAACTTCAAGACTATGATTTGTATTGTTTGTTCCACCATAAAATAGTGGTATTTTTGTACATTTTAGAGATAAGTTATTGCAAGTAAGTATGAGCTACGTGATAAGATGAGGGCAAACTAGAGATATATCAAAGCACAAGAGAAGGGAGATATAATAGATACGTTAGTCGATCTTGGTTTGGCTTAGTCGATCTTGATTTGGCTTGAGTAACAATGTTTCACTGAGAGATAAACAAACTTTTTTGGTCACTTAGTCTTAAAATATAGGGATAATGGCGTACGAAGGTAACCATAATGGTTATGTAATGTAGTGACCTACTCGGGTGGCTATGTGATGTAATATTCTTCATTTTCCGGGTTATGTGATGTATCGTGTTATCTGTTGTAAAGGTTACCGGTCACCACACTCGTTGACCCGCGTTGACTTCGTCGAAAAACCCTAAAAAGCTTTAATATACATATATATGCAGAAGTGGTCGGAAAACTAAAAATCACGATTTCTCACACATTACTTCGAATTAGAACTTGAAACCGGTACCAATCGACTTAGAAATGACTTCCGCACAAACCCAAGCCAAAAATTAACCGTCAAACACTTCGCCGAAAAATATGGCAACTCGTCGAAAAAACGGCGTTGTTTCCTATTCAGAAATTGAGCATTTGGTTAGTGGTCCTAACTTTCATCCCAAAGTTCATTACAATAGGTTAATAGCTGTCATTTATGTCAGCTATATTGCTCATGTTACATCTTCAGATTTAATGATTCTTAAGTCCAAACAAATATTAGAACTAAAATATCGAGTGGGTCATGAAACAACTTTGAGGATCTAGAGGTTCAACAACCAGGAGGACTAATTGTTGAGCAGCTAAAGCAACATCATGTCAGCAACACTGAATCATGGCTGAAACGGGCAGCCCCCAATTCATGACAGCTTGGTCTATTACAACTTCTGCTTCTGGGGTTATATGCGCTTTGAGTGCTCTCCTTGATGTTTTTGTTATGGTTTCCATACCCCCGGATTTAAGCAACTGTGGGTTGGATTAAAGGTGGTCAATTTCTTTAATACTCATAACACAATTTTGTGGATTAATATTGGGTACAATTGCCCCTCTTTCTAGATGTTTTAACACGTATTCTAGAATGGTGTTGCCGGAAAACTCATCGGAGAAGATGACCGGAGTGTAAATTTGCCAGATACATTACATAACCATTTTGTCATAGGTGGTTACATTCGTTGCCATTATCCTCTAAACTATTAGCAAATTACCTGTTACAACCTGCAGTACCCGGTAACATACATCACATAGCCCAAAAAACATAAGTGCATACCTCACATAGCCACCCGAGTAGGTCACTACATTACATAACCATTTGGTCATAGGTGGTAACATTCGTATGCCATTATCCCTAAAATATATTTCAAATGCTTTAGCGCTTGATGTGAATCTCATCATATGACTATATTATTGCATGAACAGTAGTCACCGAATGAATTTAGACTCTTGAAATAACCTCAAGTACTTCATATTGATGTGGATTGTAATTGTATTATTATCACTAAGATGAAAAGACATTGTGTTCATATTGTCGCAAATATAAAGTTACATTATCGTGTAGACTGAATTCAATGAAGCAATGCTTGTCAAGGAACGTGACTCTGCAATGGAAGCATCTGACAAACGTTCGCCTGTCGTTAATGATGCACCACTTGATGAAGGCAATGCCAAGATTGATGTTTTAACCGCAGAGGTAAAAATCCTTAAGGTAAATTTCCCGATCCTTTTAGATTTATACATGTATTATGATAATGTATTATTAACAAATTTATGGACATGCAGTAATATGAGATACTGAATTATGCCAAACCAATACATTATTTTAAGCTTGTTTCAGAGCCTAGCTATAACTTGAAATAAACCTTCCATTGATCAAATCTGCTAGCTTAAATTGAAAAAAGAATTGTGATCTGGTCAAATAGTGATACTTTTATGATGATTGGACATAATAGGAAGTATGTGCAAAAAGGTGAATGGGTGCTACTATGACTATCTTACCTACTCAGTGAAATGTGTTGGTTTTTCAAGCTGAGCATGTTTTATCAGAAATGTGATTGTTCTCTCCATCTTATATACATATCGGCTTGCAGGCTTTAGTAGAATCAGAGAGACAACAAGCTGAAGAATGTGAAAAAAGTATGATGAAGCCCTGGAGTGGATCAAAACATTGCGTCTAAAGTTGGAAGAAACTGAATGAAAGGTATTTTTTTCTTGATTCCTATATGAAACAAATGAATTGCAGATTCGTTACAACTGGACCATGATGCACGTGAAAATCTTGATTCCATAATCGTTCCTTGTTGTGGAGAACTGAGAGAACTAAAGGGTGGACACTACCATAAGATCATAGAGATCACAGAAAATGCTGGAAAAACTCTATTAAATGACTATACGGTTAGTTTTCTCATTCACTTAACCCATGTATATCTTAAATATCGTATTCATTTGGCACATTAAATCTTATGTTCTGAGACTAACACTGCATTCTTGAATTTTTTTTGTAAGGGATAAGAAAAGAAAGGGTAAGAAAACTATTGTTTTTGTATTTTTGAGTTTTTTTTCCCGAAAGAAATGGAAGTGAAAGAAAGGATTACTTAGGGCTTTTTGATATAAAAACTTTCCAGCCACTTTTGGCCTGATTTGGATGGAAAGTTCTTCATTCATCTGTAAAATTACCACTTTGCTCTACCCTCTAACAACCCTTCATATATTTCAGTCGTGGATTTATTACTGGACATACGAATATTTTATTTGATTTCTTGAAAATCTTAAATTGGCCCACAGTGCAAATATTGGGAATATAGGTTTCTTTTGGAGATTGAAATTCCTCATGTTTGTCTCAAGCAATGTTGATCTCCAATATAGTGACGACTGGATCATATATTTCAGGTGGATAGGTTTCTTTTTCACTATCCAGGTAATTATATATAAATAGTTGCTTTGAACCCTTTTTAGACCGTATGCTGTCAAAAAACTAAGGGATTCATGTCAAATCATTGCTAACAGGCATGTCAATTCATTACTATTGTTGTTATTGTAAAAGTAAAGGCAAGTTCAAAATCTGCTACTGCTGTTACTATTTTGTTTAAAAAGGATATAATTGTAAAGTTATATGTTTTTGTCATTTCTTTTTTATTCCATCTAACTCGAGAATGTAATTAACACTTTCCTTTCCATCTTTTCTTTAATATTTCTTTCAACTTGAGAATGCCTTTTAAGTTTATAAATTTTTTTCTTTTCTTCTCCTATCCAATCTTATCATTTCCTTTCATTGTATTTTTAACTCAAGAATGCAGTGTAAGAGTGTAAGACATGGACCAGGTAACAGGTCAATAAGAGTTTTCGTGATTCCACAAGCACATTGTACCCAGTTTTATATGTAATTAAAGCTGTTATTAAGATGACAAAATGATATTGAGTAATAACCTAAAGTTTTAAATAAATTTTAATTTAGGAGGTTGTGTGCATCAAAAACCATACTTTTGATGACTTTCAACTATGCTTGTCCATGAGTGAGTCCAGTCATAAGTTGAAAACTTAGGATTTCTTCGAGTAGTTAAATTTTTTTACAAATATTTTCAGGTTGATGAGCCATCATGTACAAGCATTACATCGATTGAAGA
Organism: Erigeron breviscapus; assembly: GCA_034093135.1. Lineage (NCBI taxonomy): Eukaryota > Viridiplantae > Streptophyta > Magnoliopsida > Asterales > Asteraceae > Erigeron > Erigeron breviscapus. Next base: position 58,217,470 of record CM067173.1, read on the forward strand.
ACTACAAACTCCATCTTTTGAGGAGCTACTAAAGTATTTCTGGGATTCAAAATCTTCCTCAAAGCTACCAAATGGAGAAATGAAGCATCTCGAGACTGCTGCACAGTCGCCCAGAGATTCTCTGTAACACCCCGAGCTAGGCTCGAAATGTACCGAAAAGCATGACACAAGATGGAATTATCGTAGAATGAGACTATATGAAAATAAGAGGATTCCGGGAACCCAACAATTAAGTTACAATGTCACAAAAGCATAAGGAGCATTCAACCATCAAAAGTTTACACAATAACAATTCAAAAGATGGCTCATGATCCTAAGCAAGTTCCATCAACGGGTAATGAATCACGGATCCATGGTCAAGTCCAACAATCTAGCAATGCATCAAGCTCTTGGGTTCTCTTGGTTACCTGAAAAGTGTACTAAACAATGTCAACACTAGGTTGGTGAGTTCGTAGGAAAAGATGAACAAGAACACGTTCCCATGTCAACCAATACATAATTCACATTAACATGATCTAATAAATTGCACACTTGTACTCAATGTACTCAATTGCACGTAAATGTACTCATTGTACTCAATGTACTCAATTGCACGTAAATATACTCATTGTACTCAATTGCACGTAAATGTACTCATTGTACTCAATGTACTCAATTGCACGTAAATATACTCATTGTACTCAATTGCACGTAAATGTACTCATTGTACTCAATGCACTCAATTGCACGTAAATATACTCATTGTACTCAATTGCATGTAAATGCACTCATTGTACTCAATTGCACGTAAATGCACTCATCCATGACCAACAATGTCCACACACAACCAAACATCATATGTATATACTTCGTACGTTACTACTTTTGAAAGGCCTTTGATGCTTATATATAGGGTCATCCGCAGCCTTCCCACCACATCTCCAACCTTTCAAAGGCATTACCGTCCTCCATATATACACAACTAACCTAAAACAACCCAATATACAACTTATAATAACCATACAACTAATCACATAATTGCACATTAACAAAACGTCACACAACCTGTACGCCACAAAATAACATCATGCACGAAGTACACTTTTCAGCCCGACTCTTAAAAGAGTAGGGGAGGCTACGAAAAACTCACCTTTGCCTTGATTTACCGAAGTTAAAGTGAACTAGAACGTCAATTATTTGCCAAGCGATCACAACCTATCATAATGTACATGTACGTATCAATATATATACAACCATGTCCTCATTTAGCTTTTATGAACTTTAGCATTTAACCCGGGACTTGAACGCGTATTAGAACTGAGTACGATAACTTGGAGGACAAGGAAAGACCCATTTGGAAGTTCGATGTGTCCCAAGGAAAGTGAAATACGATTTAAAATCAAAACAGGAAAATGAACATTAGAGACAGGCGTAAGCTACGGCCCATTTGGGCGTAGGTTACGCTAGGCAGGAACTCAAGGGGTGTAAGCTACGGCCTATTTGGGCGTAAGCTACGCTGGGCAAAATTCAAGGGGCGTAACCTACGCCAGAGAGGGGCGTAAGCTACGGTGCCCCAGAAACATGCATTTTGGACGAGTTTTGGGCGTAAACAGTAGGGTCTTGGCGTAATGAAAATGGAGAGGGGCGTAGGTTACGCCAACAGGGGCGTAAGTTACGCCCGTTAAAAACCAGCAATGCACCAGCAGGTGCTCTTGACCCAAGCACGACCCAAAACCCTAATTTCTTGATACTTAGACCATGAAATCGATTTGCACAACTTCGAGACCCATTTTTGAATATAGTTAAACATAATTGAACATAACTAAACATGTTTCATCATCCAAAACCAACCTTTAACACATTTTCTTGTTAAAATTCGATCTTGACCCATTTGAACACAAACTCGACCCAAAACCTAGTTTTTGACTTATAAATCATTTTGAGGAGTTCCTTAACTCGTTTTTGAACATAACAAACTCATTTGAACATAACCCACTCAATAGTTCCATTCCAAAACATGGCTTTTGGCCCAAATCGAATTTTGACCTAATTTAGATAACTAGAAACCCTAATTTCGGATTTTGAAGCTATAAGGACCAAGAGTGCTTAGATTTAGGTGTAATACAAGTTTAATAACTAGAAATGATGAAGTTGAGCTAGAAAACACTTACCAAAACTTCCACAAGCAATCAAACCCGATTTTGACCAAAATGAAGCTTTTTCTTGCACTTGAAAACTTGGATTTTTGATATGATGCTAGAATGATACTAAGGATGAGGGTTTTGTTATTAATCTAGTTGAAACTAACATAAATGAACCAAGAATTTAGAGAGAGATTGAGAGTATGAGTATTTAGTGAGATGGGAGAGAATATGCAAGTATTATGAATGAATGGATGAGGGAAATGAGGGAGGATAGGGTTTGTTTTACTTGGGTGGGTCATGGGTTTGGGCATAACCCATGGATAGGATCCATAACCATTTACTAGTTACCATAAAGATCATCTAATGAAATTCGATTAGCACCAACTAATGATCTCAACTTGCACATAAGTCTCTAGTTGCACAATAAATTGACCCATATAAAAACACATTGCACTCAAATGACCCTTAGATTGCACTTGAACATATATTAATTAATCAAAAACTTAGGAAACGTACCCATAGTCAAAAGTCAAAATGCACGGTTGTTACATTATTCCCCCGTTAAGGGAATTTCGTCCCGAAATTCGATGGAACCCTAATCACTAAACAAATGCGGATATTTTGACTTCATGAAGTCTTCCCGCTCCCAAGTGAATTCGGCTCCACGTCTAGCATGCCAACGAACCTTGACTATCGTATAGCGCTTTTTCTTTAGCTTCTTGAATTCACGATCCACAATCTCTACCGGTTCTTCAACAAAGTTGAGCTTCTTGTCTACTTGTATCTCGTCCATGGGCACGTGATGAGTAGGATCCGCCAAGCACTTCCTTAAATTACAAATATGGAACACGTTGTGCACTCCACTAGGTTCTTGAGGTAGCTTTAGCCGGTAAGCCACCTTGCCCACACGTTCTATGATTTCAAAAGGTCCTATGTATCTTGGCGCAAGCTTGCCTCTCTTGATGAAACGAACCACACCCTTCCACGGGGAGACCTTCAAAAGTACATGATCACCAACATTGAACTCCAAGGGTCTACGCCTCACGTCGGCGTATTTCTTTTGTCTTTCACGGGCCACTTGTAATCTCTCCTTAATTTTTGAAATCACTTTTGTTGTTTCAATTATTACTTCCGGCCCAATAAGTTGGCTCTCGCCTATTTCCGCCCAAGCGAGTGGAGAACGACACCTTCTACCATAAAGCGCCTCAAACGGGGCCATTTGGATAGTCGCATGGTAACTATTGTTATATGAGAACTCCACTAGCGGTAGGTGATCTTCCCAACTTCCACCAATTCAATAGCACAAGCCCTCAACATATCTTCAAGCGTTTGGATGGTTCTTTCGGTTTGCCCATCCGTTTGTGGATGGAACGCCGTACTCATGTCAATTTGAGTACCCATTGCACGTTGAAAAGCTTCCCAAAAATTTGATTTGAACCGGCTATCTCTATCGGAGATAATAGAAACCGGAACTCCATGTTTTGCCACCACTTCCTTAATGTACAACCGCGCTAGGGTGTTGAACTTATCGGTCTCACGAATGGCTAAAAAGTGAGCCGACTTTGTCAACCGATCCACAATCACCCATATAGTATCACGGCCATTTCTTGTCTTCGGTAACTTCGTGACGAAGTCCATTGCAATCCTTTCCCACTTCCATGCCGGTATCACCGGTTGTACCAACAAACCGGGTGGCTTCTTATGATCGGCTTTCACTTGTAAGCAAGTAAGGCACTCGCTCACATATTTAGCCACATCACGTTTCATGCCCGGCCACCAATAGAAATTCTTTAAATCAAAGTACATCTTATCCGACCCCGGGTGGACCGAATAAGGCGACTTATGAGCTTCATTCATTAGGAAAGTTCTTAAATTGCCAAAGATTGGAATCCAAAGCTTCCCAACTAAATATAACCCGTTGTCTTCCTTCCGGTCAAAAAGTTGCTCCATACCATCTAGCCCTTCATTACCAAAATTTTCCGGTAAGGTAGCTTGCACTTGAGCTTCTATGATACGGTCCCGAATACTTTGTCCCACCGTGAGGCTCATGGCTCTTGATCTTCTCGGCTTGACCCTTTCCTTTCTACTTAAAGCATTGGCTACGACATTGGCTTTGCCCGGATGATAGCGAATGTCACAATCATAATTGCTAAAAAGTTCAATCCACCTTCTTTGCCTCGTATTCAACTCACTTTGATTGAAAATGTGTTGGAGACTTTTATGATCGGTGTAGATTACACATTTGGTACCATAAAGGTAATGTCTCCAACACTTCAAGGCGAAAACAACCGCTCCCAATTCTAAATCGTGAGTAGGGTAATTCTTCTCATGCACCTTAAGTTGTCGGGAGGCATAAGCAATGACCTTGCCCCGTTGCATAAGTACACACCCCAATCCTTGACCTGAAGCATCACAATAGACCACAAAATCTTCAATCCCATCCGGAAGGCTCAAGATAGGAGCATCACATAACATGTCTTTGAGAGTTTGAAAGGCAAATTCTTGCTTCTCGCCCCACTCAAACCTCCTCTCTTTTTGAGTCAAGAGAGTGAGTGGTTGTGCTATTTTGGAGAAACCTTCAATGAATCTTCGGTAATAACCCGCCAATCCGAGAAATTGGCGAATCTCGGATGGTGTTTCGGGTCGCCTCCAATTCTTAACCGCTTCAATCTTGCTAGGATCCACATGAATCCCATCTTTGCTAATCACGTGACCAAGGAAATGAACTTCTTCCAACCAAAATTCGCACTTTGAAAATTTTACATACAACTTCTCCTTTCTAAGCAACCCTAGCGTCTCACGCAAATGCTCGGCATGATCTTCCTTTGTTTTCGAATAGACAAGTATGTCATCAATGAAGACAATGACCGACTTATCCAAATAGGGTCGACACACCCGGTTCATCAAATCCATGAACACCGCCGGTGCATTAGTCAACCCAAATGGCATAACGGTGAACTCGTAGTGACCATACCTTGTACGAAACGCCGTCTTTGGTATGTCATCTTCATGAACTCTAAGTTGGTGATAGCCCGAACGGAGGTCAATTTTTGAGAAATACTTGGCACCTTGCAAACGATCAAAAAGCTCATCGATTCTAGGAAGTGGATACCGGTTCTTCACCGTGAGCTTGTTCAATTCTCGGTAATCAATACACATCCTAAAGGACCCATCTTTCTTCTTCACAAACAATATTGGAGCTCCCCAAGGCGATTGACTAGGACGAATGAACCCCTTTTCTTGAAGTTCTTTAAGTTGAGATTCTAGCTCTTGCATTTCCGTCAAGGCGAGTCTATATGGAGCTTTGGCCACGGGTGCGGCCCCGGGGATCAAATTGATGCGAAAATCAAGTTCACGAGACGGGGGTAGACCCGGTAGGTCATCCGGAAAAACATCGGGAAAATCACGAACAATAGGAACGGCTTTCAATTCTACCTTTGTGACGGTAGCACTAAAAGCCTTGGAACTAGAGGAATCGGAAGTTTCACCTTGGACTCTAAGAATATCACCATTTGACAACGGTATTTTGACCACTCTTTCACCACAATCAATGACCGCATTTACCGTCGTCATCCAATCCATACCCACAATGATGTCGAAGCTTCCAATATCGAAAGGCATGAGATTAATATAAAATTCGACGTCGTTTAAAGTCAAGATACAATCCCGGAGCACTTGACTAAGTCTAGTTAAGGTACCATTGACCATCTCAATATCAAGTACATAGTTTAAGGCACAAGGATGAACATCTATCAAAGGAACAAAACTATGGGACACGAAAAAAAAAAAAAAAAGAATAAAAGAATTGAAAAACAGAAGATAGAAAAAAAAAGAAAAAAAAAAGAAAAACAAAACTATGGGACACGAAGCTATAATCGGCTCCGGAATCAAACAACACCGTGGCATAATGACCGTTAAGAAGAAATGTACCTGCCACCACATTAGGATCATTACGGGCTTCATTTGCATTCACCGCAAAGGCTCTTCCCCTTGGTTGCACTTGATGGCCTTGTTGGCCACGGTTTTGGTTAGGACCGGTGATTTGAAGTTGATTTGGGTGAACCGCCACTTGCACATTTTGTCCCACCCATTGCGGACAAGCATTACGGTAATGTTCGGTGCTTCCACATTCATAACACCCACCCCATTGACCCCTTTGATTGTTAGCTTGAGGAGGATGTGCTCGGAGAGGAACCGCATGAGTAGGAGCCACTCTCGGGGCCCTACAATCTCTAGCAAGATGGCCAACTTGATTACAATTGAAACAAGTCCCACAAGGAGTGGTGGGAACATGATGTCGGGAGCACTTATTACAAAATGGGTAAGGACCCACATAAGCTTTCCTTGCCGGTTCAACCGCCGCAAACACCTTTCCTTTGTTAGGACGTCTAGGGTCAAACCTACCCATTTTTTTCACCCCGCTTGACTCGGGTGCATTCTTCCTCTTTGATGATGATGCTTGGCTCAATTCACCACTTCTAAGTAAGTCCTCGGTAACACTACCGGCTCGGTTTATGGCTTCCGTCATGGTGGTAGGCATAATGTTGTTCACCAAGTGTCGGACCTTTGGAGTCAAGCCCATAACAAACTTTTGAATAGCTTGAGCTTCGGGAGACACCAAGTGTGGAATAAGTGTTGACAACTCTTGGAATCGCCGAATGTACCCCTTATAGTCCGCCCCATTCATTTGGAGTTGAACAAACTCCAAGGTTAGAGTTTGAAGTTCATAGGGTGGACAGAATCTTTCTTTCACCAAAATCTTGAATTGATCCCACGGTATAGCATTGCCCGCCCCTATTTCCTTATTCCACCATTTCAATGCATCACCTCTAAACATGCCGGATGAGTAGATAACTTGGTCATCATAAGTACAATGACTCCTAGCAATCACCGCTTCAATTTCTTCAAGCCACCTAATACAAGCCGTAGGACCCCCACTCCCATCATACTCCGGGGCCCCACAACCCTTGAAATCCTTAAAAGAACACCCTTGCTGGTACACTCCGTGTTGATTATACCTTGGGACATAGTTATCGTGCATCACCGGTGCCTCTTCTTCCTCTACCCCTACCGGTTGAACATTTTCATTGTTCCCATTCACTTGAGCTTGAACAATCGGCACCGTATTATCGGGTGCTTGGAGAGTTGCCGTGACTTGGGCAACTATGTTAGGCATAATGTTCGTGACCACTTGAGCGATCACGGTTGCCAAGTCGGGTGTTGGTGCTTCACCACTACCTTGACCTCTCCCTTGGCCTCTCCCTTGACCTTACCACCACCTCTACCTCTACCACCACCACGACCTATTCCACCACCACGACCTCTACCACCACCACGACCTATTCCACCACCACGACCTCTTCCTCCACCACGACCTTCTCCTTGAACTTCCGGTTGTTGTTCCGGAGTTTGCTCTTTATAAGTAGTCCCGGCTCTTCTTGGCCTCACCATTACTATAAAACAAGGAAACGTCGACTCGAAAAGTTAGCCTCAAAATGCTCGCATGTTAGTCACACAAGTGGTTAGTGTTCTCATGTCAACATGTCACACATAATTCATATCGTTACGCTAAGGCAAAAGTGCAATTGTTCTAGGGGAATTGTTATGTATCATGCCATCATACCATATTTCACCATAATTGTTCATCAATAAACCGCATGTCCATTTCAATACATCAAACAATCACACAACTAAACAAGTGGTCCAAAGTATAATCCGAATCCGATATGCTTCCTAGTTATTGATCCGGGTATGTATACAGGGTGTACCAGCGGCTAACCCTCCACCCAATCAACTCCCAAAAAGCGTACCGGTTCCTTATTATACTCTAAACCAACCGCGTGCAATCCATGATGTCATTAACTTGTTATAATACCGGGTAACCATAAAAGAGTTGATCAGTTCTTTTAGGGTTGCCACAATATTATATCATGTTGATGCCATAACTTCATCTTGCCCTACATCATCAAACAATATCAATTCAATCCAACAATATGCACATGACCTCATTGTCCTCAAGTAACCACATTGACCTCATGCACTTGACCATCCCACAACAACACATTAATCATGCCGACCTATTGCACTCATGTTATCACATATAATGAACCCTCCTACGAAACCCAAATGTACACTTATAATCCTCATATAGTTCACGTTGCATACAAGATTCCTAATCATGCATGCTATATGACGAGTTTTACTTAAGCCGTAGTCTAGGTCAATCCGCCTAAATCTCTACGACCATGCGTGGGCCACCATTCTGTAACACCCCGAGCTAGGCTCGAAATGTACCGAAAAGCATGACACAAGATGGAATTATCGTAGAACGAGACTATATGAAAATAAGAGGATTCCGGGAACCCAACAATTAAGTTACAATGTCACAAAAGCATAAGGAGCATTCAACCATCAAAAGTTTACACAATAACAATTCAAAAGATGGCTCATGATCCTAAGCAAGTCCCATCAACGGGTAATGAATCACGGATCCATGGTCAAGTCCAACAATCTAGCAATGCATCAAGCTCTTGGGTTCTCTTGGTTACCTGAAAAGTGTACTAAACAATGTCAACACTAGGTTGGTGAGTTCGTAGGAAAAGATGAACAAGAACACGTTCCCATGTCAACCAATACATAATTCACATTAACATGATCTAATAAATTGCACACTTGTACTCAATGTACTCAATTTCACGTAAATGTACTCATTGTACTCAATGTACTCAATTGCACGTAAATATACTCATTGTACTCAATTGCACATAAATGTACTCATTGTACTCAATGTACTCAATTGCACGTAAATATTACTCATTGTACTCAATTGCACGTAAATGTACTCATTGTACTCAATGCACTCAATTGCACGTAAATATACTCATTGTACTCAATTGCACGTAAATGCACTCATTGTACTCAATTGCACGTAAATGCACTCATCCATGACCAACAATGTCCACACACAACCAAACATCATATGTATATACTTCGTACGTTACTACTTTTGAAAGGCCTTTGATGCTTATATATAGGGTCATCCGCAGCCTTCCCACCACATCTCCAACCTTTCAAAGGCATTACCGTCCTCCATATATACACAACTAACCTAAAACAACCCAATATACAACTTATAATAACCATACAACTAATCACATAATTGCACATTAACAAAACGTCACACAACCTGTACGCCACAAAATAACATCATGCACGAAGTACACTTTTCAGCCCGACTCTTAAAAGAGTAGGGGAGGCTACGAAAAACTCACCTTTGCCTTGTTTTACCGAAGTTAAAGTGAACTAGAACGTCAATTATTTGCCAAGCGATCACAACCTATCATAATGTACATGTACGTATCAATATATATACAACCATGTCCTCATTTAGCTTTTATGAACTTTAGAATTTAACCCGGGACTTGAACGCGTATTAGAACTGAGTACGATAACTTGGAGGACAAGGAAAGACCCATTTGGAAGTTCGATGTGTCCCAAGGAAAGTGAAATACGATTTAAAATCAAAACAGGAAAATGAACATTAGAGACAGGCGTAAGCTACGGCCATTTGGGCGTAAGCTACGCTAGGCAGGAACTCAAGGGGCGTAAGCTACGCCAGAGATGGGAATAAGCTACGCTGGGCAAAATTCAAGGGGCGTAACCTACGCCAGAGAGGGGCGTAGGTTACGCTAGGCAGGAACTCAAGGCGTAAGCTACGGCCCATTTGGGCGTAGGTTACGCTAGGCAGGAACTCAAGGGGTGTAAGCTACGGCCTATTTGGGCGTAAGCTACGCTGGGCAAAATTCAAGGGGCGTAACCTACGCCAGAGAGGGGCGTAAGCTACGGTGCCCCAGAAACATGCATTTTGGACGAGTTTTGGGCGTAAACAGTAGGGTCTTGGCGTAATGAAAATGGAGAGGGGCGTAGGTTACGCCAACAGGGGCGTAAGTTACGCCCGTTAAAAACCAGCAATGCACCAGCAGGTGCTCTTGACCCAAGCACGACCCAAAACCCTAATTTCTTGATACTTAGACCATGAAATCGATTTGCACAACTTCGAGATCCATTTTTGAACATAGTTAAACATAATTGAACATAACTAAACATGTTTCATCATCCAAAACCAACCTTTAACACATTTTCTTGTTAAAATTCGATCTTGACCCATTTGAACACAAACTCGACCCAAAACCTAGTTTTTGACTTATAAATCATTTTGAGGAGTTCCTTAACTCGTTTTTGAACATAACAAACTCATTTGAACATAACCCACTCAATAGTTCCATTCCAAAACATGGCTTTTGTCCCAAATCGAATTTTGACCTAATTTAGATAACTAGAAACCCTAATTTCGGATTTTGAAGCTATAAGGACCAAGAGTGCTTAGATTTAGGTGTAATACAAGTTTAATAACTAGAAATGATGAAGTTGAGCTAGAAAACACTTACCAAAACTTCCACAAGCAATTAAACCCGATTTTGACCTAAATGAAGCTTTTTCTTGCACTTGAAAACTTGGATTTTTGATATGATGCTAGAATGATACTAAGGATGAGGGTTTTGTTATTAATCTAGTTGAAACTAACATAAATGAACCAAGAATTTAGAGAGATGGAGAGTATGAGTATTTAATGAGATGGGAGAGAATATGCAAGTATTATGAATGAATGGATGAGGGAAATGAGGGAGGATAGGGTTTGTTTTACTTGGGTGGGTCATGGGTTTGGGCATAACCCATGGATAGGATCCATAACCATTTACTAGTTACCATAAATATCATCTAATGAAATTCGATTAGCACCAACTAATGATCTCAACTTGCACATAAGTCTCTAGTTGCACAATAAAACGACCCATATAAAAAAAAACACATTGCACTCAAATGACCCTTAGATTGCACTTGAACATATATTAATTAATCAAAAACTTAGGAAACGTACCCATAGTCAAAAGTCAAAATGCACGGTTGTTACATTCTCGACTGCCCCTCGCTGCTATTAACTGAAAAATAAGTAGGAACATGTACAGGGTCATATTTGGTCACTAGATTCAAAGTTAGGTTTTGAATCTGGGGTAAATTTTTCATTCTTGTAATCTCAGATTATTAGAGTTCATAATTGTGTTGGTGTATGAATGTTGCTATTATCATATTTGTTGTATATGTAACAAGCCACGTTATATTAGGACTAGGAGTTTAACATATTATAATGAATCATCTCGGTGATAGAGAATCCATAAAATTCCCGATAAAAGAAGAGATGACTTTGGGGTTTTTTTCTTTTCCCAAAGAAGTCTGATATTTACGTTGCAAAGTTGCTAGTTGGTTTTGTGGTTATAGAAAGAAAAAAAATCTGAATGTAACGCCCCTAAACTTATTTGACGGTCAAAGTTGAAAGCAGCAGACTTGACATGTCAAAATTATTTAATATGGGACGGAGAGACGGGGGACAATCCTCTCGTTACTTTTCTTCTTCTTTTCATATGCCCCTTAAAGTTAAAAAGGAATTAAAAAAAAAGAGTAAGCGAATACCTCTTGATCAAGAGCCTCGCATCCTAAACATCCGCCAAAAAGCAGTCTAAAGAGTAGCCCAAACAATCAACCAAACAATAGCTTGAACAACAGCCCGAACGACATGAAAAATTGCCCGAAAAATGGCCCAAAATGTGGCCTCAACAACACCAAACAGAACCTAAGGGGGTGTTTGTTTCACAAAATGTTTTTGAAGGAATTAAAATCTGTTAAAAGAATTAGAATTTGAAGGAATTGGAATTTGAGAAATTGAAATTTGAAATAAAATTTGTCTTCTGTTTGGTTGGCGGAATTCAACGGAATTCAATTGATGGAATTAGAATTTAAACTATGTCAGATGACAAAATTAACCTTCGTTACTTTTGTTACAATATAATTCCTTTTTCAATCTAAAAACATTTTATTATATAATAAAAATAATGATATACACATAAAATAAAAAATATCTACTATGCCAGCCCCCACTAAGAAACACATGGACAATATTTTCTCAATAATTCACCCAGAAACATGCCATCGTCCATTTTCTTCTGCACTCACCAAAAACACACATTCATAATAATCTACCCCAAATATCTTCGCACATAAACAATAAAAGATTCCAAAGGAATTATAAATTCTTTAATCAAAAAAAGGAAACACATTAAATCAGCAGCAATAACAGCCGCTGGAATAAGTAGCGATGGTGGCGGTGGTTAATATTCGACCAGACATCAGATGGGATTCCAAAAAGGGAAGAGTTTTTTATTTTGGTATTTAGTTGTAAGAGGGCGTGTTGGTAAACAATAATGAATTCCTTGGAATGTTTGAAGATTCCATCATGTAAGTGTAAATTCCATGTTTCAAAGAATTTGATGGAATTTTTTAAATTCTAATTCCATTCATTTCTCAACCAAACAAGTGAATGAATGGAATTTAGATTCCAATTCCTATAAATTCCAAAGGATTTCGGTGAACCAAACACCCCTAAGGTGAGCATTCCGCCGTAGTCATATCAGCTCAAGGCCATTTTTCAATCCAACCACGTGATATGCCTAATATTGAAAAGTTGTCACATTAACTTATAGTCCATGGCTGTCATTAGATAACAAATACTAATGAAACTACATTTCATAGAAAAGGCAAACAATGTATTGCTTAAATGCAAAAAGATCTGATATTATACACATTTTGCTTATTGATTTGTTGGCAAATATCATTTACTTGGTTGTATTTTAAGTCCAATTTGGATGTATTTATAGTTACTTATTGGTTTGCATAAATATTTTGTAGGTTCATAATGTGACTTGGTTGATTACGGAGCTAGAACATGTCAACTCAAAAATGGCGATCAAGTAAAGTGGTGTTCCGGTCTTAAGTCGCGCTTGTTTGCTTTGATTTCTAGTGGGCTTAGAGCATTTCCTTATGTTAGATGGGTTGATTTGTCTGTTGGGCTGAAGATAAGCCCATTAGTCTTTCCTTGCTGCACAACACAAGCTGCTCATTACCATTGTTTTGTTTTACCCGTAAAGGAAGTGGAGCCGAAAAGAGCACAACATAAATTGATTACTTTGACTTTTTTTTTTCTTTGACTGGCCAATGACAGATCGCCACATCATCACATGTACTAACCATTCATTTGTGTGTATGAAATGTGTTTGGTGCAATGTTTTCAAACCGGTCGGCCGGACCGATCGGATTGCGGTCTGACCTGATAGATAGCGGTCGAATTGATTAAACTGAGCCGGATCAAACCGCTGTGAATCGGGTGAAGCGGACCAAACCGGATCGCTTTCAAACCGTGTCTAACCGGTCAAATGGTCAAACGAGGAACACTTTGCCGGAAATAGAGGCTGAATAGCTTGTGGAAATTCGATCTGAAGGGTCGCCGTCGATGACTGGGTTACCGGAGATGGTTAGCCGCCGGGAAAACGAGTCGAATGGCTTGTGGAAAGTGCATCTGAAAGCTTGCCGGAGATTGTTGGGTCTCCGTCGTCGGAAATGCCTCAACTGCTGTAGATCGATTTTGACTTCCAAATTTAGTTTAGTATTTTGTAGTGTAGATGGGTTGAAGGATTGATACCTACATGTTGATGATGATGATGAAAGAACACATATATGTAGTTGTGTGTATGGAATGTGTTTGGTGTCTCTCTGATGGTTTCTTTTTCAATTGAGTTAATTGCAATTTTGGTCCCTGTGGTTTGTTCAAATTTGCAAGGGGGGTCCCTTTTCAACTATCGTTGCAAAGGGGGTCCCTGTTTTGACTTTTTTTTGCAATTTTGGTCCATTTTGGATGGAGCCGTTTGTATAAGACGTTAACGAGGCACGTGAATGACGCGTGCGTGGGCAAAAACGTAATAAGCCACCCAGCTACCCCCACACCCAGCTCACACTCCCTTTCCCCCCATTTTTATACGTGAAAACCCTAATTTCATATAAAAAAAAATTCGTTCAACAAAATCCAAAATCCTCTCCATATCCTCTCAAATCAACATCCCCAAAATCAAATATTTTTCGATTAATGACCAAAAATGCCGTGGGTACTTCGAACAACTACTGATTCATTGAATGTGGATTGGATATATCGTAAGTGATTTTGTTTTTTATTTTTATTTTGAATAAATATTTCATAATGTATGTGTTCGTATATAATATATTGTATCTATATATATATATATGTGATTGTTTATAGCTAAATTTTAAATCATACTTCTATTTTTATATAGGTGGAAACCCTACCCACTTTTCTTTGAAAATCCATCACGGTGGGTGGTTCACTAAGGGTCCAAGGAGGCAATTCATCCATGGTCAAGTCAATTATGTGGACTACGTCGATGGAGATGAGTTTTCTGTTCTAGAGCTTGAAGCAATGCTTAAAGAAATAGGGTATGCTGTTAAAATTCCAATGTGGTACCATTTTAAGGAACCAGACAGTGATTTAGATAATGGTTTGCATGCTTTAGTTAGTGATGATGATGTTAGGCATTTGATGAAGTATGTGACCAAATTTAAGGTTATAGAAGTGTATATAGAACGTGTGCAGGAAAGCAGGGATGTCAATAAGGATGATGCCCTAACACAACCAGTTGTCTTTCCAGCAAAAAAGCTGAAACCTAAAAAGAAATTATTTACTGAACCAATGGAAGATGAAACACATAATGGGCAGGGTAAAAATGAAGCAATGGTAACAAATGTGTCAATGGAAGTTGAAACACAAACTGGGGAGGGTGGTAATGAAATGTTGAATAATGAGACTGTTTTTACTGAAACCTTTTTCAATGTGCAAGTTGAAAAAGAGGTTGGGCAGGGTAGTGGGCTTAATATGGGGAATGAGGCCAGTCATGAACATATAGGTAATACACACTTTGATGAGCCAAGTAATGAGGAGGTGGGTGATGTTGAAGAGGATGATAATGCAGATGAGCCTGGTAATGACAGTGATGGGGAAAGTGAAGACTCTGATTTTATAGTTGATGAGGAACATAGAATGGATGATGTTGAGGTAGACATGTCTGACTTTAGGGATAACATAGACACTGAAGTAGAATGGGTAGGAGGTGGTGAGAATCCTGATGCATCAAGTACGACAGAGAAGGGTATAGATGGTGATACTGAAACTTTGAATTTTGAAACACTTGAAAGTGGAAGTGATAATGATGATGATGCAGCTAGGAAACAGGCTTTGCATAATTTAAGAATTCAACATACCACCAATCCTGAAAAAAAAGCACATTTTTTCCTTGGACAAGTGTTTGGGACAAAGGAAGAAATGAAGGATATGCTAACCATGCATGCTGTAGAAACAAGGAGACAACTTAAAATAGTAAAGAATGATAAAAAAAGGTTCAGAGTTATTTGTGAAGGCACCATTCCTATTTTCAGTGAGAGCAGTCTTAATTTTCAATCCAAAGTTGATGGGCCAAGTAATAAGTCCAAAGATGGGGGACCAAGTCAAGAAGGGCAGTCCAATAATGTATGTGAGCCCAAAACAAAGTATATTCCAAAAGAAACTGTTGGCCTTAAAATGTTAGAAAGCCCTAAAGGGATTAGGTGGACAAAGAGAAAGCCAACTGAAAAAGCATCCCAAGTTATTGCTACACCTAGGGAAGAGAAAAAATGTCCTTGGCTTCTGTATATTGGTAAACCAGATGCACAACAATCATGGATGGTCAGAACTTATAAACAGAAGCACATTTGTCTTCAGACTAGACACTTAAGGAAATGCAATTCAGATTTTTTGGCTAAACAAATACAAGAGCAGTTAAATCCAGAATCCAAGGTTCAAGCAGGCAGTATTAGAGACCAACTCCAAAAGAAATTTGAGATAGGGGTGTCAAAACACAAGATCTATAGGGCACATCACAAAGCAAAGGCAAGAATAATGGGTGATTTCACACAACAATATAACATGTTGAAGGATTACATTCTTGAATTGAAAGCATGCAACCCAGACACTACTGTGAAGCTCAACTTTGAACCAAATCTTGATCCTGATTGTGACACAAGAGTGTTCAGAAGAGTATATGTATGCTTGGGTCCATTGAAGGCTGGGTTTAAAGCAGGAAAGAGAGATCTCTTGGGTTTAGATGGTTCTTTTATGAAGTCTCCTGCTACAGGGATGTTGTTGACTGCAGTTGGTGTAGATCCAAACCATCAAACTTACCCACTGGCTTATGGCATTGTGGAGTCTGAGAACAGGGCTTCATGGACTTGGTTCCTTGAATGTCTAGGAGAAGATCTAGAGTTGAATCACATGTCCAATTTCACATTCATTAGTGATAGGCAAAAGGTTTGTTTATTGTATACTTGTTTATTTAATATTGGAAGGCCTTTTTTTTATGCATTTAACTTGAATGTTTGTATATTGTATAGGGAATCATACCTGCTATTTCACAATTATTCCCATGTGCTGAGCATAGGTATTGCCTCAAGCACATTTATGACAACATGAAAGGGACATTCAGGGGGCAGGTTTACAAGGATTTCATATGGAAGGCTGCAACGGCACCAACTGTTATAGAGTTTTCAAAGGTTATGGATGCTTTGAAAAATGTCAATAAAGAAGCTTATGACTGGTTAAAGGAAATACCACCAAGACACTGGGCAAGGTCTCATTTTACTGGTATGATGTCTTCTTATAAAACTGTTATTATTGTTTATTAACTGTGATTGTCAAGTATAGTAACAGCATTGTGTTTAATATAGGAAGGGCAAATTGTGATATATTATTGAACAACATGTGTGAGGTGTACAATAGACAACTGATTGATGGTAGGGAGAAAGGTATCATTCTTTGTTTAGAGTTCATTAGAGAGTACAATATGAAGAGACTTGCCAAAGTTCAAAAGGATATTGACAAGAGTGTTGGTCCTTTAACACCAAGGGCAACTGAATTGTTTGAGGCAATCAAAAAAGATGCAACCAAGTACCATGTATGGTTTCCTTTACATATTATTCTGTAATAGTTATGTCCAAATCAGTTCACTACTAGTAATTCACCCAATTGTATTGAAACAGGCAACATTCAATGGAGATAGCAAATTTCAAGTAGCAGGGCCATGGATGGATCAACATGTGGTTGATATTCACAACAGAACATGCTCATGTAGGAGGTGGGAGTTAACTGGCATGCCATGTAAGCATGCTGTGGCCAGTATCAACAATATGGCAGAGAATCAAGCAAAACCACCAATTCCAGAGTCTTTTGTTCATCCTGTTTATTGGTTGAAAACTTGGGAAACAATGTACAGTTTTAAGATCAATCCAATCAAAGGCAGATCACATTGGCCAAAGTCTGGATGGGCAATAACAATTAAACCACCCAAGCATAAGAACCCAATTGGAAGGCCTAAGAAGAAGAGAAGGAAGAGTGCCATTGAAATTCAAATAATTAAGGAACGGAAGATATCTAGGGCTGGTGCTAAGCTTAAGTGTGGGAATTGTAAGATGGATGGTCACAATAAGAGAACATGTCCAAAAAAATCTGTAACTTCAAAGCCTAGTGGTTCCAAGGGTGGTCCAAGCAAGACTACAGCTTCAACTGGTGCCTCAAGTTCCCAAACTGCTGCTTAATTTATGTTTTCCATGGTTCCAATGTGTAACTTTGAATATGTCTTTTGTTATGTTTTTCCAATTTGACTATTTGTGTTGTTTTAAGAAGGTCTGACTTTTAGTATTTGCATGAATTATAATGAAATTAGTGCAGGCAAGTGCACAATTTTCTGTACCAGAAGTTGTTTTGTGTTTTGTACCAGAAGTTGTTTTGTGTTTTGTGTTTAGTGCAGGCATGTGTTTTGTGTTTGTAACCATAAGAGTGCAGGAATTTAGGAAACCATTCAATACCATTGAATACAAAATGCACTTGCCAACAACCATTTGAAACAACCTTTTCAAACAACCATTATCATTAGTCTGCAGAAGTGCAAAAACATACATATATTACAACAAATACCTTACAAACAACAAATTATACTTACAAAACAGCCACAAGTACAGAAACATGATAAGTTCACAATTAGTAACAATCATCTAAGGTAACTTGGGCATAGGAGCATTCATAAGTCCGATTAGCTCATCAAGAAACCTGCTTGCAGGAACCTTATAATCTGTTTTGGCCTCCATATCTTTTAGCTTGACCATTCCTTTTTCAACTCCACGGTCACCTACAATCACCATCCAAGGTATCCCACAAGTACAGAACTACTTAAAATTTCTCTTAATCAACCTAGAAAGATAACCCATACAATGAAAAATACCCAACTTATGACCAACATCCTTTTGTATCTTCTTGCTTGATTCTCCTTTGCTCTAGCACAATCTTCTTTCTTGTTCAAAGATTTTAACAAACCTGGAATAATTTCTTTAGCTCTTGCACACATTGGTGGATCATACCAATTGATAAACCCACAACTTGATCCCTGAAATAAACGGGAAAATCAATTTTTTAATTAAAAAGTGGGTAAATACCATGTAAAAATCTTACCTTTTTCCCACACGAATAAAATCTTCTTCCAGGATTGTTACATGTCCAAGAAGTGAGAATAACAGAATGAGAACCACACCGACATACCAACATTCTTTGATTTTGCATCTAATTGATTTAATTTACTTATCAGTAGACAGTAGACAGTAGTAGTACACTCATCATGTGAGTGAGCAGCTGACACAAGCCCCCACCCCACTCACTCATTCAAACAACTTTCCTCTTCTTCTTTCTTGTTCGTCTTTAGCCAAAACTACCCACCCAACCCTCCTTTCAATTTCAAATCAACAATTCCGATCAAGAAAGAAAGACATAATAATAATTATTAGAGTTGCATCTAATTGATTTAATTTACTTAATTTACGATTTAGGGTTCTTATTTTGGTTTGGGGGAAAATTAGGGGTTTTTGTTTGATCAAAAATGGAGATTTACGGGTATAAAAAGGGGGAAAACCTGGGTGTGGGGGTAGCTGGGTGGTTTATTACGTTTTTGCCCACGCACGCGTCATTCACGTGCCTAGTTAACGTCTTCTACAAACGGCTCCGTCCAAAATGGACCAAAATTGCAAAAAATAGTCAAAACAGGGACCCCCCTTGCAACGATAGTTGAAAAGGGACCCCCCTTGCAAATTTGAACAAACCACAGGGACCAAATTTGCAATTAACTCTTTTCAATTAATACAATGAGTTTGGTAAAGTAGGTCCTTTTGATGATTTTAAATGCCGACAAATAATATTACCAATTTGTTCCTTCAAGTATAGGTTTGTTGTATTTCTATCTTAAAAGTTGTACAATAAGTCAAGAATCATAATAAATATATAAATATATACTTATATTTAATATATATATATATATATTTTATATATAATATATATATATATATATAGGAGAGAGATCAAATGAGAAGATGTGTTAAGAGAGAAGGGAGAGAAGGTTCTATGAACCAATCAGAACGTGACATGTGACTTTTAAAAAAAATTGCGCGGTGGCATTTTTGTAAATAATTTGACTTCAAACCCAAGCTGACCCAACCCACCCCAAGCTGACCCAACCCCAAGCTGACTCTCCCAAGCTGACCCAACCCAAGCTGACCCAACCCCAAGCTGACCCAACCCAAACTGACCAAGCTGACCCATCCCAAGCTGACCCAACCCAGCTGACCCAACCCCAAGCTGACCCATCCCAAGCTGACCCAACCCAAGCTGACACCCAACCCCAAGCTGACCCAACCGAACCCCAAGCTGACCCAACCAACCCCAAGCTGACCCAAACCCCATAATCTACATTTGTGTAGATTATGTGTAGATTGTGTCAAGCTGACCCAACCCAAGCTAACCAAGCTGACCCAACCCAGCTGACCCAACCCAAACTGACCAAGCTGACCCAACCCCAAGCTGACCCAAAACCTATAATCTACATTTGTGTAGATTAATCTACATTTGTGTAGATTGTGTCAAGCTGACCCAACCCAGCTGACCCAACCCAAACTGACCAAGCTGACCCAGCCCAACCCCAAGCTGACCCAACCCAGCTGACCAAGCTGACCCTACCCAAGCTGACCCAACCCCAAGCTGACCCACCCAACCCCAAGCTGACCCAACCAACCCCAAGCTGACCCAACCCCAAGCTGACCCAACCCAGCTGACCCAACCCAGCTGACCAACAAACTGACCAAGCTGACCCTACCCAAGCTGACCCAACTGACCCAACCCAGCTGACCAAGCTGACTCAACCCAAGCTGACCCAGAACCTAAGCTGACCAAGCTTCACAAAAGTTTAATTTATTTACGATTATGCCACCGCGCAATTTTTTTTATTTTGACACATGTCGCGTTTTGATTGGCCCATAGGACCTTCTCTCCCTTCTCTCCTTAAGACACCTTCTTCCAGGATCCTCACCCTATATATATATATATATATATTATATATATATATATATTAAAAACCGGTCTGACTACGGTTCGACCGATCCGACTGGTCCGACCAGAAAATTTTTGAGACCGGTTCAGTGTCCGGTCTCGGTCCGTTTGAAAACATTGGGGACGACCCTCATATATTTTTTTTAGTGATTTATCAATTAGAGAATTGAAGCACAAAAAAGCCACGTGAGGGTTTCATACTTTTATATTCAATTCTTTAGTTTTTGAGCGGCTGAGTATAGGTCACGTGAGACATTTCTATTTTGTGGAGGATAACAATTTTGGGGAGAGTTGCTTCACTATTTTAGAGAGAGGAGCTGCGCATTAGAGAAAAAAAACGCAAGACACATTTTCATAGATTGTTTTTCCTTAGATATCATATCACTAGATTAAACCCGTACGTTGTACGGGGACTAAGATAGTAGATAAAAAATATATTGATAGGTACAGTATTACTAATAGTTTATGATATTATAAAAAATTGTCAGATTACGACTGATGCAAATTATTAAGATTGTGATTTATGAATATGTCAAATATGTTAAATCATCACTAATTAAACATAATTTACTTTTTAAATATATTATTAATTAATGATGATTAGGATAAATGATTAGGAATAATTTAAATGACATGGGATGCTTAAAATTAGGAAATTAATGAAAAATGACACATCATGAAAAATCATACATGTCATGCTCTCATAATTGTCAATTAAGCAATAACATATCCTCTCTTAGTTATATAGAGAGATAACATACCCATCATCTCTATCAAAAATTCATTTTTAATCCATTATACATCTATCCGTCTTATCATCTTGGTGGCGGAACCAGGATTAAATGTGACCCGTAGCCCAAATTTTTTTTACTAACATCGTATCGCGCAAAGTGACGATAACGATTAGATTGTTAAGGATTTTTATTAGCACTTTATTAAGGATTTTTGTCTATTTATGGTGGGTTTTCGAGAGTTTTTGACACTTTAGTAAGAAAATCAGTTACATTGACCGGTATCCCATATTTATTTGACCGGTAGCACCAATAAAAAATACATAATTTTTCAGAAAAGTTATACTACAAAAACTTAACGGAACCGTATCCTCGGCTACCCCTCGCTTACATGTAGTTCCGCTTGTGCATCTTCATATTAAGGGACAAGTATCATAGAATATAACAAACTTTGGACGAATGTTCTATAGTGGGAAATAACTAAAGTCGTGTGTATTGTATGTAAACAACTTGAAATTATGTTTATTGTATGTAAGAAAATGTATCCGACCAATCAAAAACTAACAAGTGGCAACTATATATGGTTGTCACGTATGTTTTCTTACATACAATAAACATAATTTCGAGTTGTTTACATACAATACGCACGACTTTAGTTATTTTTCACTATAGACATTCATCTAAAGTTTGTTACATTCCAGGATACTAATCCCTTAAAACAAACCCCCAAGCCCTGACTTTTCATCTTTCAAGATTTAATCTTTGGAAATCGAGGTTTGGAGCTAAGGATTTGTGTAGATTGAAGAAAAAGATTCCACCTTCATCCACCATTTTTGATAAAGATTGGGTTGTAAACTAAACTCTTTTCATTTTCATATTGACTTGTGAACAATTGAATGATTATGATGATTTGTGGTTATGTGCCTATCATGATTTTGATTATGTAGTTTGTATGGGTGTTTGTCTAGACATTAGTATGAATCTCATTTGATAATGGCTTGTTTGATTGATGGCTGATTGTAGGTTAATTTTGGTTTGGGGATTATTGATTTTTAGAGTCAAACCTCATCATTCCGTTTAAAAATTAGAACACATCACTTACAATACACAAACATAGTAGAGATCATCCCTTCTTTACTTATACACACATCCCATCGCATTTCATATCATACCAACATATACATACATCACAAACAATATCTCACGTCTTACATATCACACATAAACATATCACCCAAATAGGATATATACTCCTAGTTGTGCCTATCCATCGTTCATATCATACATCTCAAACATGTCTCACATCAATTTCACATCACGTCGTAATCCCACAACTTAAATCTGGGCACCCCGAAGGATCGAACCCGCGTATTTAAACTTCACATGTGGGTCTAGGCTTCATTGGTAACGGGTACCTTAAAGGAATTATTTTTTGTGCCAAGCAGGGCGGGTTGTCAAAAAAAAAACAAAAGGAAAAAAAAGGGTCAAATTAAACTTGAGGGATGAGATATGTAATATACGAGGGGTAAATTAGTTGGGCAGTATAGAATGTATATAAATAAAAGATGTAACTGCAAACCCTAGATCGATCAAATCAAATTATTATTATTAAACAAAAAAACAAGAAGAAGATGGCGATGAACTTTGAGGGGAACTACGAGCGCTACGCAACAAAGGTGTCGATAAGGGGTATGCTGCGGAGGGAAGGGTTGACTCCTGACGATCTGAAGAGGACGCATCTGCGTGCTGATCGAGCTGTTGGTGAAGCCCTGTATCTGATGGGTGTGCTTGGCATCTCCCTTACAGACTTGAAAGAGGGAACCCTTTTTGAAAATCTTCAACCAGGAAAAAACATATATGGCGAGGACATTAAGGAAGGAGAAAACGCTTACGGTCAGAAAATCAGTATTTTAGAAGAGGAGAAGAGACAGCGGGCCGAAGCTGAGGCCGCCGCTGAACAGCTTCGGAACAAGAACGGTGGCTTTCCTCGTTGTGACCCCAAGGACAACCCCGCTTTTAGCTATGCGTTTCATCTGATGGAGGCCATTGCCAAGGACAAGCAGATGATTGACGCTTCTTCCGTTAATTAAGGCCGGCCTGCCTCAGGATGCAGGATGATGCTTCTTATTATTATTATTATCAATAAAACTGCTCGTGTGTGTGTATGTTTTTATATCTGTGTTTTGTTTTTGTTGGAACTGCTACTTTTGTTTGTTGGAAATTATGGGTGCTTGTTTCTATTTCTTATTTTTTGCTTTTCATCTGCTCATACACATATTATACTACTGCTTGCTTGCTTGCTATGATTGATAATAATTAAGCTCTAGTTAATTTCCATACCAAATCTCATTGTTTTACCTTTTCCAATTCCTGCCCAAACCCCGACAAGTTATTGATGATTAGATAACGATGTCTTGTATGTCAAACCCCGGCCTTTTGGTTGCCATAACTTACAGCTGCCCCGTCTTCTGTTTATTCATGTCCCCCGGTAATGGTCGTCCCTAACCCCAAGTTTAATTTGTAACTTCAATGCTTCCTTCTCTGTTCAACTACGTACACCTTTCATTCTCATGCATTCAATTGTTACACGCGCAACCTCACCAGCAGCGAGTAGCACTTGGGGCCTCTTACACAATCTCCCTCGCTAGCTTATTGAGTTTGTTGGTTGCATCATGCCTGTCATTTTGGCGGGACTAAATGCACAACTTGCATACAAGGATCAGGGTCAAACCGCAGAGGTAAAAATCCTTAAGGTAAATTTCCCGATCCTTTTAGGTTTATACATGTATTATGCTAATGTATTATTAACAAATTTATGGACATGCAGTATTGTGAGATACTGAATTATGCCAAACCAATACATTATTTTAAGCTTGTTTCAGAGCCTAGGTATAATTTGAAATAAATCTTCCGTTGACCGAATCTGCTATAGCTTAAATTGAAAAAAGAATCGTGATCTGGTCAAATAGTGATACTTTTATGATGATTGGACCTAATAGAAAGTATGTGCAAAAAGGTGAATGGGTGCTACTATGACTATCTTACCTACACAGTGAAGTGTGTTGGTTTTTCAAGTTGAGCAAGTTTTTTGATTTCCAATATTCTTTCAGAGCTTGAATGCAATATTATCAGATCTGTGATTGTTCTCTCCATCTTATATACATATCGGCTTGCAGGCTTTAGTAGAATCAGAGAGACAACGAGCTGAAGAATGTGAAAAAGTATGATGAAGCCCTGGAGTGGATCAAAACATTGCGTCTAAAGTTGGAAGAAACCAAATGAAAGGTATTTTATCCTACACTATCAGAAAACGTCAAATATGTGCGCAGTAGAGTAAATAATATAGCTGTCAGATTTGCTCATTTGCTAAATGCGAGCTGTATCAGAACCTATAAAAAGTAGGATATACTGAGTGAGGGAATCTTTTTTGTTGTTTTCCACCAGTAAACTCGTTTATTTCATGCTTATTCAATTGTCACAAGACCTGTGACCCATTAAATAATAAGGACCATGTCTACCATCAAATACCTGAAAAGAAGTAGCAACTAATGTGGATTGTAATTTGATTGTTTTGTCATCCATAAAGACATGATCAATCATGACCAAACATAAAGTTATCTAATTTATCAGACTGAATTAGAAGATGTAATGCGTGTAAATGAACGTGAATTTCCAGTGAGAGCACCTGATGAAGCATTGTATAGTCGGGAAAAGGCCACAATTTCTGTCGAGGATACTGAAAAGGTTGAAAGTTTAACTGCAGAAGTGGAGAATTAGTAGGTAATGTCGATCTCATATAAGCATCAAGTTTTTTGCTACAATTATGCATTTTCATTGCAATGTGGTGGTTCTGTGGTTGTAAGCAGTTCATTTTTACAATATTGTAGTGTTTTAGGCTTATAGCATCTGATGCTTAATATATGTGATACATGCGGTGAACAAATCAAAGGGTTCTTAGTGCTGACTATGTATCTACGTAAGTTAGTATACTCAGATATATACCAAGGGGTGTTTGGGATTGCGTATTTAATTGTTTGTCTGCTTATTGCTTTTAATTAAGCAGGTATGTCATTGCTGAGTGAAAACCGCTTATTTTATAAGTAATAAGCACTTTTAAATACACAGATAAAACGCTGAATTATTCAGTAAAACATCCCCAAAATCATTATAGAATCTAGTCATAATTAATGTGGAATTAGGTTACCATATCTCGAATATTATCCAGTTTTTGAATTATCCACCTTATGTACATCAGTACATATATGCATACAGGTTTTACTAGATTCAGAGAGACGAAGAGCCAATGATTGTGAAAAGAAGTAGCAACTAATGTGGATTGTAATTTGATTGTTTTGTCATCCATAAAGACATGATCAATCATGACCAAACATAAAGTTATCTAATTTATCAGACTGAATTAGAAGATGTAATGCGTGTAAATGAACGTGAATTTCCAGTGAGAGCACCTGATGAAGCATTGTATAGTCGGGAAAAGGCCACAATTTCTGTCGAGGATACTGAAAAGGTTGAAAGTTTAACTGCAGAAGTGGAGAATTAGTAGGTAATGTCGATCTCATATAAGCATCAAGTTTTTTGCTACAATTATGCATTTTCATTGCAATGTGGTGGTTCTGTGGTTGTAAGCAGTTCATTTTTACAATATTGTAGTGTTTTAGGCTTATAGCATCTGATGCTTAATATATGTGATACATGCGGTGAACAAATCAAAGGGTTCTTAGTGCTGACTATGTATCTACGTAAGTTAGTATACTCAGATATATACCAAGGGGTGTTTGGGATTGCGTATTTAATTGTTTGTCTGCTTATTGCTTTTAATTAAGCAGGTATGTCATTGCTGAGTGAAAACCGCTTATTTTATAAGTAATAAGCACTTTTAAATACACAGATAAAACGCTGAATTATTCAGTAAAACATCCCCAAAATCATTATAGAATCTAGTCATAATTAATGTGGAATTAGGTTACCATATCTCGAATATTATCCAGTTTTTGAATTATCCACCTTATGTACATCAGTACATATATGCATACAGGTTTTACTAGATTCAGAGAGACGAAGAGCCAATGATTGTGAAAAGAAGTAGCAACTAATGTGGATTGTAATTTGATTGTTTTGTCATCCATAAAGACATGATCAATCATGACCAAACATAAAGTTATCTAATTTATCAGACTGAATTAGAAGATGTAATGCGTGTAAATGAACGTGAATTTCCAGTGAGAGCACCTGATGAAGCATTGTATAGTCGGGAAAAGGCCACAATTTCTGTCGAGGATACTGAAAAGGTTGAAAGTTTAACTGCAGAAGTGGAGAATTAGTAGGTAATGTCGATCTCATATAAGCATCAAGTTTTTTGCTACAATTATGCATTTTCATTGCAATGTGGTGGTTCTGTGGTTGTAAGCAGTTCATTTTTACAATATTGTAGTGTTTTAGGCTTATAGCATCTGATGCTTAATATATGTGATACATGCGGTGAACAAATCAAAGGGTTCTTAGTGCTGACTATGTATCTACGTAAGTTAGTATACTCAGATATATACCAAGGGGTGTTTGGGATTGCGTATTTAATTGTTTGTCTGCTTATTGCTTTTAATTAAGCAGGTATGTCATTGCTGAGTGAAAACCGCTTATTTTATAAGTAATAAGCACTTTTAAATACACAGATAAAACGCTGAATTATTCAGTAAAACATCCCCAAAATCATTATAGAATCTAGTCATAATTAATGTGGAATTAGGTTACCATATCTCGAATATTATCCAGTTTTTGAATTATCCACCTTATGTACATCAGTATAGCATTAAATGTAATTATCAATTGACATTTGTTTATTCACATTTATTATTTATGGTCTTCTTGTACATGAGATTTCATCTTGATGCTACTGGCTTAATCTATATTATTATTTTTCCTTCCAAACGGCTTTAAGACTAGTTCTTAGAGTGCTTGTGGCAAGCGTGAAGCGTCATTATTATTTTTATCAGTATATACCTCTTCCAGTACCTATTTGATTGGGAAGTAAGGAGATATGAGATGAGTAGGTAAAAAAAAAGGTGCCCAAAACAGTGTTAAGGACATGAGAGATAGAATAGAGGTTAGGATGACTAGTTTAGAACCTTTTGTTATCTTATGAATACCTTATAAAGTTTATTGGAAGTAAAGATTGAATGTCTGATATGTAATTTAACTAACGCCACATGTGTCTAGTGTGCCTCGGGATGATATACAGCATGTCAGACCAATTTTCGGAGCTAAAAAGTATGTTGTTGTGTGCTTCATCCAGTTCGAGTGTAACTTCAGGATTTATTATTTGAGATGCTTCTAGTGATGGTACATCTACCTCATCTGATGTCACATCCATTGATTCTTAACTTTCTCAGCTCCCACTACTACTCCAGAGACCGTCACCACTCCTGCTGATTTATGGATGATACTTTATTATCTTTCCGTGCCGCAAAAACATGCAGGTATGTCTAGTTTCTCTTGAAGTTTGTTGTCCTCGCTTTTACCTTCATACCTTTTCCACCCGTTTTGTCAAGCTCATCCAATCATCCCTTGGCTGCGTGTCAGTTTTGTTGAATCAAGAAAAGTTGAAAGAAACTGTATTATATATTTCTTTTTTTCCTCGATGGTTGCTTTGTGCAGGATCTGAAAAATGGGAATGTGATCGGGAGGGGGGCCTTTGATGACTTCTTCTGATGGAACTTGCTTTTTCCAAACCTTTACCCAATTTCTTCTTGTTAGATGATATAGTTTGACTAAGTGTGGATTTTGGCATTGACTAGTAGGTATTTCTGACTTCCCAAATATAGAGCTGGCTTTATAATGTCATAGTTTGGTTGTCACATTTTACGTTAATTAACTTAAAGCTGCTTCATGTATTTGATCCATGCATAGTTTAACACTGTCCTTATGTTCATATCTATTTTGCATGAATTTATGAAACCTATTTGCCGTATCATTTGTGCCTTTATCAAAGTTCCCCTAGTGATAAGGGACTAGTAATACCATAGTGATGTCTGTCAATATCAAACTTGCTACACTTGTTAAGGTTAGCAATCTTAAAAAAAGATTTAGTAGTTAACTTTCGTTTGTTACATTGGCCTTATTCAGTATTATTGTAATCAGGATATCATCGCAGCCTCAAGTCCCTATTCAAAGACTGTATAGTATATTTCTTTTTTTCCTCGATGGTTGCTTTGTGCAGGATCTGAAAAATGGGAATGTGATCGGGAGGGGGGCCTTTGATGACTTCTTCTGATGGAACTTGCTTTTTCCAAACCTTTACCCAATTTCTTCTTGTTAGATGATATAGTTTGACTAAGTGTGGATTTTGGCATTGACTAGTAGGTATTTCTGACTTCCCAAATATAGAGCTGGCTTTATAATGTCATAGTTTGGTTGTCACATTTTACGTTAATTAACTTAAAGCTGCTTCATGTATTTGATCCATGCATAGTTTAACACTGTCCTTATGTTCATATCTATTTTGCATGAATTTATGAAACCTATTTGCCGTATCATTTGTGCCTTTATCAAAGTTCCCCTAGTGATAAGGGACTAGTAATACCATAGTGATGTCTGTCAATATCAAACTTGCTACACTTGTTAAGGTTAGCAATCTTAAAAAAAGATTTAGTAGTTAACTTTCGTTTGTTACATTGGCCTTATTCAGTATTATTGTAATCAGGATATCATCGCAGCCTCAAGTCCCTATTCAAAGACTGTATAGTATTGGTAAAGTCAGTTTTGAGGTTAACAATACCCCTTTTGTACACTCAAGTGTATTGCATATTCTTAGGCTCAAGAGGGTTCTTGCAATTGCTATATTTTGCATATGTGTCAGATGAGATTATTAGCCATGGACTTGTTATCAAAGTTTTGAACTCCGGCATTGACCAACTATATCATATGTATATCAGTTTTTAAACAAATTGAAATTTTTGCTCATGGTCATATAACTTAGTTTCTGCAAAAAAGAATTATCTTTTAGGAAATCTTAGTTGGAACAAACAACAGGCAGCTATAACAATCCAAAACATTAACTACAGTAAAGAAGGAACATTCAGAGCATACTGTTGTTACTATCACTTTTTTTCTTTTCACATAGGATAGAAACGGTGAGGTTTTCCATATTTAGGTTATCTTGGGAGCGCAAGCTATTTTGACTCATGTGTACAAAGCCTTGCTGGAATATCCCATGGCTGTTTCCAAATCCTTGCCTGGCAACCCCCAAGATTGTACGTAGCAGTATTTGAAACCCCCGGAGACCTCTTGTAAAGATCTGAGGATGTTAACCACTAGGCCTTCTTGGAAGCTGTTTGTTTTTTCATGTTTACATAGAATATAATTACTTTAATGTTGCAGTGCAAATTCCTGTGGTGTTGTTGAATGAAGATGGAAGAATTGTGGTGTTTCTAAGGAAAACGGAGAGAAACTTAAAAACAAACCAGTGATTGAGGAGAAGAGGAAGCTTAAGCTAACGAACATTCCTTTTGGATTAACGTGTATACTTCACAAGAATTACATCCTCGCTGATCCAACAGCTGAGGAAGAATCCATCATGGAAACAATGATGACCGTAGTATTGGATTCATCATGTCAACTGGTGTCTTTGTACAAGCCAGGCGGTCCTGCTCTTGCCTATGAGTCCGTCGTCCAGGTCAGCCTATAACTTCAGTTTATGGATTAGGCTCTACAATATCTGCAAATAAAAAAAAGTAGATGTCACAAATTGGGTGGGTCAGCACAGATGGGTAATGGGTCATGATGGATTTAGATCAATATGTGTCATATTTAAGTGCGGGTCAAAAACGGGTCTGTTTGGGTATCATCCACTTTTTTTAAAAAAAGTTTATGATTAATCAGTGTTTTATGTTTATAAGTACGTCGACTCATCCCAAGAGGTCATATGAGTATATGATCATGTGAAAATACTTCCTGTTCAGTCCATGTTTTATGTTTCCCAAATGAGATGGTTATTTCCTTCTAGATCAAATGAGTTTCTTACAATTAGTTATTTGTAGGTTACAAGATCAATGGGTTCAGTTTGATAGTTGCTCGAAATGGTGGATTTTGCCTGCCGATGTTCTCATTCCTTCCAAGTGGACTTGCTCTGATAATGTTTCAGATCCAGAAAGGTACTTAATTTATATGTTGTTTTATGTTTATAAGTACGTCGACTCATCCCAAGAGGTCATATGAGTATATGATCATGTGAAAATACTTCCTGTTCAGTCCATGTTTTATGTTTCCCAAATGAGATGGTTATTTCCTTCTAGATCAAATGAGTTTCTTACAATTAGTTATTTGTAG
This sequence comes from Erigeron breviscapus, assembly GCA_034093135.1. NCBI lineage: Eukaryota > Viridiplantae > Streptophyta > Magnoliopsida > Asterales > Asteraceae > Erigeron > Erigeron breviscapus. The sequence goes on from CM067173.1 coordinate 58,248,075, forward strand.
GTTACAAGATCAATGGGTTCAGTTTGATAGTTGCTCGAAATGGTGGATTTTGCCTGCCGATGTTCTCATTCCTTCCAAGTGGACTTGCTCTGATAATGTTTCAGATCCAGAAAGGTACTTAATTTATATGTTGTTTTTATGTTGTGGGTTTCATCTCCATGTATACGGATAAATAGAGTTGGACCCATGAAACAGTTGTACAATCGTGGATAATGGAACCGTCTCTATGAATGTTGCTATAGGTGGCAAATTGAAGGTTGAATAATGGGTTAGCTTTTGTGCTGGGTGTTTTGGATTAATCTTAAAACTTTTTGTTTAAGTTTTTTAATGAGTAAGTTTTTCGATAAATTGGACATCTAATATAAATTACATCATTCTGTTGTAACTCTTTGGTCTTATAATAATGTTACAGAAAATGCACTTCTTGAGCGGGCATTTGATCTTCGTGGGGAACTTGAGAATGCAGCATCAGACGTATCTAGTCTATTCACCAAGATTGGTAAAAACCTTAAGATATAGTTTGTATGAATATCCTTTGGGCAAGGGGCCAGAATTGATATTGATTTCCTTATTATTTTCACTGCTCCAGAGCGCAAGGACAAACTTGAAGATGAAAACAGAATTCTTGTCCAGCAATTCCAATCTCAATTAACCAAACAGCTTGACACTTTGCATAAGACTATAGCAGCCTCTGTAACCCAACAAGAGCAACAACTGAAAGGCATGGAGGAAGATATGCAATCCTTTGTATCTACCAAGACCCAGGTAAATAATGAGGCAGAAAATTGTGCGGGTCAGGTAACAGGTCGGGCTGGCTTGATCTGAAACACCTTTTGCCCGAGATTTAACTTTTTAGTAATATGATTTATTATGAAGTTTTATGCATTTAAAATTCTCTTTGGGCGACTTTCCACCTGTTTGGCCGTATCTTTTTTAGTGATAATGTAACTGCATTGGTAATAAATCATATTACCAAGACCCAGGTAAATAATGAGGCAGAAAATTGTGCGGGTCAGGTAACAGGTCGGGCTGGCTTGATCTGAAACACCTTTTGCCCGAGATTTAACTTTTTAGTAATATGATTTATTATGAAGTTTTATGCATTTAAAATACTCTTTGGGCGACTTTCCACCTGTTTGGCCCGTATACTTTTTAGTGATAATGTAACTGCATTGACCCATTCGTAAGTAAATGGGTGGAAAATTGGCACCTCTACAGAAAAACTAGCAAGTTGGATCTCATGGCATGAACAAATGAATACTAAGTTCACTGCATGGGGAATGTAGGCAACTGAAGAACTTCGAGCTGCCCTGGAGAAGTTAAAAACAATGTATGGTTCTGGTGTTAAAGCTTTGGATGATATTGCTGATGAACTTCATGGGAATTCCCAGTCAACATTCGGAGATTTAACTTTTAGTAATATGATTTATGAAGTTTTATGCATTTAAAATTCTCTTTGGGCGACTTTCCACCTGTTTGGACCTGTATCTTTTTTAGTGATAATGTAACTGCATTGGTAATAAATCATATTACCAAGACCCAGGTAAATAATGAGGCAGAAAATTGTGCGGGTCAGGTAACAGGTCGGGCTGGCTTGATCTGAAACACCTTTTGCCCGAGATTTAACTTTTTAGTAATATGATTATGAAGTTTTATGCATTTAAAATTCTCTTTGGGCGACTTTCCACCTGTTTGGCCTGTATCTTTTTTAGTGATAATGTAACTGCATTGGTAATAAATCATATTACCAAGACCCAGGTAAATAATGAGGCAGAAAATTGTGCGGGTCAGGTAACAGGTCGGGCTGGCTTGATCTGAAACACCTTTTGCCCGAGATTTAACTTTTTAGTAATATGATTTATTATGAAGTTTTATGCATTTAAAATACTCTTTGGGCGACTTTCCACCTGTTTGGCCCGTATACTTTTTAGTGATAATGTAACTGCATTGACCCATTCGTAAGTAAATGGGTGGAAAATTGGCACCTCTACAGAAAAACTAGCAAGTTGGATCTCATGGCATGAACAAATGAATACTAAGTTCACTGCATGGGGAATGTAGGCAACTGAAGAACTTCGAGCTGCCCTGGAGAAGTTAAAAACAATATATGTTTCTGGTGTTAAAGCTTTGGATGATATAGCTGATGAACTTCATGGGAATTCCCAGTCAACATTCGGAGATTTAAATTCTCAAAGAATTCTTCAGCTCTTGGGAAGGTATTTATACTTTAATTCTGATTTCTATTTTTAGACATTTTTGTAAGTATATAATCTAATTAAACTTTATTTTCTGTCCAGCTTTTCATGAGTATTGCATCAGAAGCTGAGAATTTGCTTAGTGATCTTGAAAAGATTCTCTACAGCCAGGAAAATGAACTAACGGCATTTGCACAACAACGAGAGGTTAGATTTCAAACTAACATGATTTATTTTCACAACTTTCATTGTATAAAACAAGTTTAAATCGTTATTTTTTTATTCATGGATTACAATGTTCCCTTTTAAATGTTATCCGCAGGCGCATTCTAGCGCAGTGGAAACATCACGATCAATATCTAGCACTACAATGAGCTTCTTTGATACATTAGACGTGCATGCAACAAAATTGACCAAAATTGTTGAAGAGGCTCAAACAGTCAATGACCGAAAACTATTGGAGCTTGAAAGAAAGGAGGTATTAGAATTTGTCTTTTACTCATAATTTCTTTCTACTTGTTAAAACATGTGTCGGTCATCTCACTTAATCTGTTTCTAGGAATGCACTGCAAATGAAGAAAAACAACTTCTAGAGAGTGGCGGATTTACTTGCAGTTTCAAATGCTAGGAAAAAAGAATTGGTAGGGCCAACATGTAGATTGTTGATATTCTTTTTCTTGTGGTGGTGGTTGGATTTGAGTTTTGAAACTGATTATCTAATTATAGTCACAAATAGTTTTTCGAGTTTGGATATACAAAACGGATTATCTAAAAGTAAAATGACCTATTGCCCGACTTTACTCCCATTTCATACACTATCTCCCGTTTTCTTCGCATAAATGTCATTTTTTGATCCTTTTTTCCTATTAATGTCATACATAATCACAGTTCAACACACTCTAAATATATGATAATATAATCGTTAGAAGCACATCCAATCACTGTCTCAAATTTTATTTGTTTATTTTTCTATACCGAAAGACTAATTTATAAATTATAATGATACTATATAGGTTAAAACAGCGGTGGATGGTCTACGTGAGAGTGCAGCTAGTAAAGCCAACAGATTTGAGCAAGAAATGTCAACAATGAAAGATTCAAGCTCTTGCATAAGGAATGAGTGAACAAGCTACGCTAGTAAGGCTGAAAGCCACTATCTTGAAGACATTGAAGCAGTTGAATGCGGAAAGAAAGACATGGACGGGGTCCTTCAAAATTGGTACGTGCACTTCATACAAATATCCATGATTTCTCTTTAATTGTCAATTTTACTTATTCTAGTTAAATATGCTACAGTTTACAAAAGGCGAAAATCGGGTCACAGCAATGGAATAATGCTCAGGAATCCTTGCTCAGCTTAGAGAAGAGCAATGTTGCATCTGTGGAAGAAATAGTCAGGTAAAAGAAATAGTACAGTTTAATTAAACAATCGTCGGCCCTTGCCACCTTCCTTAACAAGCCCTCGAGCCTCCTTTGCGCCGCCTTCCTAATAGAAGCCGCCGGGTTGACCCCGAAGGCCGAATTCTATGTAACTGCTGCGTCTTATTTACCTTCTCACCTTTTTTATAGGGAGGGATTGGAAACCAATCAGCACACGATATTCAGCTGCTGTGTCGTGACTGTCGTCTGCACTTGATGATTCAAATGTTGCAAGCAAAAACCTCCTTTCCTCAATTGACCGTGAGTATCTTGTTTGCAAATCAATAAAAAAAAGTTTGAATACTTTGGTGTCATATAATTTACCCTATATGAAACAAATGAATTGCAGATTCGTTACAACTGGACCATGATGCACGCGAAAATCTTGATTCCATAATCGTTCCTTGTTGTGGAGAACTGAGAGAACTAAAGGGTGGACACTACCATAAGATCATAGAGATCACAGAAAATGCTGGAAAAACTCTATTAAATGACTATACGGTTAGTTTTCTCACTCACTCAACCCATGTATATTTTAAATATCGTATTCATTTGCCCATTAAATCTTATGTTCTGAGACTAAGAGTGCAAGACATGGACCAGGTAACCGGTCAATAAGAGTTTTCGTGAATCCACAAGCACATTGTACCCAATTTTATATGTAATTAAAGCTGTTATTAAGATGACAAAATAATATTGAGTAAGGTTATGATTCCATTTGGTTAGAAGTGGGTTGATTGGTTAAAGTAGTATATCTTGGTTAAAATAAAACAGATAAGCAGGTAAGCCATTACAGAGTGAAAGCCACTTAGCTGCTTATTCTATAAGTAATAAGCACCTTTAAATAAGCAGATAAAACGCTGAATTATTCAGTAAAACATTCCCAAAATCATTCTAGAATTTAGTCATAATTAATGTAGAATTAGGTTACCATATCTCGAATATTATCCAGTTTTTTGAATAATCCACCTTATGTACATCAGTACATGTATGCATACAGGTTTTACTAGATTCAGAGAGACGAAGAGCCAATGATTGTGAAAAGAAGTACGCTGAAGCGCAGGAATCAAGCGAAATTAATTAACAAAAGTTCGGAAGAAACTGAAAAAAGGGTACATCAACTTCAGGATGCCTTGAATAGGTAATATTATAGTTGAAACCGAAAGCCGCCGATAACTTTTTAAGCCTTTGTATTGGCGAATACCAACTTAAGAATGAACCATGTACCGATCTTCACCTAAAAGGTTCCCCGTTTCATCGGGTTTGCCGTGGCTACTTTTGCCATGGGGGAGACTACCAATACCAGAACGGTATCGGAGGGCTATCCAGTAAAGGTAAAGGAATTGCCTTTGAGAAATTCGACAAATCCCACAACTACAGGGGAAGGGTGTCCATGGCTCGTGCGGTCGACTTACCTAATTGGGATCCGTTGCGAGACGGGATCAACTCACAGTTCTTCATCACATTTGCTCCTATGCCCTGGCTCAATGGCAAACACCTTTGTTTCGGGCAGGTGATCAGTGGGTTCGATGTGCTCGACTCGATCGACGCGGTGGATCTAATACCAGCCCCCGATGGTGAGATAAGCAAGCCTAGGTTGCCTATCATCATCTCGGATTGCGGGGAATATGTTTAGAAGCTTATGTGTTTTATATCTGTGTTTTGTTTTTGTTGGAACTGCTACTTTTGTTTGTTGGAAATTATGGGTGCTTGTTTCTATTTCTTATTTTTGCTAGTTTTATTTTTCATCTGCTCATACATATATATACTACTGCTTGCTTGCTTGCTATGATTGATACATAATTAATCTCATTGTTTTACCTTTTCCAATTCCTGCCCAAACCCCGACAAGTTATTGATGATTAGATATAACGATGTCTTGTATGTCAAACCCCGGCCTTTTGGTTGCCATAACTTACAGCTGCCCCGTCTTCTGTTTATTCATGTCCCCCGGTAATGGTCGTCCCTAACCCCAAGTTTAATTTGTAACTTCAATGCTTCCTTCTCTGGTCAACTACGTACACCTTTCATTCTCATGCATTCAATTGTTACACGCGCAACCTCACCAGCAGAGAGTAGCACTTGGGGCCTCTTACACAATCTCCCTCGCTAGCTTATTGAGTTTGTTGGTTGCATCATGCCTGTCATTTTAGCGGGACTAAATGCACAACTTGCATACCAGGATCAGGGTCAAACCCCAGAGGTAAAAATCCTTAAGGTAAATTTCCCGATCCTTTTAGGTTTATACATGTATTATGCTAATGTATTATTAAACAAATTTATGGACATGCACTATTGTGACATACTGAATTATGCCAAACCAATACATTATTTTAAGCTTGTTTCAGAGCCTAGGTATAATTTGAAATAAATCTTCCGTTGACCGAATCTGCTATAGCTTAAATTGAAAAAAGAATCGTGATCAGGTCAAATAGTGATACTTTTATGATGATTGGACATAATAGAAAGTATGTGCAAAAAGGTGAATGGGTGCTACTATGACTATCTTACCTACTCATCGGTTTTTCAAGCTGAGCAAATTTTTTGATTTCTAATAATCTTTTAGAGCTTGAATGCAATGTTCTTATATACATATCGGCTCGCAGGCTTTAGCAGAATCAGAGAGACAATGAAAGAAGTATGATGAAGCCCTGGAGTGGATCAAAACATTGCGTCTAAAGTTGGAAGAAACTGAATGAAAGGTATTCTATCCTACACTATCAGAAAACGTCAAATATGTACACAGTAGAGTAAATAATGTCAAATGTTACACATAGCTGTCAGATTTGCTAAATGCGAGCTGTATCAGAACTTATAAAAAGTTGGATATACTGAGTGAGGGAATCTCTTTTGTTGCTGTCCACCAGTAAACTCGTTTATTTCATGCTTATTCAATTGTCACAAGACTTGTGACCCATTAAATAATAAGGACCATGTCTACCATCAAATACCTGAAAAGAAGTAGCAACTAATGTGGATTGTAATTTGATTGTTTTGTCATCCATCAAGACATGATCAATCACGACCAAACATAAAGTTATCTAATTTATCAGACTGAAACTGAATTAGAAGATGTAATGCGTGTAAATGAACGTGAATATCCAGTGAGAGCACCTGATGAAGCATTGTATAGTCGGGAAAAGGCCACAATTTCTGTCGAGGATACTGAAAAGATTGAAAGTTTAACTGCGGAAGTGGAGAATTAGTAGGTAATGTCAATCTCATACAAGTATCAATTTTTTTTTTTTTTTATTTTTTTATTTTTATTTTTACAATTATGCATTTTCATGGCAATTATTCATCTATTCAGGATGTGATCTCTTTGTTTGCCAAAACATAGCTAAGGGGTCTGTTCATTATGCACGAGCAAGTGTCCCCACATATCCAAGGTAACTTCTATTATTGTTTGTTATTGCGTCTTTTTCTTAAAAAATTTTATTTTGTTGCGTTTGTTATGCTATTGGTTCGATTTGATGACCATGTGGTGTTGCTTACTTGTCATGCAGTGGTTTTACTGGTTTTACAGAGTGAAAACTGCTTAGCTGCTTATTTTAGAAGTAATAAGCACTTTCAAATAAACAGATAAAACGCTGAATTATCCAGTAAAACAGTCCCAAAATCATCCTAGAATCTAGTCATAATTAATGTATAATTAGGTTACCATATCTCGAATATTATCCAGTTTTTGAATTATCCAGTCCACCTTATGTACATCAGTACGTGTATGCATACAGGTTTTACTAGATTCAGAGAGACAAAGAGCCAATGATTGTGAAAAGAAGTACACTGAAGCGCAGGAATCAAGCGAAATTAATCAACAAAAGTTTGGAAGAATCTGAAAATAGGGTACATCAACTTCAGGATGCCTTGAATAGGTAATATTATAGTTGAATCCATCACATACGAATATATCTGGTTATTATTGAGGGATTTGTATCAGCTAAAGTTGAAGTACATGTGCAAATCACATGAATATAAATCATAAACTCAAAACATGTCTTATATTCATATAAGCTGAAGTATTTTAGCTGAATTATTTATCTGGGATTTGTTGTTAATGTGTTCTTCTTGATCTTACAGATACAGCTCAAAGTTTACTTCCCTATATGATGAATGTAATGTATAATAGTCCTATATACTCCTATTTCTTAGGTTTGATGAGCACCATCTAGATATAAGTTCCAAACCATTATTCCATGGCTTCTGTGATTCTAGAAAGGAACATTTGCCGTGTTACATCAGTATAGCATTAAATGTAATTATCAATTGACACTTGTTTATTCACATTTATTATTTCTGGTCTTCTTGTACATGAGCTTTCATATTGATGCTACTGGCTTAATCTAGATTATTATTTTTCCTTCCAAACGGCTTAATCTAGATTATTATTTTTCCTTCCAAACGGCTTTAAGACTAGTTCTTAGAGTGCTTGTGGCAAGCGTGAAGCGTCATTATTATTTTTATCAGTATATACCTCTTCCAGTACCTATTTGATTGGGAAGTAAGGAGATATGAGATGAGTAGGTAAAAAAAAAGGTGCCCAAAACAGTGTTAAGGACATGAGAGATAGAATAGAGGTTAGGATGACTAGTTTAGAACCTTTTGTTATCTTATGAATACCTTATAAAGTTTATTGGAAGTAAAGATTGAATGTCTGATATGTAATTTAACTAACGCCACATGTGTCTAGTGTGCCTCGGGATGATATACAGCATGTCAGACCAATTTTCGGAGCTAAAAAGTATGTTGTTGTGTGCTTCATCCAGTTCGAGTGTAGCAAGAGGACTACGTACACCTTTCATTCTCATGCATTCAGGTTTTTGTTACACGCGCAACCTCACCAACAGCGGTCAGCGAGTAGCACTTGGGGCCTCTTACACAATCTCCCGACGTGCTGCTGCACAATGTAAAGAGGTAAATTCCTACACGTATCTTACCATTTTTTATTTCTAAAGATCACCAGTCACTAGCTTATTGAGTTTGTTGGTTGCATCATGTCTGTCATTTTGGCGTGACTAAATGCACAACTTGCATACAAGGATCAGGGTCAAACCAACTCTACCAGTTTCGACTTGTGCAAGAAACTTACCCGTTTACCCTTAGCTGTTCCCCCAATCGCCCAACACGCTGATTTTGTCGCCTCTTTTATTGATCAATTTGTCTCTGTTGTATTGTAGGTCCTGCTCAATAGCTTGTGGAAAGGCCTTTGTTCGACCTGCTAGCAACAGCATTAAGGCCTTTGTTACCTATTCACCTATTCAGGATGTGATTACTCTGTTTGCCAAAACATAGCTAAGGGGTCTGTTCATTATGCATGGGCAAGTGTCCCCACATATCCTAGGTGCAATTGCTTTCTTCTATTATTGTTTGTTAATGCGTCTTTTTCTTAAAAAATTTTATTTTGTTGCGTTTGTTATGCTATTGGTTCGATTTGATGACCATGTGGTGTTGCTTGCTTGTTACGCAGTGGTTTTACTGGATTTATACGGCCACCTGTTGATTTTAGGAACCCTATAAAACCTATTGAGAAGCTTGAGGGAGCACACGAGCATCAAAAAGAACTCAGATTCTACTCTATTGAGAAGCTTGAGAATCTTAGCTTTTATCGATTTCTAATAATTTTTTAGAGCTTGAATGCAATGTTATCAGATCTGTGATTGTTCTCTCCATCTTGTATACATATCGGCTTGCAGGCTTTAGCAGAATCAGAGAGACAACGAGCTGAAGAATGTGAAAAAAGTATGATGAAGCCCTGGAGTGGATCAAAACATTGCATCAAAAGTTGGAAGAAACTGAATGAAAGGTATTTTATCTTATACTATCAAAAAACGTCAAATCTGTACACAGTAGAGTAAATAATGTCAAATGTTACACATAGCTGTCAGATTTGCTAAATGCGAGCTGTATCAGAACTTGTAAAAAGTAGGATATACTGAGTGAGGGAATCTTTTTTGTTGTTGTCCACCAGTAAACTCGTTTATTTCATGCTTATTCAATTGTCAAAAGACTTGTGACCCATTAAATAATAAGGACCATGTCTACCATCAAATTCCTGAAAAGAAGTAGCAACTAATGTGGATTGTAATTTGATTGTTTTGTCATTCATAAAGACATGATCAATCATGACCAAACATAAAGTTATCTAATTTATCAGACTGAATTAGAAGATGTAATGCGTGTAAATGAACGTGAATATTCAGTGAGAGCAAGGGAAGCTGGTGAGATAAACAAAAGCTTGCTTACACTCGGCCGAGTCATAAATACATTAGTCGAGCGTTATCAGAACGTGGTTTTGATTATTTATAAAAGAGATTACATAAGGCCCTATATATAAACTAGATATTTACACTTCAACACCTTGTATTATAAATTAACTTAATTATCTAGTCTAACATTCCCCCTCAAGTTGAGGATGGGGAACGACCTGCATCTTGGACCTAAGAGATAAGAATCTTTGTGAAGACAACGGCTTTGTAGACATCAGCGATTTGGTTTTCTGATTTAATGAAGTTGACATTTAACTTCCCTTGAGCAACTTGTTCACGAACAAAATGAAAGTCAACTTCAACATGCTTTGTGCACGCGTGAAACACTGGATTGGCAGATAGATATGTAGCACCAAGATTGTCACACCAAAGGGTTGGTTTTGTGGAAATGACACCAAGTTCTCCAAGAAGTGATCTCAACCAGATTATTTCTGCTACGGTATCAGCAATGGCTTTGTATTCAGATTCAGTTGAAGATCGAGAAACCGTCCGTTGTTTCCGGGCAGACCATGAAATGAGATTTGAACCGAGATAGATTGCATATCCCCCCGTGGAGCGACGGTCCACAGGACAGCCAGCCCAATCAGAGTCGGAGTAGGCTTTAATGTTGGACTTGAACTGTTCATGCCAATGGGAGTCAGAAGGCATGAAGAAATGTTCCAGATGTGTGACGGAATAATAAGCCAAGATTAATGGTGCCCTTAAGATACCGCAAAATTCGTTTTACTGCTGACCAATGATTTTCCGTAGGGGCCTGCATGAATTGACATACCTTATTAACAGCAAAGGCAATGTCTGGACGAGACAAGGTAGCATACTGAAGTGCACCAACAACCTGACGATAACCGGTAGGATCAGGTAGAGATGGGCTGTCATCAGGTAACAAAATCTGAGAAGCACTCATAGGAGACGAAACAGGTTTGCATTCAGATAGTCCAGCCCGTTTTAATATATCTAGAACATATTTGCGCTGTGAAAGGACCAAGTTGGAACCCTGATGAATCACCTCTATACCGAGAAAATAATGCAATTGCCCGAGATCTTTGATTGCAAACATGGAGCTCAGGCGTTGAATGATGTCATTAACGGCCTTGGTGTTGTTACCAGTAATGATGATATCATCTACATACACAAGAACATAGACAAGAGTACCTGTTATGTTAAGTATGAATAAAGATGGGTCGGTTTTAGACCTGTAAAAACCAAGTTGCTGCAGAGCCGTTGAAAGGCGAGTGAACCACGCACGCGGGGCCTGTTTTAGCCCGTAAAGAGACTTGTGCAGGAGACATACGTGATCACGTTTGACTGGATCAACAAAGCCAGGTGGTTGACGCATATAAACAGTTTCTTGTAGATTGCCATGAAGAAATGCATTTTGAACATCTAGTTGTCGAAGAGACCACTTATTGGTAACAGCAAGTGACAAAACCGTACGAATTGTTGCTGGCTTAACAACCGGACTGAAAGTCTCATGATAATCCACACCGGCTTGTTGATGAAACCCTTTTGCTACAAGCCGTGCCTTGTAACGGCTAACATTCCCGTGAGGATTAGTTTTTAACCTGTAAACCCATCGACAATCAACAACATTAGTGTTCTTTACAGGAGGAACTAATGACCATGTCCCATTCTTGTGTAGTGTCGCTAACTCCTCTGCCATGGCATGACGCCATTCTGGTGAGTTGTTGGCAACGGTAAACGAGGTGGGTTCGGTTGGAATGGAGGTAGAGGCAACATAAGCTGAGGGATCAAATGGAGTAGTTCGTTTTGGGTTGGGGCGCAAATTAGAGGGTTGGGGTCGGGTAGGTGGAGAGGTTGGAGGTGCAGTAGAGGTGGTGGGAGGTATGAGTGGTGGGTTGTCGACAACAGGGGATTCATCAATAGTGTGCTGGTCAGTGGAATTAATTGGAGTGGAAGGAGGTTCAGGTTGGTTTGAAGGTGAGAGATCTGGAGGTGGTTCGGGAAATATGGACACATAGGGAGATTCAGTAGATGGTGGTGAAGGGTTAGAATGGGTTTGTTGGTATGGAAAGACATGCTCGTTGAACCGAACATGACGGATGAAGATGACAATTTGTTGAGTATAGGTAAAGAAGATGACGAAACAATGGTGTGAAAAACACGTTCATGGGGATGACCAAGGCGTTGATGCCAAATGGTAGAAGATGCTTTAGTGGCTGTAAATGCAACTTTGGGAAGAGACTTCAGTTGTGGAAGACGGATGGAGTACAGACCCTGTTCACTTGGACCCATTAGGAGGGTAGTGCGTGTAGACTCGTTCTTCACCACAAAAAACGAAGAGTGAAATTCAAAAAACACATCATTATCATGGCAAAATTTCTGAACAGAAAGTAAATTCTTTTTAAGTTCAGGAACATGGAGAATATTTTGTAGATTGAAGGTTTTATTTGGGGAGAAATTTTTTGTAGAACCAATATGAAAAATAGGTAGTGGTTTACCGTCGCCAACAAGTAGAGAGTCGTTACCATAATAGGATTCAGATTTATCAAGGCCAGACAAGTCTGGAGTGGCATGATGAGTAGCTCCCGTGTCAGGATTCCAAGCAGTGGAGGATGATCCAGCTTCTGAATGAGCATAGTTAACTTGAGGTTGCACACGAGAACCATTTGATTGAGTTGGACATTGAGATGGGATGTGAGTAATACCACAATGATTGCAATGGCCATAAACAGTGTTCTGAGTTGAAGCCCAAGAGAATTGTCTTGTACCTGAATTATCACGAGGACGATTGCCACCCCGATAGCCACGAGATGCGCCACGATTACCACCACGATTACCACGATTGTTATTGTTAAAAGATCGTGGGGAAAAGTAGGCTTGTGGCTGTGAGGATAAACCAGCAGTATTCGGGTGAAGTTGATAGCCAAGTTGGGCTGCCAAAAGTTGTAAATTGTTAAGTTGTTGCTGAATTACCTCAATATTTGGCTGTGAACTTGACTGGACAGCAGCAGCAACATGAACTTGAGGGCTGTTCGGGGAAGCAACAAAGGCCTGTGGATTAGGGGTGGCTGCAGGAGTGGGAGTGGGCAGACGATTCACAATATTGTCATAATCACTTAAGAGACCTTGAAGTTCATTAAACTTGACAGGAGGAGAACTCCTTAATACATTGCTTTTGAGGCCATTGTACTCTTCTCTAAGGCCGGCTATAGTTAGCATAACAAGATCTTTGTCCTTTATAGGCTCACCAATATTGGCAAGAGCATTAGCATACTCTTGTGCCCGACTAAGATAATCAGTCGGCGTCTCATCACCCTTCATGGTTATTTTAAGCAGTTGAGTTTTTAAAGTAAACTCGTGTGAAGAAGTAGCAGGAGCATAGGCCCGCTCCAAGGAGAGCCAGACTTCTCTGGAGGTCTTGCCTTGCACATGTTGAAAGGAGGATTCTGAAACAGTTGAAATAATGAGCATTCGGACATGAGCGTCATTTGTTATCCATGGATGATAACTAGGGTTATCAGTGACAGCAGTTTCAGTTGTGACTTTCGGTTCTGGACAAGGGATGGTGCCATCCACATAGCCAAACAGGTTGTTGGAAACGAGAAAGGGTTCAACCATAGACTTCCAATATCCATAATTTTTAGGGTTTAAGGTGAAAGCAAATTTGTGAGAATTGTGGGCTGTTTTCTCTTGAGTGGAGAAAGCCATGATTGCTGCCATGATATAATAGAGAAGAAGAGATGGAGTTATGCCGGATCTTTGAGTCGGCGGCAAGCACCTTTGGCTGGATTTTTTTTTGATCGGCTGCTGTGAATTTTTTTCTTCTTTTTTTTGATTTTTATTTTTATTGAGAATTAGGGTTAGAGACGCTCTGATACCATATTAGAACGTGGTTTTGATTATTGATAAAAGAGATTACATAAGGCCCTATATATAAACTAGATATTTACACTTCAACACCTTGTATTATAAATTAACTTAATTATCTAGTCTAACAAGCGTTCAGGACATATACCATATAGTTATTATTCTATTTACAGTGGATGTTCTTATTAGATATATCAGTTATTACATAAATGTACAAATCTATAGATGAAAAATATCAACAATTTCGAGTTTGTTTCTGATGACAGGGATAGTAAATTAACAAGATTGTTGAGAGATTCACTGGGAGGGAAAACAAAGACATGCATAATTGCTACAATCTCCCCCTCTATCCATTCCTTGGAAGAGACACTCAGCACATTAGATTATGCTCACCGTGCGAAAAACATCAAGAACAAGCCAAAGGTTCGTGGTGATGAGATTAGTTTGTTAGTATTGACAAACTTCTCCTATTTTAGCAGATGATGATGAGTTGACATTTCTTTTTGGTGTTTCAGATTAATCAGAAGTTGATGAAATCCTCAATGATGAAGGACTTGTATTCAGAAATTGAAAGACTTAAACAAGGTTTTGAAATTACTTAATTACTCGTTCTTCTAAGTTCTAACAACTTCTAATAAGGTAGCCCATATATGCTTAACCAGAGGTATATGCCGCTATAGAGAAAAACGGGATCTACGTACCAAAAGAAAGATACCTTCAGGAAGAAGAGGAGAAGAAGGTACTTATTATAAAACTGCACATAGCCTAATTATCGGCACATTATTTCCCATGAGCTTGCATCATTTTAGTAGGTTTATTTTATTTTTATTATCTAAACCAGGCAATGGCTGAAAAAATAGAGCGAATGGAACTTGATAACGAATCTCAGGGAAAGGTACAATCAAAGACATATAATTGCCACTATTTTCTGATTTTTGTTAGCACTTGATTTCTATCTCGGTAAACAGCAAATGATGGAGCTTCAGGAACTATATAACTCTCAGCAGCTAATAACCGCAAACTTAACTGATAAGCTTGGGAAGACGGAGGTATGAACGTAATATGTATGATGTTATAAATCAGCTTGCAGCTTTAGTTTCTCTGATATTAGAGAATCACACTTTTTTTCCTGCCTTCACTCCAGATAAAGCTGCAAGAAACTGAGCATTCATTGTTTACTCTTGAAGAAAAGCATAGACAAGCAAATGTTACAATTAAAGAAAAAGAGTATCTTATCTCCAACCTTCTCAAATCTGGTAAGTTACCTGCCCATATTGCCACCTCTTGCAAGTTGTTTATTCAGGAATATAACCAACATAATTTGGCTTATGGTCGAACTTGTTTATAACATTAGTCTTATAATAATGTTACAGAAAAAGCACTTCTTGAGCGGGCATTTGACCTTCGTGGGGAACTTGAGAATGCAGCATCAGACGTATCTAGTCTATTCACCAAGATTGGTAAAAACCTTAAGATATAATTTGTATGAAGATCCTTTGGGCAACGGGCCAGAATTGATATTGATTTCCTTATTATTTTCACTGCTCCAGAGCGCAAGGACAAACTTGAAGATGAAAACAGAATTCTTGTCCAGCAATTCCAATCTCAATTAACCAAACAGCTTGACACTTTGCATAAGACTATAGCAGCCTCTGTAACCCAACAAGAGCAACAACTGAAAGGCATGGAGGAAGATATGCAATCCTTTGTATCTACCAAGACCCAGGTAAATAATGAGGCAGAAAATTGTGCGGGTCAGGTAACAGGTCGGGCTGGCTTGATCTGAAACACCTTTTGCCCGAGATTTAACTTTTTAGTAATATGATTAATGAAGTTTTATGCATTTAATATTCTCTTTGGGCGACTTTCCACCTGTTTGGCCTGTATCTTTTTTAGTGATAATGTAACTGCATTGGTAATAAATCATATTACCAAGACCCAGGTAAATAATGAGGCAGAAAATTGTGCGGGTCAGGTAACAGGTCGGGCTGGCTTGATCTGAAACACCTTTTGCCCGAGATTTAACTTTTTAGTAATATGATTTATGAAGTTTTATGCATTTAAAATTCTCTTTGGGCGACTTTCCACCTGTTTGACCTGTATAGTTTTTAGTGATAATGTAACTGCATTGGTAATAAATCATATTACCAAGACCCAGGTAAATAATGAGGCAGAAAATTGTGCGGGTCAGGTAACAGGTCGGGCTGGCTTGATCTGAAACACCTTTTGCCCGAGATTTAACTTTTTAGTAATGTGATTCATTAAGTTGTATGCATTTAAAATACTCTTTGGGCGACTTTCCACCTGTTTGGCCCGTATACTTTTTAGTGATAATGTAACTGCATTGACCCATTCGTAAGTAAATGGGTGGAAAATTGGCACCTCTACAGAAAAACTAGCAAGTTGGATCTCATGGCATGAACAAATGAATACTAAGTTCACTGCATGGGGAATGTAGGCAACTGAAGAACTTCGAGCTGCCCTGGAGAAGTTAAAAACAATGTATGGTTCTGGTGTTAAAGCTTTGGATGATATTGCTGATGAACTTCATGGGAATTCCCAGTCAACATTCAGAGATTAAAATTCTCAAGTCTCTAAGAATTCTTCAGCTCTTGGGAAGGTATTTATACTTTAATTCTGATTTCTATTTTAAGACATTTTTGTAAGTATATAATCTAATTAAACTTTATTTTCTGTCCAGCTTTTCATGAGTATTGCATCAGAAGCTGAGAATTTGCTTAGTGATCTTGAAAAGATTCTCTACAGCCAGGAAAATAAACTAACGGCATTTGCACAACAACAACGAGAGGTTAGATTTCAAACTAACATGATGGATTTTCACAAGTTTCATTGTATAAAACAAGTTCAAATCGTTATTTTTTTATTCATGGAAGCCCTGGAGTGGATCAAAACAATTGCGTCTAAAGTTGGAAGAAACTGAATGAAAGGTATTTTATCTTACACTATCAGAAAACGTCAAATATGTACACAGTAGAGTAAATAATGTCAAATGTTACACATAGCTGTCAGATTTGCTAAATGCGAGTTGTATCAGAACTTATAAAAAGTAGGATATACTGAGTGAGGGAATCTTTTTTGTTGTTTTCCACCAGTAAACTCGTTTATTTCATGCTTATTCAATTGTCACAAGACCTGTGACCCATTAAATAAGGACTATGTCTAGCATCAAATTCCTGAAAAGAAGTAGCAACTAATGTGGATTGTAATTTGATTGTTTTGTCATCCATAAAGACATGATCAATCATGACCAAACATAAAGTTATCTAATTTATCAGACTGAATTAGAAGATGTAATGCGTGTAAATGAACGTGAATTTCCAGTGAGAGCACCTGATGAAGCATTGTATAGTCGGGAAAAGGCCACAATTTCTGTCGAGGATACTGAAAAGGTTGAAAGTTTAACTGCAGAAGTGGAGAATTAGTAGGTAATGTCGATCTCATATAAGCATCAAGTTTTTTGCTACAATTATGCATTTTCATTGCAATGTGGTGGTTCCGTGGTTGTAATCAGTTCATTGTTACAATATTGTAGTGTTATAGACTTATAGCTTCTGATGCTTAATATATGTGATATATGTGGTGAACAAATCAAAGGGTTTTTAGTGGTGACTATGTATCTACATAAGTCATTATACTCAGATATATACCAAGGGGTGTTTGGGATTGTGCTGCTTATTGCCTTTAATGAAGCTGGTAAGCCATTACTGAGTGAAAACCGCTTAGCTGCTTCTTTTATATGTAATAAGCACTTTAAATAAGCAAATAAAACGCTGAATTATTCAGTAAAACATTCCCAAAATCATTCTAGAATCTAGTCATAATTAATGTAGAATTAGGTTACCATATCTCGAATATTATCCAGTTTTTCAAGGATCCACCTTATGTACATCAGTACATGTATGCATACAGGTTTTACTAGATTCAGAGAGACAATGAGCCAATGATTGTGAAAAGAAGTACACTCGAAGCGCAGGAATCAAGCGAAATTAATCAACAAAAGTTTGGAAGAAACTTAAAAAAGGGTACATCAACTTCAAGATGCCTTGAATAGGTAATATTATAGCCGAATCCATCACATACGAATGTATCTGGTTATTATTGAGGGATTTGTATCAGCCAAAGTTGAAGTACATGTGCAAATCACATGAATATAAATCATAAACTCAAAACTCGTCATATATTCAGTAAGCTGAAGTATTATAGCTGAATTCAAAATTCGTTTTGTTGCATTAGTTATCTGGGATTTGATGAGCACCATATATCATACTCTACACTAAAGCCTCAACTTTTCACTTCCATAATCCATGTAGATATAAGTTCCAAACCATTATTCCATGGCTTCTGTGGTTCTAGAAAGGAACATTTGCCTTGTTACATCAGTATAGCATTAAATGTAATATTTAATTGACACTTGTTTATTCACATTTATTTCTAGTCTTCCTGTACATGAGATTTCATCTTGAGGCTACTGGCTTAATCTAAATTATTATTTTTCTTTCTAAACGGCTTTAAGACTAGTTTTTTTGACAGGAAATGTTAGCAGACAAGTTATTGATGATTAGATGGGTGTAACTTACAGCTGCCCGTCTTCTGTTTATTCATGTCCCCCGCTCAACCGATTTTTGTTTCCACGCTTGAAACCGGTAATGGTCTCCCCTAACCCCAAGTTTTGTAACTGCAATGCTTCCTTCTCTGGTCAACAAGAGGACTACGTACACCTTTCATTCTCATGCATTCAGTTTTCCGTTACAAGCGCAACCTCACCAAGAGCGAGTAGCACTTGGGGTCTCCCTCTTACAAAATCGCCCGACTTGCTGCTGCACAATGTAAAGAGGTAAATTCCTACACGGATCCTACCATTTTTTTTTATTTCTAAAGATCACCAGTCACTAGCTTATTGAGTTTGTTGGTTGCATCATGGTTGTCATTTCATCAAAGTATGGCGGGAATAAATGCACAACTTGGATACAAGGACCAGGGTTACCAGTTTCGACTCGTGCAAGAAACTTACCCGTAGCCCAACATGCTGATTTTGTCGCCTCTAATTTTTTATCAATCTGTGTCTGTTGTTTTGTAGGTGCTGCTCAATAGCTTGTGGAAAGGCCTTTGTTCGACCTGCTAGCAAGAGCATTTAGGCCTTTGTTACCTATTCATCTATTCAGGATGCGATCTCTCTGTTTGCCAAAACATATTTAAGGGGTCTGTTCGTTATGCATGGGCAAGTGTCCCCACATATCCAAGGTGCAATTGCTTTCTTCTATTATTGTTTGTTAATGCGTTTTTTTTTTCTTTAAAAAATTCTATTTTGTTGCGTTTGTTATGCTATTGGTTCGATTTGATGACCATGTGGTGTTGCTTGCTTGTCATGCAGTGGTTTTACTGGATTTATACGACCACCTGTTGATTTTAGGAACCCTATAAACCCTATTGAGAAGCTTGAGGGAGCACACGAGCATCAAAAAGAACTCAGATTCTACAACTCCCAGGTATATATCCTTCCCATATGTTATAGCAATTTCTCCTTGCTTCGCAGAATAGCTTGTGGCAAGCGTGAAGCGTCATTATTATTTTTATTAGTATATACTTCTTCCAGTAGCTCTTTGATTGGGAAGTAAGGAGATATGAGATGAGTAGGTAAAAAAAAAAGGTGCCCAAAACAGTGTTAAGGACATGAGAGATAGAATAGAGGGCATAGGATTGATTTTTTATAATCAGTTTTTTTAGATGTTAAATTTCTCTTTGAAGCTGTTTAATCATATCAAAGCTTCTGCTTCATAGTTTTTATCTAAAACTTTACGTTGTTCTTGCAGACCCATGACCCTTTCCATTTTATTTGAAGTTAACATGCTTTAAGTACGTTGATTCATCCCAAGAGGTCATATGATCATGTGAAAATACTTCCTGTTCAGTCCATGTTTTATGTTTCCCAAATGAGAAGGTTATTTTCTTCTGATCAAATCAGTTTCTTACAATTAGTTATTTGTAGGTTACAAGATCAATGGGTTCAGTGTGATAGTTGCTCGAAATGGTGGATTTTGCCTTCCGGTGTTCTCATTCCTTCCAAGTGGACTTGCTCTGATAATGTTTCAGATCCAGAAAGGTACTTAATTTGTATGTTGTTTTTATGTTGTGGGTTTCATTTCCATGTATACGGATAAATAGAGTTGGACCCATGAAACAGTTGTACAATCGTGGATAATGGAACCGTCTCTATGAATGTTGCTAGAGGTGGCAAATTGAAGGTTGAATAATGGGTTAGCTTTTGTGCTGGGTGTTTTGGATTAATCTTAAAACTTTTTGTTTAAGTTTTTTAATGAGTAAGTTTTTCGATAAATTGGACATCTAATATAAATTACATTATTCTATTGTAACACTTTGGGAGTTAGAGTGACCTCCAACCCCATATGACCCTTTCAATGTTTAATATTCTATTCTATTGGGTTGAACCATTATATAAAGAAGTGAGACAGGAATGTCCATTCATATGTAAACGGGTCAAAGTTGCTACCTCATGCACTCACAACAATGCACGTGCACGGTCATAAGTAGGATTCTAATTATACTCGTAAATTATCAGTAGTACAATATTCGTCAAAAAAGGTCAGTCTCCCTTTTCACTAGAATAACCTGACACAAAGCGGACAAGGATTGAAAAATCTTCCTCTTAAGTACATCTTACATAATTTGGGATTATGATACTTTTCTACTGATGAGTTGCATAACCTGTACCAGGTGTTTTTTTTTACGGCTGCTGAGGAGATTGGAGCTGGGCTTTTGGTTGCCCATCAGAGACTTGGCAAGGGTATGATTCCATTTGGTTAGAAGTGGGTTGATTTGGTAAAGTAGTATAACTTGGTTAAAATAAAACCCAACTGTTCGAAATTGACTCCAAGTGTTTCTAAATGATTACAATCTCGATATTTCTTTACTCCAAAAATTTTAGATGAATATCGATAATGTAGTTCTTTCAGGCTTTCAGCATATATAATGCATTATTTTTTTAAAATGCTTAAGGGAAAATAAACAATAGAAATGTCAGGTTAACCTAAGTCACCAGATGCATATTAAAAAGTAACAGGTCTGACCTGAAATTGTTGGGACATGTAACTATGTTTGATATAAGTAAGGCTTATCATTCAATAATATTGTGCTTATCCAATATGTTGTTAACCGCGGAAAGAGATTATATTTTTCATATAAATTATGTTTCATATAAGTAAGGCTTATCATTTAATAATTTTGTAAAATTTTTTTTGTCCATTTTTAATTTAACGTATTATATACTTACGTAGTTACGTATTGCTAAAAATATGTGCGTAAAACTTTTTTGCTAAAATAACAAAAGTTATCTTTTAAAAATATGAAGGGTTGGAACTTTAAAAGGGCCCAAAATACATGGAGGTTTTAGCAAAAAAGGCTAAACGCTTTTTCTAACGTAAGAGGCAAATCTTTTGATCTTAGTTTTTTCATGAAATGCCATTTTGAAATCAACACATCTTTCGGGTCCCTACAAACATAAAGAAACTTGCATGTACTAGTCATGCATGGTGGCAAAAGAGTGTACGTGCAAAATCTTTAGCGAAGAAACGAGGTTTAGGAAGGTGTGTGAAGTCGGTAATGGGGTACTGGGGTAGCATTCGCAATCGATAAAAGGGAAAGTGCTTTGAGGGCCGTTGCGAAGCAAATGGTGGTCAGAAAAGGTGTACCGGTCGCGGTTAAGAGTAGAGAACATTAAGGCTTTAAGCTAATGTAGTTCCGGATTTCATAAAAGAGGCCAAGAAGATGTCTGTGGGTTGACATTCAAAATAACTATGCAAAATCAAGTTGGTTTTGAGGGTGTTTGGGTTTATCCAAAAGCCTTTGTAGTTGTATAGGTTTTTATCAACTGATTGTGCTGTTGGCAAGTATTATTGTATTCTTCATCTTCTTCTTCTGCTGTAGCATTAGCAGTTTGTTCACAGCAGTGGAGAAATTCACTACTTGTAAAGGTAATGTATTATGCTGTCTTCTTTCCCAGTTCTATCTAAACCTGCTCAAAATGAAGCTGTAAGAGATAGGAGAATGTTAAATGAATGGGTTCACATTTATGATTTTGAAAAGAAAAGTTGTATGATATTGTAGCCAATTGTAGGATATCAAGACACAAAAGTAATCATTAATTAGTCAAATATCAACTACCATGCATGAGTTTCTACCCTAATGTAAGATTTGAGTTCCATATATGATTAGTTGGAAAAACGGACATCTTTGGCGGGTGTTTTGTCAAACAAGTTTTTGCAAAAAAGAAATATTTGGAACCGGTAATTCTGGGTTTGGAAAACCCGGACTCGAAAAAGTGGGTCGAATCCGGGTTTGCCAATACCGGACTCAAATTCGAAAATCGAGTCTGGGGTAAGATTTGAGCTCCATATATGATTAGTTGTATTAAAGAATATGGTCAAAGTTTTAGATTTCATGGGCATATTGACGAAGCTGCTTTTTATTTACACAGGGTGCTGTTGAGAATTTGTTGGAAAGGAGCTCCTACATCCAGCTGCTTGATGGTTCTGTTGTTGAACTTGACAACAGGTCCAAATCAGCTATCCTAGATAGTCTTCAGTCTTCACGAGCTATCCTCTTCTGCATTGCGTGTTTTGGGTTTTGCGTACAAGGAGGACCCTCCAGAGTTTATAACTTACAATGGCGATGAAGACCATCCTGCTCATAATCTTTTACTCTAGAATTGAAAGTAATTTAATCTTTGCTGGATTAGCTGGACTCGGGGTGAGTACTGACACGAAGAGATTTCAACTGAATTTTGTGATTGAAGGCACAGTTGCATTCCTTGTATATGTTCATACAAACACTGCCCAAGCATCGATAGCTTCAAAGAGATTTCAACTGAATTTTGTGTTGATTTGTATTTTTCAAGGATCCCCCTCGAAAAGAAGTTCCTCAGGCCATTGAAGACTGCAGAATAGCTGGAATTTAAGTTATTGTCATCACAGGAGATAACAAGAACACAGCAGAAGCAATCTGTCGTGTAATAGGTGTATTTGGGCAACACGAGGACATCAGTTCAAGGAGCTTAACTGGAAGGGAATTTATGGATCTCAATCTTCATGATCAAAAAGCTCATTTAGCATACAAAGGAGGTCTTTAATTCTCTAGGGCTGAACCACGTCACAAGCAAGAGATAGTGAGGCTGCTCAAAGATGCAGGTGAAGTGGTTGCCATGACCGGGGATGGCGTGAATGATGCACCTGCATTGAAATTGGCTGATATCGGAATTGCAATCGGTATTGCTGGTACTGAGGCATTTCTCCTTGCTTCCAAGTCCTAAAATTTCTGGGTTGATGTCTGGACATCTGTTTTCGACAATATAATCGTGTGCCACTTACTTTCACAACCGTACTTCCTGTTAGGGATTTGTTGATAATGTTTTCTTCTTGATCTTACGGAACAAAGTTTACTTCCCTATATGATGAATGTAATGTATAATGGTCCTGTATACTCCTATATCTTAGGTTTGATGAGCACCATCTATCATACTCTACACTAAAGCCTCAACTTTTTACTTCCATAATCCATGTTGATATAAGTTCCAAACCATTATACCATGGCTTCTGTGATTCTAGAAAGGAACATTTGCCTTGTTACATCAGTATAGCATTAAATGTAATATTCAATTGACACTTGTTTATCCACATTTATTTCTGTTGTTATGTGATCACGTTATAATAAACGCATGTCCAGAAATAATTTAAGCCTACGGGGTCACACGAAATGACACGGTAACTCTATATTATTAATTGATATATTAAAGTAATATATTAATTAATTTGATCACGAAATGATTAATAAACTAAATTAAAAGTTAAATATGTTTATTAATTAAAAGGAGAAGGGCTTATGTGATAATTAGGAATTAGAGTTGAGAGGGCTTTTGGGGCCTTGATAAACTTGGTCACCAAGTAAATAAAACCTAATTAAACCCCTATATATAGAGGGTTAATTTCAAAGGGTTTTTCATTCCTTCACATAAGTAATTCTCTTCTTTCTCCTCTCTTCTTTGGGTTCGGCCGAAACCATCTAAAGGGTTTTGGTTTTGTGCCGTTCGAAAAACCACATGGAACATATATACATTCAATTAATGCTTTGCATTAATTAAGGTTTTGGTTTTGTTAGTTGACAACAAAAGTTTTCGGTTCATAAGGGTTTTCGATATAAGGGAGATAAACAAAGGGTTGTTGATCGTGATCGGAGTACTAGCATACGTTATAGGGGTGTCTATGGGTTTTACTTTAAACCCTATAATAATAATAATATTATTATTATTAATAATATTGGAAGCTTTGCATAAGGTACACGTTTAAAGTGTTGTTGTAAGTCCCATAACTCTAGGAATTGCATGAATGCAATTATTGATCGTCGATTACCTTTTGAGTACCGTCATTTCTAGCTGATCAACAGATGAAATGATTGTATGTCAATTGGATCCTAGCCTTAATGAAATTAATTGTTAAATGAATTTAATGTAACACCCGTCATTTAAAAACTTGGATTTTCGAAAATCTTTGCCAAACGGCGTTTAAAATAAGCGGAAAGGATCACTTTTAAAATCTGTCCCATCCGTAACGGATGATACCTTTAAAATTGGTGTTACCATTAAGCATCATCAAAATAATAAAAGTAAATTCATGTAATGGCACCAACATAAATGCCCATTATTACAAGTCATAAACATAAATAAAATAGCCGAAAACATAAGGCTAAAAGGAAGTCTAAGCATTCAATGTCTTTGCTAAGCTTCTTTATTCTTTCTACCCAAGTCTCACCAAGCTAATCTTCGCCTAGCTCAAACTTGATTATCCTGAAGGCACAACATTTTCAAAGAACAAGTGTTAGCTAATAAAATTAGCTAAGTAAGATAACATAGATTTGAAAACGTTTGCCAATTAAATATATTAACAAAATCTGCATTTTAAGTTAATATCACATACATACATAACAAACATATCATACACTTTAGGTTCATCATGTCCTAAAATGTGCCTACACTTTCTTTCTTTATCTTTCTTTCTTTATTTCTTTGCCAAGACATAGGCTAAGTGACTTATGTCACTTACATTGGGATGTGGGGTTGTGTGTAGGCGGTCATAGACCATACATGGAGTCCTCACACTCGACATGATGGGTAAACCATAAGGTGGTCCATTGACGTCGTTAAGGAATTGACAAAGTCATTTCCAACTGAATAAACCGTTTATGCCTTTATGCAATGATGGTTAGTTACTCCACCCGGAATACTCAAACGTAACTATGCCACAGGAGGTATCATGATTCCCAAACCACGTGACCACGTACGCACCAGCCCCGAGGAGCTAGCACGGGTTAAGCTTAACACAAGACTTTACATATTGCTCGAGACTTTAATCTTTATATTAGTTTAGGTTACACTTTCACCTAAGCTAATCACATATCATCTTTTACTTTAGGGCCCTTAACGTGCACGTGTCATGGCAATCCTATTCATATGTCTAGTGACTAGGTGTTCATGCCACGCATACAAAACATATAACTTAATCAAAGCATATTTCATGATCACATAACATTCGCATAATCATTTCATATCATGTATACTTACCTCACACCTTGCAACCTGCATAAGTATGTAATTCATTGTAAATGGTAAGTATAATATCCCTTTGCAACCTCCCATAGTCACCCATAAATATAAAACGTGCATACATATTCAATTGGAAGGTTTAACTTATGAAAACGTGTTTTGTTGTACCAACAGGTGACAAAAGATGTTATCTTACCTCGGTACAACTTACCAACCAGTTATGAGTATCTTACAATGCTTGCTAAGTGCTCCCGACTACCTATAATGAGTATAAGATCGTTCTATAAGCTAAACAAACTTAGGTACTATACTAATGATATACCCATACGGAGCTCTACCTCCGTATCCGAAGCAGAAGCAGATTCACCTTCGTACAGGTAAAAATTACTTACCTATATACTCAGAACGGAGCTCGATCCCCGTTCAGCACGATCGTTTCGGAGCTCCTGAGGTAGCAAATACCCAGCTCCGAGGGAACACATCAAAAAGATCGGGTATAGATACTTTCTATGATTATCCGATCTTAATAACATATTTGAAGTCCAAATACCTCAGACGAGATCAACACAAATCTCCTCAAAAAAGGAAATAAAATGAATCACGAAAGAGGAAGAGATTTACCCTAACTCTCTTACCATCTTCTCCAAGTTTCTACCCTCTATATAAATAGAGGAAGAACCATACGGCGATTCATTCATTCGCCACCATACAACAATATACTCGATTGTATTCAAAACCCTAAACCATCTTATAAACCCTTAGTCGTACGAAGCGGCTTAGGATCAATAACCAACACACACTCGACCTTCATAAATAAACCCTCAGCCTCTTCGAACGGCTGAGAGTAAACAACATCAGGCGTAAAGCGGTCTCTGACCCTCTGACCGGAAGGGAATCGCCAACAAAACACTCCCAAACCCACTCACACCTCCGGTTGAGCCATAGTGCGATTATTTGATCAAACAAATTGGCACCATCCGTGGGACCCTCGTTCTCAGATCCGAACCTAACCACGATCAAAAGAAAAGCATTATGTCAAACCTTAGGCCCCTTCCGGAAACAAACGGGTTGAACCCCGCCTGCAATCGAGATGGGGGTAACGACGAAGCTCTCATGGTCGAAAGGTCGCCAGATAAATCAACACTTCAAACGCCAACGGCAAATGGCGCAGTGAATGTGAATCATAAGACGGGAGAATACGACGACGAGAAAGATATGGCTCCCAGGCCGAAAGAAGATGCTGCTTGGGTCCCCGCGCAAACAACGCAGGTCACTCCGACGATAACAACGGAGGTACCCCTCGGGAAGAACGAGGCCCAGGCCCAAGGCGAAAAAAGTGACTCTGCAAAGGTAGACAGGATGGACAACGATATCATCCGGAGCAGCTCAGACAAAAAAGAGGTCAAGAACAAACACAATAACGACCTCGGCATGGCTAAGAGACCGGTGGTCGCCTGCTCACCGTACCCGATCTACCAGGGAATTCCAGGCAGGTATGACGATGGCGGATGTCGGACAAGCAGCAGCGTATCAACCGTTGCACCCATCGTACTATTACGGAGGATACTTCTACCCGTATGGAACATTACAAACCCAGCATATAGGGGGGACACCGTTAGCTGGAGGATACCCGGGGCACATGCAGGCGCAGTGGTATTATCCATACGGTGTTGTGACCCCGCAATACTTTCAGGCAAGCCCCTCGGACGAAGCCAAAAAAGGCAAGACCAGACAAAAGGGAACAGGGCCTAAGTACAAGGGGTCATGCGCACAATTTGTAAAGGACTTGCGTCAACACTTAGTTCGACTAAGTGTGGATTTTGGCCTTGACTAAAAGGTATTTCTCTGACTTCTCCAATTTAGAGCTGGCTTTATAAGGTCATAGTTTTGTTGTCACATTTTACGTTAATTAACTCAAGGCTGCTTCAGGTATTTGATCCATGCATAGTTTAACACTGTCCTTATTTTGTTGCGATTGTTATGCTATTGGTTCGATTTGATGACCATGTGGTGTTGTTTGCTTGTCATGCAGTGGTTTTACAGGATTTATACGACCACCTGTTGATTTTAGGAACCCTATAAACCCTATTGAGAAGCTTGAGGGAGCACACGAGCATCAAAAAGAACTCAGATTCTACAACTCCCAGGTATATATCCTTCCCATATGTTATAGCAATTTCTCCTTGCTTCGTAGAATAGCTTCTAGAGCTGGGCATCTTGTTCTTCATCAGTTTCTAGGTCCAGCTCAGGGTTTGCACAACCCTATACATAAGGAAATATTGACCTGTGCGTGAATGGTTTGATTTTGGGATGAATATCTCTCTGAAGTGTCAAATGCCCGTGCTGACCTGTTAACAACGTGCCCAATCTGCCAATAAAAGTATCCACGGTGAATTAGTTACCAAGTTTTATCCTCGCACTTCAAATGGAATTTTATTTTTTTATAGCAGATGCATAGAGCTGCATTCGCCTTACCACCATTTGTCAGGAAGCAGGTGAAAGGCCTTCCAGGTATCTATTATTTTCCGCGTATGTGAAGTTTTGATTCGTGTATCTCTTATTTAAATATTATTGTGGGAATAGACTCATGAAATATTGGATATGAAGAGATTGGAATAAAGCCTGGTTTATGACAAGATATGGTTTCATATTTATATAAATCTGAGTTTTGCTTGTTCTAGAATATTTTTTTAATTGGGTTCATTGGATCATATTAAATAATCGATGAAAACAATTAATTGTTTAAATGCCATTTTTGAATGTTTACAAACTAATCACTAGACAAGTTAATAAGTTATGCTGATCAATTATAACTAAATGGATGGGATCTCATATGAGTCATATGATGCCGGTACAATACCTCCATCCTAATCGCGACATGATAATTTTGAAATGAAATTTTCCGAATCCTTGGAAAAAATCGAAGTTATGCGTGTTAAGTTGAAAGAAACAGAATGAAGAGCACATCAACTTCAAGAAGCAGACAGAAGGGTACTTGGGTACTTCAACTTCAAGACTATGATTTGTATTGTTTGTTCCACCATAAAATAGTGGATTATAGTTCTCGCCTGTCATTTTGTGGCATTAGATCTTACTAAACCCACATGATACAACCCGTAGGGCTTAAGAGAAAAAGAGAAGGAAAAAAAAAAACTAGTCATTTTTAGTGTTTCTCGTGTTTTAGTAATATTATCACTACAAGATAAATGACATACTATCCATAGGTTAGAGTTGGAAAAATGGTTGGTTGGTTCAGGTTGGTTAATGGGTAAAAAACAAGGTTTCTCGTCAAAATGTGCATGGGCAATTACTTAAAAACATGTTACTTAGGTCAAGGCTCAACTAGTTAAAGAAACCATCTATATTCAGACCCTTTATTATAAAGAAAATGTGTTGGTTGGTTCGGGTTAAGTAATGAGTTAGAACTGCGGGTAATTTTATAATAACGGGTTAGTTGGGTCAAGGCCTAGTTTTAAAATGAAACCATCTATTCAGACCGCCTCTGACCCGTCAAATACGATGCTCGATCAGGGAAGGTTGCAAGGGAAAAGAATCAATGAAGGCTTTTATCAATGACCTTCAATAAAAGTTGAAAAGGTCAATGAAATGAAAGAAAAGAAAGAGAAGCACCATGCTAAAACTAAGAAACTGAATGAAAGAAAACCAAAGTTTAAACACTCGGATGTTATTTAATGCTTCAAGTTCAGTTCTAATAGTTGATATTAAGATTGTTAACGATTCATTTATAGTAATGTTCACCATTTATATTTATATCCTAATGCAAACGCTACTACTCATGGAAGCCAAACTGAGAACTATAATCCAAGTTGTGGTAATGCTAAATTTTAATAATTGGTTAATAGTCGAGTGGAGTAGGGTCATTAAGATTTAAGAATGCTTGAAATATCTCAAATTTTCTGCCTTGACTTATTCGTAGTCTCATCTTATATTGAGTAATACAAGTATATCGAGAAATAATGTCCTAGCTAGTGTTGAATTGGGTGTATGGTAGTAATACATGGTTAAATAGATATATACATAACACACATATATTTATGGGTAATCACCCTATTGATTTTAACCACCACCCACTTTTGTACTTCTCCATAAATTCATAGTAGATCACTCTATATATTGTGAGCACCAACCTTTAAATGTGCATGTTTTAAATGTGAGTCTATGCCTGTATGTATTAATGAAGTCAATACCAAAACATAAACTCTTACTTACATACCATGATAATAAGTACACTCATTTAGAGTTAGCACTAGCTTGCTTTAGGCGAGTTAGGGGGAGCTTTATCCTCCGATGTCTCGGGTTTGAATCTTAGCAATGTAGGATTTTCTTCTTCAAAAGTTTAGATGGGGATTTGCTTTTTGGTAGGGCTCTTTAGTGTGGACTTGGTTATTCGCGAGTAATTTACACCTTTAAAAAAACGCACTACAATATCAAGAATATAGATAAACATATAAAGCCCTGTATTTCGACGAGATGGGTTTTTACATGTTAAAAAATGCTTAATGCATCAAAAACATATCGAGGTAAAAACCGGTGGCTCGGCCCTCGTTGGTGGGGTTTTTTCTTGTGCCTCGTGTAATTGGCACAAGTTTTCTCAACCTTTTTGCATTCTTAGCAGTTAAAGTTTCGGGACGAATCTAGTCTTTGGTTATTGTATGTAGTCTAGATTGTAATTGTTGCACCATGACTGCTAGCATCTTGCTAGTTAGTCGTTTTTATTAATAAATTTCTGTCGTTCTAATAAAAAAAATGCTTTATGTGATATTATACATATACATAAATAAATATACGTAATAAACATACAATAATGGGCAACCACCTCATTGATGTCAACCACCACCTACTCATGTACTTTATGAATTCATAGTTTTCACATGTTGTGAGCACGAGCATTTAAATGTTGCATGTTGCGATTGTCAGTTTATTTATTATACATATACATAAATAAATATACGGAATAAACATACAATAATGGGCAACCACCTCATTGATGTCAACCACCACCTACTCATGTACTTTATGAATTCATAGTTTTCACATGTTGTGAGCACGAGCATTTAAATGTTGCATGTTGCGATTGTGGATTCTTCAAGTCTCAAGTTTGACCCTTGGCAAGGTAGGGTTTTCTTTTTCAAGGGTTTAAATGGGGATCTGCATTCGATGGGTCTTCTAGCGCGGATTTGGTTAAGACAATGTATGTTCGACCTTCCACATTTCGCGGGTAAAATAATACCTTTAAGAAAAAATAAAATGTACCACAATAGTAAGAATATAAATATAAACATAGAGATAAGTATCGTACACCGCCTAGTATTAGCCCGTACACCACCTAGTATTAGCCCGTACACTACCAAACATGTTTCATGGTATTGTACAATTGAACACCCCTAAAGCATATTTGGTGGTATACAGTTAAAAATAAGTGATGTACAGATCGTCACCCTATACCCCTGTTGTTTCGGCTAGATGGGTTTATAAATGTAAAAAGTATTTAATGTGTAACGCAACGGGTGAATCCCCGGTGGTACCGCCATCACGTGACCACATAGGTCCACTGTAACATCCTAATCTTTTCTATATTATCTATACTACTATATAAAAATTATAGCTCTTATGTTGAACGTTAAGAAAAATAGGATATGCGAATTGTCAAAGTAGTCCTCCCTGTCAACATAGTTTGCACAAATGGCTTATAGGATTTTGACAATGATGACAACATTAACAAGGCTTGCTCTTCATTTATCATCACCTTATCTACATTACACAACTAACAAACCAACCGATTAAAAGAATTAATATGATCATGCAGATTACTTCTCCGCCTTCGAGTTTCAGTAAATATAAAAACAATTTTCAAAAATAACCCATCTGTAAACAAAGTTGAAGCATATATACTCGTGAGCTTATCCCAAAAAACCTTTCGAAGTGTTTTCTTTCAAAACACCGTATTTAATCTCGGGAGCATGTGCCAACCTTATTGTACTGGAAGCCTTTTTCTACATCGACTTTCAAACCTCATCTTTTACGTCATTCAGTTTTGCCTCTTGCAAAACTTCATTAATATTTTGTTGAACCAACGCATCTTCAATAGTCATCTTTTAAACCATGAATCTATCTTTCCATCAAATATTGGGATCGAGAACTTTGACCCATCACTAGTTAATAAAAAGAATGATTGTTTAGTTATTATAGAAACACTAACAAATGAGTGCCAACACAAGCTTTTAGCATATCTTATAGCTAAAATGAAGATAAATTTTTTTTGAAACATTAAAATGAAGATAATAACTATGTTCAATTTAACATGTTTTTGCATTAATTGACTGATTTGTTATCTAACATAACTATAAGGGGGGGCGGAGTGGGCGGGCGGATAGCGAATTTATGGCATCATACCGCCGGCTACACCGCCGCCGGTGCCAACGGTATGCTCCAACGACATGCTCACGGGGTGATAAACCCGGTGGTGATAAATATGGAGAGAAGGAGATGAGGTGGGGCCTAGTCAAATCTGCAGCTTAATTTAAAAAAATCCCCTTTTTCTATTTACCCCATACCTTTCTTCTTCCTTTTCTTTTCATTAACCCCATTCCTAAAAACTCCTTCAAACAAATTCCCCATTCTCTTCCATGGATCCAAGGAAGCAAAAACAGGTTGTTGGTGGTGCACGGGGACGAGGACGAGGTATTCGAACGCCATTCATTCCCCCGAAGACTACACGACCGAATCGTCATCAACAAATGCCGATTGTAATTTTCAATTGTCATCGGCAAAAACAGGTTGTTCAATTGTTTTTCTGTTTTATTTTGATAATGGTATGGACTTTGTAGTTTTGAGAATTAAGTTTTGAAACGAGCGGCCAATTTGATATGAATTTAGGGGTGTATTGTAGTTTTGAGAATTAAGTAATTGGATTTTGTAATTTTGTAGTTTTGAGAATTAGGATTTTGTAGTTTCTGTTTAAGTTTTGAACGAGCAGCCAATTTAGATTTTGTAGTTTAAGAAAAAGGAAAAAGAAAAAAAATAATAAATTTGGAAGGGAGTAAAAAGGGTTGAGAGGGTTGAAAGGTTAAATTGAGTTGTAAGGATTTTATTGGTTGATTTTGGGAGGGTTGATAAATTTATCCCCTCCCACTCGCCCCCCTAAGATACTTATGTGATTACGTACATTAACTAAATCATTATTATTGTAATGATTCTGTAAGCAATTGAAGTTTTATATAGTTTTGTGAAAGTTATGATAAATTATCTTAAAACTGGTTTTATACACTTTTATGCACTGTAAAGGTCAAATGTAGGAACTAGGAAGTAGGAACAACATGCGTGGGCTATTCTTGTGTTTGTGAATGAACATAATTCGTGAGCCCAACATATACCGTCTATTAACGTTTCAGGCTTTCAGCTCATGTTAAAAAGATCCCACTTAACGGGCTTATGGGAATATGACTATGGCAGAGTGACAGACTATCAAATATTTAATAACCATATATAAAAATATGAAACTTTTAAATAAGATTCTAAAAAAATAAAATGCTTCAAAGTTGTCAGATAATAAGTCTTGATCAAAAGCATTAAGATCCTTAAGTTTAAAATACTTTAAGGTTGTCTCAGGTTTTTAAGTTGCGAGGACAAAATCAGTGTGTAAACCATCTTTTTTATTAGTGGTCGACCGTTTATCAAGTTTATATATCTCTTCACAAGAAAACTAACTTGAGAGATTCTCTAGTATTGATATCAATGAAACTAACCTTGAGTTGTCCGACAACTATGGGCATTGATAAAGTTGCTAACTTGCACAGGAAAGTCATCCCAGAAAGTGCATTTGATAACATTACCCCTACATTATTACACGAAATGGCATGAACATCCAACAAACCACTTAAATCTATAAAGCAAAACAACTAAAAATATAATTGAAAGGGGGGGGTTGTTTAGGTGGGTGGTGCAGGCATGGGGGGGGGGGGGGGGTGTATTATTTGGTAACCGAACCAAAAAACTCAGGGGGGGGGGAGGGTTGTTTAGGTGGGTGGTGCAGGCTAACCAAAAAATTCAGGGGGGGGTGTATTATTTGGTAACCGAACCAAAAAACTCAGGGGGGGGGGAGGGTTGTTTAGGTGGGTGGTGCAGGCTAACCAAAAAATTCAGGGGGGGGTGTATTATTTGGTAACCGAACCAAAAAACTCAGGGGGGGGGGAGGGTTGTTTAGGTGGGTGGTGCAGGCATGTGAAACTTAAACACTCACAAAGCATGTCAAGGATTGTATTATTTGGTTGCCTAACCAAAAAATTCAAGGGGGGGTGTATTATTTGGTTGCCTAACCAAAAAATTCAAGGGGGGGTGTATTATTTGGTTGCCTAACCAAAAAATTCAGGGGGGGGTGTATTATTTGGTAACCGAACCAAAAAACTCAGGGGGGGGGGAGGGTTGTTTAGGTGGGTGGTGCAGGCTAACCAAAAAATTCAGGGGGGGGTGTATTATTTGGTAACCGAACCAAAAAACTCAGGGGGGGGGGAGGGTTGTTTAGGTGGGTGGTGCAGGCATGTGAAACTTAAACACTCACAAAGCATGTCAAGGATTGTATTATTTGGTTGCCTAACCAAAAAATTCAAGGGGGGGTGTATTATTTGGTTGCCTAACCAAAAAATTCAAGGGGGGGTGTATTATTTGGTTGCCTAACCAAAAAATTCAGGGGGGGGTGTATTATTTGGTAACCGAACCAAAAAACTCAGGGGGGGGGGAGGGTTGTTTAGGTGGGTGGTGCAGGCATGTGAAACTTAAACACTCACAAAGCATGTCAAGGATTGTATTATTTGGTTGCCTAACCAAAAAATTCAGGGGGGGGTGTATTATTTGGTAACCGAACCAAAAAACTCAGGGGGGGGGGAGGGTTGTTTAGGTGGGTGGTGCAGGCTAACCAAAAAATTCAGGGGGGGGTGTATTATTTGGTAACCGAACCAAAAAACTCAGGGGGGGGGGGGTGTATTATTTGGTAACCGAACCAAAAAACTCAGGGGGGGGGGAGGGTTGTTTAGGTGGGTGGGCAGGGGGGGTGGGGGGGGGGGGGGGTGGGGGGGGGGGGGGGGTGGGGGGGGGGGGGGTGGGGGGGGGGGGGGGTGTATTATTTGGTAACCGAACCAAAAAATTCAGGGGGGGGTGTATTATTTGGTAACCGAACCAAAAAACTCAGGGGGGGGGGAGGGTTGTTTAGGTGGGTGGTGCAGGCATGTGAAATAACCTGCAGAATCATGACCTGTCATCCTAAACTGTTAACCATATTGTATAATCATCTAATAACATTCCCAGCAACGACAGCCATATCCTATCACCCATTTGAATCATCCAATTTTGATGATACTCCAAATATAGAATCGTCCAAACTTATAAGTGTTATGTCACAAGTAAAGTAGTAGACTTTCTTTCAATATGCACTATATACAGACACTTATGGGATACGTATTTGGCTTTCTTACATTATTGAATGTCCAATCATCCATCATATCCACCTTAATCAGATATACAGATACTTATATGAAACTTATTCACAGCTACTACAAAATTGAAGTTAATCAGCTAAAAATGAAAAGGAGCATTGAAAAAACCTTACCTCATTTTTGTAGTTTGTCTTCATCAGCATACTCTTTTGTATTCTCTTCAAATTGTCTCCCATTTTTAGCAAGTCTATTGAACATAACACTAAATATTACTTATTGTACCATTTAATCAAATATTTAATAACCATATATAAAAATATGAAACTTTTAAATAAGATTCTAAAAAAATAAAATGCTTCAAAGTTGTCAGATAATAAGTCTTGATCAAAAGCATTAAGATCCTTAAGTTTAAAATACTTTAAGGTTGTCTCAGGTTTTTAAGTTGCGAGGACAAAATCAGTGTGTAAACCATCTTTTTTATTAGTGGTCGACCGTTTATCAAGTTTATATATCTCTTCACAAGAAAACTAACTTGAGAGATTCTCTAGTATTGATATCAATGAAACTAACCTTGAGTTGTCCGACAACTATGGGCATTGATAAAGTTGCTAACTTGCACAGGAAAGTCATCCCAGAAAGTGCATTTGATAACATTACCCCTACATTATTACACGAAATGGCATGAACATCCAACAAACCACTTAAATCTATAAAGCAAAACAACTAAAAATATAATTGAAGGGGGGGGTTGTTTAGGTGGGTGGTGCAGGCATGTGAAACTTAACTAACCAAAAATTCAGGGGGGGGTGTATTATTTGGTAACCGAACCAAAAAACTCAGGGGGGGGGGGGGGTTGTTTAAGTGGGTGGTGCAGGCATGTGAAACTTAAACACTCACAAAGCATGTCAAAGATTGATTACTACAATCTTCACTTTCTTATCATACCTCTAATGTGCCCATACCACCTCATTCCAATGGTGGACATGGCCTCACTCATAGCACAACAATATGTTACAGTCACTATAGTCATCAAACCCTGAAATGCCGAAAAGTATGGTTCGGTCCTAGACCATGCTGGATCTAAAACTTGCCATAATGGCTGCAGGTTCCATGACCCATGGTTGATGATTCCACATGAAACCAATCTAAAACTTGCCATAATGGCTGCAGGTTCCATGACCCATGGTTGAGGATTCCACATGAAACCAAGAAATTAACTTTGATACAAATGAAAACCATTACTCGTTAACCATTTGCAATGAATGGAGACCAATATTAAATTTAATCACAAGTGAGCATACCTTTTTCTCCTTTAGGTTGTTAGGTCCAAATATTTGAAGCCTCGTGGCTCCATAATCTGCACTTAAACCTTCTTGGGTACATTGAGACCAACTCCTCGCTTTAACAATTTCTTTAGACTTTGCAACCACGACGCATAGCCTCTTTCTAAGTCAGCGTGTTGCTTAATATCTTTTTGTTGCTGAAATATGTAAAACAATAGCACCAAATCTTAAGAAATTTGTATAGGTTTATTCTTTTTATTAAAAGTACATGGATAGACAAATGGGCATTGTAATATCAAATGCAAAGAAACAAAAGAATAAGAAGCAACTGCATACATGGGTGTTTTTAATACTAATGGTGCTAGCTTGGTCATCTTGGCCTCTTTTTTTACATAAAATTTATTTAACTCAACTTAGTCATAACATTGGAGACTAATGCAAAGATTAACCAAAGAAAAAAACCAATCACCATTGCTAATGCTTGAAAAGTTTCAAAGTGTAATATTGACAGTTCCAAAAATGCAAATTATACACAAACTTTGATTAAGTGTAACATTGATCTAAATAAACACAAACAACAGAAGACACCTAATTGACATGCTAAAACTTCCCTGTTACAACATGTCCGTTCAAAGTACGGCAATTTTAAATATGCATGAATGTAAAACGTATATTTGAAATTGGAATCTTAAAACTGCTAAAAGAAAAAGAAGTAAAATCTTACCTCAATTTCTTGAAAGGCACCTAAAACTGCAGTCCATCCTCACCATCTCAAAGCTCTACTACATAATCTGCTGTTTCGATATTGTAGCCACCACTGAAAACAAAGAACACAACTTTTACACATTAGCAGGTAGCAGACTCAACTTAAAACTAAGCATTAAATGATTCATGGATAAAAAACACCACTTTAATGTATAAAAGTAGTTCCATTGCAATTATAGAACCTGGCACCCTGCATATCAATATATACGCAGTAAGTCAGTAACTGATATTCAAAGTAAATGAAAATCATCCTACATAATAACGAATATGAATTTAAAAACTGATATTCAAAGTAATACTTGTGGTTTGATCACTTTTTCTAGCTATTTCAAACAAAAGCCAACTATAAAAATCCAAATATTCTTTGAAGCATTTTATCAAACACTCAATATGCATATATAGATCTGAAATTTATAAATAAGATAACCCAAATCAAACCTACAAAACTCTTGAGAAAATCAACAAAGAAAGTACCCGGTTTATAGATCCTACAAAATATATTCCACTCGAATAAATAAAAGATGAACATAAATCCTAATCAAATCTTTATTTTGAAACCCTTATTTAAAAAATCATAAAAATAAAAACTTACCAATAAATTCCTTTTTTGACGAATCGATGATGATGAGATGATGAATCTGATGTTGAATTCACACCAAAAAAAAAAAAAGCTGCTGCTGCTGCTGATGATGATGATGATGTATCTTCTGATGAATCCGTGATTTTAATCTCATGGAAATAGAGATTTGAAGATTTGATTTTGGACACACTGAGAGAGAGAGATTGATTTTTGGCTCTGACTTTTTTCCATTTTTTGAATATAGATCTGTTATATTCTTTTAAACTTTTAATATAGATAAAGCTTCTCAAACAAGCTTTATCTATCCCACACACTTAAAAATCATAAAAATAAAAACTTACCAATAAATTCCTTTTTTGACGAATCGATGATGATGAGATGATGAATCTGATGTTGAATTCACACCAAAAAAAAAAGAAGCTGCTGCTGCTGCGCTTGCTGATGCTGCTGATGCTGCTGATGCTGCTGCTGTTGCCGCTGATGATGATGATGATGATGATGATGATGATGATGATGATGATGATGATGATGATGATGATGATGATGATGATGATGATGATGATGATGATGATGATGATGATGATGATGATGATGATGATGATGATGATGATGATGATGATGATGATGATGATGATGATGATGAGAGAGGGAAACAAGAAATGAAGAAGAAGTACAAGGTAAAAAAAAAAAAAATAATACATAAAATTAGATTAAACCATTGTAATAATACAATATTCATATATATAATAATATATATATATAATAATATATATATATAAAATAATAATAATAATATATAATATATATAATATATATATATATAATAATATAATATATATATATATAAAATAATATAATAATAAAATATAATATATATATATATAAAATAATAATAATAAAAAATAAATATAACAATAACAACAATATGTAGCATACATATAATATAATATATATATATATATATATATATATATAGGAAGATAGGAAGATGACTGATCATATGTTACTATTTTTATGAATAAAATAAAAACCGTTTCTAAAAAATAAAACGTTTATAAGATACAACTAATTACGTGAATAAATGGAAAATAGTTTATAAAAACTAAAAAAATTTATAAGACATTGCTAATTACGTGAATTTGATCAAATTTGGTTTTTATTTTTTGCATTTAACCCTAATATTAATTACCCTAAAATTGTATGTTTTATCCATCTAATTTACTCTAAAAATAACTATTTAAGAAGTTTCAAGTTTTATTTATATCTCATATATATCAAGTTGGATAAACATACTACATTTGAATTCCCATATATGTGTCTTCTTATATCTTTTAATAAAAACGCATTCCAAATACAAAAGCTAAAAAATTATAAAAAGATGTCATAAAACCTTGGGGGTTCGACCTTTCTTTAACCCTCTAATTCGAAAAAGATATCATCAAACCGTACAGAAAAATTATATTGCTCTATCATTTTGTTATTAAATAAATAAAAATAAGGGAATTTTGGTTGGTGATGGATGTTACCAACATGACGATAATACCAATAACGACCCATCATCTAGCCCCCAATCACGACCCACCAATAACGACCCACCACACTACGGTGGATCTGGAAGCAGCCTCTCTACCGTTGAGTAGGGGTAAGGTCTGTCTACATCACACTTCCCCCATACCTCGGCTTATGTCGGGATTGGGTACCGTTGCTGTTGTTGCTGTTGCATCTAGCCCCCAATCCCCCCCCCCTTTCTCCTCTTCACAATCAATAGGCATCACTACGTGGTTGTTAAGGATGGTCCTATCCAGTGAATTTTTAGGCCGCTCCCAACGATGTGTCACGACCGTGTCTTCAGCGTGTCACAAAAAAGATTTCCTCCTTGAGAAACACTGAATGCAAGTTCAAAAGCATTCTTTTCAACATTTTATTGTGTTTCTATGTCTTTCAAATGTTTTTAGAACAATATTATTTTGATGCCATGATATTATTTGTGCAAATCAAGCTACCCATCTACTTGTTGTGGAATTGGCAAACACACACATGCGTGTAAATTTATATCTCATATATATATCTCCATATAGATTGTGTCATGCACATATTTTAACTTCATTAAATAATACTTATAGTTATTTCATTTTTAAAGAGCTCGAGTACGTTATTTTATTTTTGATACATAATTTACTACAATGTCTAAAAACACAAATAAACTCGAACACCCGCTAACGATATGTGGACAAACTTACTCGAAACTCAGTTTCTATCACTTCCTAATTCTCCATCTGGACCGTAAACGAGTAACCTGTCGCTAAACGTGTTCGATTAAAATTTGTAATGTTTTGTTTGTATGTTTTATTTAATTGAAAGTATTAAACTATCAGGAAGAAGTCAAAAATGTAAGGTGCAGATATGTGGTGATGATATGACGATGATAAAGATGTGAGAAAGAGCTCATTATATACGTATAATGGTCGTGAATTCGCCGTTTGAGGGTATTAGGTTGAGGAGTCGGTGGTTGAGGACGATACAAAGTGGGTTGAGACATCGGTGGTTCATGAACGAATTGCTTTCGAAAGCCCCATTTTTTGTTTTCCTGTGGCCACAAAAGTGGCTAAATTTGTGGTGAAGATATAGTTTAAAGAGTTTAAAAGTTGTTGTGGTTAGAAAGATGTATATCTATAGACAGACTTCAAAGTGCAATATTTTTATTTATTAAAGCCTCAAACGGCTCTTTTTTGTTTTTGAAAAAATGGGCCTCCAAACTGTCGTATGACTGTTACATTTCCCCTCCCCCCTCTTATTTTATGGCCACCGGTTAAAAAGGCCTTCTTCCAACCGCCGAGGAATAAAATCATTACTGCGGTGGTGTCATCGTCGGTATGAACCATAAAATCATCCAAACCGCCGACGACTCCTAGTGCCCTAAACATTATATTTTATAGAGAGTATCATATGACACTTCATTGGGGTCCCTTGGAATTTGTGCCCGGTGTGCAATGAAATCCACGAGTCGTAGGATCGTCTTTTAGTCTCGTGTTCGCCAGATACTGAGGTGTGGGTTATAATTGGGGTATAGTGTAAAATCCCCCCATTTTTGCTTTCTTGGTGTCTGGTTTATTCGAGTTGCATAATCATGTTTCAATTGGCCCTACTGCAAAACGAATCCTTCAATAGATAGTCCTGCTGCTTGTTGGAGAATATGGAAGGCGAGAAACGATAAATTCTTTTGTGGGTATCTAGAATGGCGCATCAAATTGTTTAAGACATTCAATGTTTGGGCTTCTTATGGATCAAGAACCGGGCTTCGAAATTGAATTTGGTGTGGGATAATTGGAGAAAGTTCCAGTTTATGTAAATATATAGCCTTAATTTTCTTACAATGTAATATTTGTTTCCTGGTACTAGCCTAGTGCCCGCGCGTTGCGGCGGAACTTGATAAAAAGCGGACGTTAAGCGTGGCGTTTCTTTAGGGTAGCGTGAATATACAAACGTTAGAAAGGTAAAAGCAAATTGACATTACACCAAAAGAATATGAAAGTTTATTGTACGTAAACAATCCATATAAAAAACTTATTTAAAACTCAACAATGTATAGTCGAGTATAATCAAACATTAATACCAAAATTTATAGTTATACGAATATTACAGTATAACATGTTACTTTTAGTAGATATTATCCACAACATCTATCAAAATACGCATGCGTTTAACAGTTATATTGAGTTTCTTCATATGTTCTTCAACCACTTTGATTTAACCATTCATCTCTTCCATGGGGTCTTGAAACACCCTTTCACGCCTTCTTTGAAGATCATCCGGGTCGATAGTCTTAGCTGTAACAATACATACATACACTTATGAGAATGTACCATACAGTCAAACAATAACATTGGGGTTGTAAAATCACCACGTCCTACGATCCTAGTTTAGCAAAAAAGGATATCAATCCCCCCAAAAAAGCAATTAACTGATGATACCATAGTATGTATACAAACCCATATTTTCAAAAAAATTAACTTATCTTATAAACATTCAATGGGAGTGTCGAAAACATATACTCACAAAACATATATAGATACTCAGAAAACAAAATTCAATGGACTTTGAACTACCTGGGTCGGCTATTTTTTTGGGGGGGCAACACAGAACATGAACTCAACTTATACTATTAGAATATATATATAATTAGTTGTATGTAGGTTTGGTGTAGGAATGATATGTATATACGAAAAGAAATATCTATAATTTTGATGGCACATATTGATCTAAAAACAATGGAAGGCTGTGTAAGTATAAAAATCATTACCGAAATTAAGTATCGAGTAAAAAGGGCCAAAAGGGGAAACGGGTCCAAACTTTACAGCTTAATCATCTTATTCAAGAAATTGAATCGTCATTGTACTTGATATACTTATTTAGAACAGTTTCACTATAACAACACTCAAATAGTGCCTTATTTAGAAAAAGAAAGATACAGGAAGTCACCAAGAAAAACCAGA
This sequence comes from Erigeron breviscapus, assembly GCA_034093135.1. Classification (NCBI taxonomy): domain Eukaryota; kingdom Viridiplantae; phylum Streptophyta; class Magnoliopsida; order Asterales; family Asteraceae; genus Erigeron; species Erigeron breviscapus. The sequence continues at coordinate 58,289,982 of CM067173.1, forward strand.
TTTTTACAAACTATCCTTCAGTCTTTCCACTTTGATCATTACCAAACGTCACTGTCGGTCCATCTTGGACAGTGAACTCTTCAAGCAGGGGCTTACATCCGGTCATAGTCCGGCCAGCAGCGCTGTCCAGATACCAGATATTCTTCTTTCAATCGCCCTGCACACCCACAAAAATCATCAGTTATTTTTGTGAACCCATCTTTTCTTGATGGGTTCACTGGACTTCTCTACAGAAGTCACAGTTGATTGTTGTAGAGGTAAACTGAAGACTACATCTGGATCTTTTTCACCAGATCCAGGTGCAGGAGTAAAAACGATTGGTATTTGATACTTGTTCCCCTTATTTTTACCAGATTTAGTTCCAGATGGAACATTCTTTTGTTTAGGTTTTGAAAGGGGGGGTTTAATATTTTGTTTAAAACTGGAGGTGATGAACCTCCTTCCAGATTTTTAATCCGGGCAGTACAACTCTGAACCTGTCGAGACAAAAGTTGGAGTTGACTTTCCAGTTTAAACAAAATATTGTTTTCATCAGGCAACTGAACCTTGGACCTTGGTTCAGCTGGAGTTTTAGTCTTTTGGGTCTTGGGCTCCTTAGACTTCTGAGGTAAAGGCTTGTTACCAGTGGCCTTTTTAACTGGAGCGCTAGCCTGTTTGGCTCCAGGTTTAACCTCAGTTGGGGTGGTCTCAATGGGTTCAGTTTCAACAGCTTCAGGTTGATCATAAGGAGTTTCAACCCTGAGAGCTGGAGGCAATGCATGAAGATCTGGTATGAGAGCTGCCATCTCCAGATCTCCAGATTTCCATGCATTCTTCTGGCATCAATAGTTCTAGAAAATGCATCAAAGTTCTTTCCAGATGCTTTTACCCATGACTTGATAATCTTTTGTTCTTTTTCAAGATCAGAAAATAATTTTTGATTATCAAGTTCCAAAGCCTCAATTTTTAAAATTGACTCCTTGAGAGCCAACTGGACACTTTGTAAATCATTCAGTTGTGGTTTAACATTGTTTAGTTCAATTAAGATAGTGTCAAGATATCTTTCACTATCTGCTCTAACAGTTTCCACAAAAGCCAAATCACCACTTAATGATTCAGCAAGGTCCAGTTTCAGTTCAGGGTCAACCTGATTGTCATAATCACATACCTTCTTCAAAATGATGTCCACCCATCTTCCAGTGATGACATCTTCTTTTGCCACATGCTGCTGTTGATCTTCCAAGGCCATGAAACACATGTCCCTTTCCTCTTCTTCATCAGCTGATGAGTCATCAGAGTACTCCCATTTTCCCTCAGTTTGTGCCATCAAGCACTGATTCTTATCTTTTTCCATGGACAGGAGGGCAATCTGGGCCTTAAGCTTCTTATATTTAGCTTTGTAGCTATCATCAGGCCGATTGAAATTAGGGACAGGGGGACCAGTTTGGTTGTTCATCTGACTAGATCTGCATTCCTTCATAAAATGACCTTTCTTACCGCATTTATAGCAGGTAAGATTGGTTTTATCCAGAGAGCTGGAGCTGGAAGCATTGTTTGGCTCATTAAATCTTTTAGATTTATGCTTAAACCTGTTAAAGGTTTTAGCAATCATGGCTACCAGATCATCATCGTCAGTTTCATCACACCATCACTGATTTCAGTGGTCAGGCCAGAGTTCAAGAAACTGTTTAACATCTCCTTCATTGAGTGTACCTGGACACTCTCTGCAGACATTAAAGCAGCACAAGGTCGCTCAGTTACACTAGCAACCTTGGGACTCTGGGCATGGTTCATGGCATCCTGCTCAGCCACCAGTCTCGCAACATTATTATCTTCAGTGAATCTGAAGGCTCCATAGAGCGATGCAAGATTATGGCTGTGCAGGGTTTTACCTTGTATTAAGACAAGAACCATATTTTCCCATTTGGAAGGAAGAATATCACAAAACTTCTCAAGAAGAATATCCTTATCCTTCTCTACACCCAAGCCTCTCAGCTGATTAATGAGGCTAGAAAATCTGGTGTATGTACCAGTTAGACTTTCATTGGGCAGAGCAAAGAAGGATTTATACTTCTTGTTCAAGGCAACTTTTCTGGTGACAATAGTGTCATCACCTCCTTCAAACTGAATAACTAATTCATCCCACATTGACTTGGCACTGGGGAACAACACAAGTGTTAGAATTAGATCTTCAGGAACAGCTCCAAGGATCATGTTCTTGAGTCTGGTGTCCAGATCTACAAGTCTACGATCCTCATCAGACCAGTGGTCTTCGAGCTTTTCTCTTGAACCTCTTCTTCCAGTTGGATCTAGAAGAGGACATACCCCAAGAGACATGGGTATATATGGTCCATCCTTAAGGATTTTCAACATATACCTCTCTATCCCACCAAAATGCAAAAGCATTCTAGCCTTCCATGTACCAAATGTCTCACTGTTTCCATCAAATTTTGGAACAGGAGTGTTAGAATAATGTACATGGACGTGATTTGGGGCAGTAGGAGGAGGAGGGTTAGTATTAGCATTTTGAAAAGGTGATGTATTAGTATTCAAAGGGTTTTCACCTTGACCAGAACCATCTCCACCTTCAGTAGTGTTCATCTTAGCAGATCTAGGCAAGTTTATTAGCCTTCTGCTCTGATACCACTTGTAAGTCCCAACTCAATAGATGGTACTACCTGAAGACACCTCAATGTCGATGGTGGAGTTACTTTGCAATATAAGCACTGAACTGGAGACGACCAGTTACAGGAGTATATACCAAGTTCTAGATAGATTACTTATTTAAGTGACAATAAGTAAAGAACAATGCAATAATACAAATAACTTGTAAAGTAAATTGGCGAGACAATATGTAATTTTCAAGTGTAATTTATTTATTAACTTTAAATAAATTACAAGGTTGTTGCGGAACCAAGATAATACAAAGTATGTAAATATCCTAACAACCTATGAACTACAATTGATCTACACTTGGAATTTCTCTAAACAATCGAAACACTTAAAGTTGTGAAATGTTCCTTTTTACGATTGAGAGAATATTGCACAAGTTCACCAAGAATATTGCAGGTATGCAAAGTGTGAAGTTTTCACTTATTATTCTTGTTGTGCAATGACTTGTATTTATAGGCAAAGTTAACATTGGGATGTTAACTTTGGCCATACAAATGTGGTTGAGAGCATTTAAGGAATAACATTTAATTCCTTAAAATGCAGTGTAAAGTTGCAGTATAAAGCAACTTTATTCAACCAGCTTTATGTACCTTTTATTACTTAAATAATAAGATAAATCTTATTATCCGGGTAAAAGCACATAAAGCATAAAAGTCAATTCCTCGTAATCAGTGTAAAGCTTTGTAAGAGCTTTCCACTGATGGTCTCCAGTTTGTAACTGACTAGAATGTCAACTGGGCTTCGCTGCCATTGTCATTCTCTATTTTCCACTTGTTGTCTTCGACTTCAACTGGAAGGATTCTTCAACTGGTCAGTTCTCAACTGGAGGAAGTCTTCAATTGCGTTGACTGTACGATGCAACTGGACTTCAATATATTTCTGGACAAATCTTCTGGGTCTCCAGTTTCACTGGGTCTCCAGGTGCAACTGGAGACTGGCCAGTTTCACTAAAACTGGTCATAACATATACCCCAGGTTGACTGCAAACAACATGTATAACATTGTAAATCCAACTTATATATCTATAAATATCTCAATAAAAAATAGCGCATTCGGTATGATCTTAAAAAGGATAAAACAGATTAAAATTATACCACAGTCCATGGTTTGTACTTTCTACTTCTTCAAGAACCAAGTCATGATTGGCAGTAGCATATTTTGTGAGACAATATTTTTCGAACATATAGGCTATTTATTAATCGAAATGTTTCAACCACCGTATCAATATAGAATCGGATAATATCTACATAAAACAAAAAATAGGTTCATAGCTTTCAGTTGTCAGGCAAAATATTCAATCAATTAACTTGATCACAAAGGGAAATTGTAATTAGGAAAAAATTTCAAGTATTTGCCTTTGAATTTTACTAGAAGAACTTTCCATTTTGCAGCCACGATATCCTTCTTCAATTTCGATTACCTGCAACATATAATCATCAAATGTTACATAAACATCATCAAACCCTAATCAATTAAGCAGTTACAGAGAACTATGTTTGATGTAAAAAGCAATTAAGAAAAAAGAGGAGCCAGTGGACTTATTAATAAGAGAAGGAAAGCAATCCCCAAAAATCATATTTGGTATGACCACAAAATCTGCCATTGCAAGAAATGACCTTTTAGCATGACCACAAAATCATGAGATCTTTTCATAAAATTCAGAATTTGATTGTGCTTCACCCAAACCTGACACTGCAAGAAGTTTGTGGGAAATCATTATCTTAATTCTTGATTTTTTGAACCCATTCCTAATAAATAGCATCAAGATTCAAACTTTATCCTTTAATCTTGCAAGATTATCATTCAAAATGAAAACCAATTTATAAAAATTCATCTAAAGCAACTAATACGCGTTAAATCAACACCCATTTAACCTTAAACTCACAAATCGTGGATGAAGAGGCGAAGTGGTTGTGGTTGGCAGCCTTGATCCTGGGCCTGCTTGGTTGACGGCTCAACTTCATCTCCGCATAGCCTGTGTTACAATAAAGAATTGATATTATTAACGAAACATATTCATGTCAATAAAATCATGTAGTGCAACGGTTTATATATCTATAGTACAACTAAATAACTTTTACTTCCATTAATCTCACATATATGGTATACCAACTTAAATGTTTCTGCGACAGTAATGAACCTGAAATTGAGCAAGATTCGACCAATGAATATACTAAGTGCCCAGTTGCAACATGATCAAAATTGTGCATTAGGGCTCATAATTCATCCAACTCAAGTAAACAGTCTATCATCGATTTGTGAGATTCCATAATCGATTGGTGAGATTCCATAATCGATTTGTGAGATTCCATAATTCCAAAATTGTTTTTTGTGAGAAAACAAAAAAAAACAAATACCGTAAACCATTAGTGAGATTCCGGCGGCGGTGGTTGGGAAATCCATCATCGATTTGAGATCAGATTTGTGAGATCCATCATCAGATTTGTGAGATCCATCATCGATTTGTGAGATTCCATAATCGATTTGTGAGATTCCATAATCGATTTGTGAGATTCCGATCATCGATTTGTTTTTGCCATCATCGATTTGTGAGATTCCGGCGGCGGTGGTTGGTGATTCAGGCGGCGGTGGCTAGGGGATATGGCACAGGTGGTTGGGGGGATTTGTGAGATTCCGGCGATACAAACTCCAAGTTTACAATCATGGGGTACCGACATGCCTGTTTCAAGAGCTTTTTCTAGTATTGTTTCATCTGGGTCTACTTCAATTTTGGTTGTTTGACCATCGTGTTTAATTGATATCTTGTATTAGCATTTTTGGGTGGTGCGGCGGAGATTGAGATGGTGGTGACGGTGGATTTGGTGGTGGTGAAATGGGAGGAGACTGGGGTTGGTGGGAATAAGTGAGATTGAAGATCGGGTGAGATTTCTTTTAGGAAGTTGTGGGTTTATTTGTTTGTAAGGGTAATTTCGGCAGTTAGGAGTAGGATGTGTGAATATAATGTAAATGTAGAGGGTATTTTGGAAATGGAAAAGATGCTTAAACTTAATTTCAATACCCTTTATAAGGGTTTATAGATAATAAAATTTGCCTTTAAAAAAAAATGACTTCATTGATGGAATCGCTACTTTATGAATCATGATAATGACTAATCGAAACAATACCATTATATGCAAATCGCTATCAAATTAATCATTATAAGGTATATCACTTTTAGATATTTTTCTATGTTTATTCCTTAGTTTTTAGATGTCATTTCACATTCATGAGTTTCAGCAATTCACTTATTTTATCAAACATTTTTATATAAAATACAAATATAAACTTCAGTCAGTCTCATCAAACATTCTCTATATTAATATTAAAGATCTTTTAGAACGACAAAAACGAATTTTATTAATACGAATATAACACTAGCAAGGTGTTAGAATACAAGGTTCAGACTATGCTAGTAATACAACAAAATAAACACATACTAAAATCATCTCAGGAGCTTTAACTGCTAATGTTGGAATGTGATCACGTTAAATAAACGCATGTCCGGAAATCATTTAAGCATACGGGTCACACAAAATGACACGTGTACTCTATGTAATTAATTAATATGTTAATGTAATATATTAATTAATATGATCACGAAATGATTAATAAACGATTGTTAAAAGTTAAATAAACGTTTATTAATTAAATACTTTGAAAAGAGAAGGACTTAAGTGAAAATTAGGAATTAAGGAAACTTCCTAATTGTCACTTAAAGGGGCCGGTTTTCTAAGGCTTGGAAAAGCCTTGATTAAACTTGTGCACCAAGTTTAAAACCCTAACTAATTAACCCTATATAAAAGGGTTAAAGGTTAAGGGTTTTAGTAAGACAATTAGATTTGTAAAACCTAAAAAATCCCCTCTTTCTCTCCTCTCTTCTATTCGACCGAAACCCTTTAAGGGTTTTCGGTTTTGTGACATTCGAATATCCATATGGAACTATATATAATTAATGCTTAGCATTAATTGTGGTTTGATTTGTTTTGATGGCAACAAATGGTTTTCGGTTCATAGGGGTTTCGATATTAGGAAGATACACAACGGGTTTGTGAGTTCGTGATCGGGTACTAGCATACGTCATAGGGGTGTCAAGTGTGCGATCGTAGAGGGGTTTTACTTTAAACCCTAAATAATAATAATCATATTATTATTAATATTATTGGAAGCTTACGCTAAAAGGTACATATCCGATTCCTACTTTGTTAATTAATAATATTGCATATACGTTTATTTCCGCTGCGTACTCGTGATTGTTTATATGATAATATGCATAAATCCTAACAGTGGTATCACGAGCCTAATATGTGATATATTAGTTACAAAGTTCAAAACTTGAAGGGGGGTTTAGGGTTGGTTCGATTTAATTAATAATTAAATATTAAAAATCGTTTTCTTTATTTGTTTTTTAATTAAAATCGGTTTTAATAAAAATAAAATTAGGGTTTTGTTTTTATTATTAAATTCAACCTATTTTATATTAATGGTTAATTGAAACCCTCTATGCAAGTTTTGATTATGTGAATTGGCATGTTTATTTGATATAAATTGCATGTTTGTATCTTTTATATTTAATGTTGTTAAATAGAAGTAAAAATCATAAGGAATTCATGCAAAATTCTTTATGATTATTACTTAGATATATAGATATAAATTGCTTAGCATAATGGTCCAATAATTAGGGTTAATTATTTGATAATTGTGTGACTATGTGAATTTTTCGTGTGATTTTTTCTGCTTGACACCAGTTCACTAAAAAATTCATATAAAATCAACCGTAATGAGTTAGAAGCTGAATTTTGGACTGTAAATGCCCAACTCATAGGGCTACAACTTTGTAGTTCTGGTCGAATCTTGATTCGGACCAGAAACAGGTCTAAACAGGTCGTGAAGCTGCTGGAATTTTCCAGTCAGCATGTTTATATGTATTTACTTGCTAATTGTTTGTTTAAAGGCTTACGCAATCAAGGTAACTTGATGTATGTGGTCCTCTTGTTTGAAGGGGGAGCCGACTTAGACATATACATTAACCATAGTTACCATGTTTAGGTGGCCCACCTTAACTCGTTGCATGATTAATTAGTTAATAGTTAGTAAGTTTATTAATTTGCTTCTTTTATTGTGATATAAATAGTGATGCAAAATTGTTTTATAGAAAAGAATAAACTTGACTAAGAACTATCGAAATATGATTTTGTTTTAATAAAATTGGAGTCTTACAACCAAGAGATACACCGGCTCACCCATTTGAACAAACTCTAAGAGAGGTATAAGTCGGAGTGCGCTAGCCTCCTAAAGGAGCAGGTTTTTAATTGCGTTTATCGCAAACCTTTGCTCCCGCGCTTCTTTGTGCGTTCAAATGGAGCTACCGAGCTCTTTTGTGTTGCTAAGACTATAAAAATGATTTTGTTAAACATTATGTTATGAAGATTTGCATGAGTCTTCATACATAAACTTTTGATTCACATCAAATGCATTACCCATTCAAAGTTAAGTCTTTGCCACCCACTTTGCTAAGAACACTTGCAATGCTTTTTGCTCTACGTGAGACCGTAGGTGAATTGTATCTAACAAGGTAAATTACTACTCATCGTGAGACCGGTGGTAGACTATTTACATGTTCTTAATTGAACGACTTAAAGCGAGTTAAGCGTTAAGACCTTGACCCGTGGCATAAGATGGGACAAAACATGTTTACAAAACACTTACTACCCCTAATAAGTGTTGTTGTAAGTCCCATAAATCTAGGAATTGCACTTGTAATGCAATTACTGCTCGTCACTTACCTTTTGAGTACGTCATTTCTAGCAGATCAACTGATGAAATGATGTTATGTCAATTGGATCCTAGCCTTAATGAAATTAATTGTTAAATGAATTTAACATGGGTAGATTATATTTCTTAAGGATTCATTATCGAAAATACCGATAATTGAACTTGAATCTGTTTTGTAAATGGCAACAAATCCTTCACAAAACATACACTAATCGGCTTTCAGGTCGATGCTAGGAAGATAAAAACTTTCTAATGATGTGCTAAATCGAGTTTAAAATTTAAAACTAGAAATACCTTGAAACTCACTACTACGCACTATCGGGCAGTGGACCCGATCGTATGCAGTATAGTTAAAAAGTAAGTCCAGGTTCGTTCACGGAGATTGGTTTGAATCAATTGTTTAACAAAGTAGTTTGGAAAAAGGGTGGAACGCTTTGAATCTCTCTTTGACAATTAAATTAAAATAACTTAAAAGACAAACGCGTAAAGGTAAAGGTAAACTGCAAACAATAATAGTAAAGATCATCCACCTTGACTTCGCTAGACTTCAAACGTGATTGCATTCAATTAAGACCAAATTCATTAAGAGTTGACAAGATAATCGTGAAAGGATAAAATGCTGCGTGGTACCACCAACCGCTCACAAAACACCCAAACACCTAAGTTGCTAGTTTAATTACCCAAGCCGGTACCACCAATGCCTAGACAACCTTACCAACAATTAGTTTACTTGATCATCACATTACCAATTGTGCCTATGTGAATTAAAACGTGGTACCACCAACCGTTTCTAAACACGTTGACAAAATTATTCCTTTTATTAAAATGACATTCACTATCACACCATGAACTAGTGATAATTGCTCATAGACAAGCAACCGTTTGAAAATCACATATGTATTCAACTAGTACCACTAACGAATAACACACATGCCACCAATATCATAATAATAAATATAAAGGAATTAAATCATCAAGATCTCGACACAACGATAATTGAAATCAACTCTTTGAATTAAAACATATAACAATCACATCATCCGTCTAGTTTCATCAAGGTGGGTGATTAAAAGACTAGCCACTCATGATTAAATTGAAATAACAATCAAAGTAAAGGAAGAACATGATGTACCAATTGTTTGAGGAATAGAAATTGCAAGACAATAAAATAGATACGATCTAAGTGGGTGCACGTGAATCTTCAATGAATCGGAAGATGTTGAAATCTTGAATTGATCCTTGAAGGTGTTCCTTGAAGTGCAGCTCTTAGAAAGAAGATTTGATAATTTGGGAATTAGGTTTGTAAACTATTTATACCCCCTTCATTCTGATGCAAAAACTGCCAAAAACCTTTCAGTCCCGCACTCTCACTGCGGCGCAGTGGGAAAATGCACATCCCACTGCGTCGCAGTGCTTATACACTGGTTGAATCCACGCTTTTCAATCCTCTGACTGCGGCGCAGTGGCTAGGTATGGTTGCCACTGCGTCGCAGTATAAATATACTGGTTTCAATGCACTTTTTCCACTAGCTGACTGCGGCGCAGTGGGCCTGTTCACCACCACTGCGTCGCAGTACAATATTACTGGACTGGTAGTGCCTTACAACAAAGATGACTGCGGCGCAGTGGACCTGTTCACCACCACTGCGTCGCAGTACAATATTACTGACCGAAGGCCACACATCAACTTATGAATACTTGCATATTTTTTCTATCTCTTTTCATCTTAACGACTCTCGAACTCTCCAATCAACTTCATGACCTCAAAATTACTCGAATTTGCACCAAACGGACACGTCACCTGTTTAGAACCTGAAACCACTAACAAAACCATAAACGCGCCAAATGCCAGCAAAATCGACTAAAAACATATAATAAAAAGGCCAATAACGATGTGGGCGATGGGTATAAATTGGTCATCGAAACCAACTTCAATGACTGGTTTCGTCAGCTGAGAATCGTTCTAAGAGTTGAGGAGAAAACCGATGTCCTTGAAAATCAGATACCCGCTATCCCTGATGCGAGTGCCACTGCTGTGCAGTTGGAAGCATACAATACTCAGTACAATAGACATATTGAGGTTGCTTATTTGATGCTGGTAGCATGACTCCCGAGCTTCAAAAGCAATTCGGATTGCACAATCCGTATGATATGATCAGAGAACTCAAGTCTATGTACGGAAAACAAACTGGAGTTGAATTGTTTGAACTTGTTGAATCACTCCATAATTTGAACACGAGTATGGGAAACCGGTGAGCGCTCATGTACTCAAGATGAAGAGTTACTTTGAGCATTTGGAAAGGTTAAACTATGCGTATCCTCTGCCTATTGCTATTGGCATAATTCTTAAGTCTCTTTCGAGGGATTTTGAGAAGTTTGTGCGCAATTACAATATGCACAGCATGAGCAAAACCATAGCTGAACTTCATGCCATGTTGATTGAGTATGAGAAAAACCTTCCCAAGAAATCTGAGACTTCCCAAGTTCTTATGATCAAGGGGGAAAGGTTCAGAAAGCCAAACAACCGAAAGCTAAGGGCAAGAAATTTGGTAAGGGAAAGCAAGGTGCTTCAGTCTCAAAACCTAAAAAGACCCTTTTGGCGAAAAAGGAGCATCCGGCTAAAAAACCAGGCTTGTCATCACTGTGCTGAAGTGAGACACTGGAAGAGGAATTGTTGTAACACCCCAAGCCGGAGCTCGAAATGTCACGGAAATCATACAGCACCCGGTGGAATTACAATAGAACAAACTAAATGCAATTAACGATTCGGTGAATCCAAACATAGCAAAACAAGTAACAGAATACAACAGGAGCAAATAGCCATCAACGTTAACATAATACATCCAAAGATGGCAAACGATCCTAAGTATAATGCAAAAGGAGGGTCAATGAATCCTTGATCCATGAGGTCCAAGTCCGGGTTAGACAGCAAGCAAGCAACTAAACACCACGTCCGGGGAGAACCTGATTACCTGAAAAGTGTACTAAGCATAGTCAACACAAGGTTGGTGAGTTCGTAGTAATGGTCCATAAAGAACCATCAACAATAATCGCAATATACGAGTAGAGGCTAGGCATGACTTACAGCGAGCCTCTAAGCAACACAATAACGTCCAACAACCGGATTTCACAAGACAAATAAGAGTGAAATGGGAATGCACGAATGATGTATGAATCAATGTAAGTGCCAAATGCATGAATAAGCCAACGTGCCTATCCTATGCGTGAACGCAGTCACCAATGCAACGATACCCTTCTGTCATAACAATGAACAAGGCTGTATCTCAAAAACATCGAGATATATATGTCTATATACTCGGGGTCAGGAACTACATCCCTAACGGGTGCATACATCTATGCACCAGGATGTTGGCAATCCCCTGCCGAGGGCTCATCAACAATGTATGCAATGCTTACAATCAAATGTAAATGCATGCTCATGAACCAACAATCAATGTACAATGAACCTGTGCCACCCAACCAATATTCCTCAAACATAACTCAGCAATCAAAATACGACAACCATAAGCCAACGATCAATAAATCAACAAAGTGAACCACTAGTCACAATATAAACCAACTATACGTACATATACTTCAGAGGGTTCTACTTTCTTGAAGTCCCAGATGCTTATGTATAGGGTCACCCGCAGCCTTCCCACCACATCTAGAACCCAAAGGAAGGCATAACCGACTTCCATGTATGTACGTCTATCCTAATGTGTAAGTAATACTTAACGAAAACACAACCCAAGTCAATCAAACGAAAAGATATGTCACATCAATCCAACAATCGAGTCAAACAAACAATACGTCAATAAATACAAGTAAACACGCCAGGTTTACACTTTTCAGCCCGAATCCCAAGCGGGTAGGGAGATACGAAACTCACCTTGTCCGGCAAAGAAGCTAGTATAAGATTACAAACGAGTAATGGGGTCCACACGTCCACAACCAAAACTCTTCCTAGTGCTCAAATCCGAAATTAGGTCAAATGGATAAAATGGTAAGAACTTGACTTTGATTCTTCGATATGAAGCAAACGAGGTTAAGATGGCTAAGATTCTTGTGTTAAAATCGACCCACTACTAGTTTGATGCAAGAAATGGTGAAGAGATTAAATTGGTTCTTTTGCTAGTTTTTGAGAGAAGAGAGAAAGAGATAGATAGAATGAGAAGGAAGAAGGAAGGAAAGGATAAGGGGGGGGGAAAAATGGGTCATTGGGGCTGGTGGGTCATGGACTACCCACGGGCCGACCCGTTTCTCCCACAAGCCATAAAACAATCGATTACACTACTAAACGCCAAACAACAAATTAACGACTCGACTAACATACCACATAGTCATAAAATCATAAATGGGCCCAAATTACTTCATTCAATAAGTTTGTTAGTCAAATTACACAAAGTCAACGGGTCAAAATTCGCGGATGTTACAATTGTCCTAAGTATCTAGCTGAGTTGAACGAGAAGAAGAAGCAAGTTGGTTTAACCAGTTCTTCAAGTATCTTCACAATTGAATTATATGTGTTGTTTGATTCAAATGATAATTCAATAGCAAAAGAGTCAAACCTAACTTGGACTCTACCTATCTTTGGCATTTTCGTCTTGTTTATTTTGTCAAGAAACGCATTGAAAGACTTCAACGTGAAGGGATCTCACAATCAAATGATGAATCATTTGATGAATGCGTGTCTTTGGCATTATCGTTGGCAAGAAACGCATTGAAAGACTTCAACGTGAAGGGATCTTACAATCAAATGATGAATCATTTGACAAATGCGTGTCTTGTGTTTCTGGCAAGATGACAAGAATACATTTTCTGCATAAAACGGAGAGGGCTAAAAAGCTACTTGGACTTATACATACCGATGTATGTGGACCATTTAGACATGTGTCAAGGAAAGGTGCTACCTACTTCATCATTTTTATGAATGATTTCAGTCATTATGGTTATGTTTACTTGCTTAAACATAAACATGAAGTCTTCGAAACATTCAAAGAGTTTAAAAATGAAGTCGAAAATCAACTCGGTAAAACCATCAAGATTCTTCGTTTGGATCGAGGTGGAGAATACTTAAGCCAAGAGTTTAAGGATTATCTAAAAGCTTGTGGATTTATCCAAAAGCTTACTCCTGCATAATGGTATATCTGAGAGGAGAAATCGAACCTTGTTGAACATGGTTAGATCAATGATGAACCTTATGACTCTCCCATTTTCATTTTGGGATTATGCTCTAGAGACTGCTGTACGCATTCTCAATATGGTTCCAACCAAGAAGGTTGACAAGACACCACATGAATTGTGGCATGAGAGTATTCCTAATTTGTCATACTTAAAGGTCTGGGATTGTGAGGCACTTGTGAAACGATATACGCCTGACAAACTTGAAACTAGATCTGTTAAGTGCATCTTTGTAGGATACCCAAAGGAAATGATGGGTTACTACTTCTACTTTCCTACCGACAACACTGTTAAAGTATCTCGATATGCTGAGTTCTTTGAAAAGAATCTCATATCTCAAGAAAACAGTGGGAGGATTGTAGAGCTTGATGAGACTCAAGAGGAAGATGTGTCACCTTCTGAAAATACTAGCAATCATCAACTTGTGGGGGGGAAATGTTCAAAGAGATGAATCTCATGAACCTCAAGTTGAAGATAATGCGATTCCAATTCGTAGGTCCTCAAGGACAATACGTGCTCGTGAAAGATTGAATCTTAATATTGAGTCTAAAGAACACGTATTAGGAGACTTAAATGAACCTCCTAATTTCAAAGCTGCATTATCAGATCCAGAATCTGACAAATGGCTTGAAGCTGCGAATGTGGAAATGAAATCCATGAAAGATAATCAAGTCTGGAGCTTGGTTGATCTTCCACCTAATGGTAGAACCGTTGGGTGTAAATGGATCTTCAAGAAGAAGACCGACATGGATGGAAATGTACACACCTATAAAGCTCGTCTTGTGGCGAAAGGCTATACTCAGCTTTACGGAGTTGACTATGAGGAAACCTTCTCTCCCGTAGCGGACATTAGAGCTATTAGGATCATCTTAGCCATAGCAGCGTACTATGACTTTGAGATATGGCAAATGGATGTCAAAACCGCTTATGGTGTAACCATAAGGTTTTGTCGATCTAAAATATCCCAACAAAGAGTGCAAGCTTCAAAGGTCCATTTATGGACTAAAGCAAGCATCAAGAATTTGGAATAAAAGGTTTGATGAGGAAATCAAAAAGTTTGTTTTTGCTCAAAATCCTGATGAGCCATGTGTATATCGCAAAGCTAGTGGGAGTAATGTTACTTTCCTTGTCTTGTATGTTGATGACATATTGATAATAGGAAATCACATTCCAATGTTGCAAGATGTAAAATCCCATCTTGGAAAGTGTTTTGCTATGAAAGACTTGGGTGAAGCAACATTCATTCTTGGAATCAAGATCTATAGAGATAGAAGTGAACGGTTGATTGGATTAAGTCAAAGTGCTTATATTGATAAGATCTTGAAGCGATTCAAGATGGAGAATTCTAAGCGTGGTTTCGTACCTATGCTAGAAGGACTTAATTTATCTAGCAAAAACGGTGCTTCTACACCTAATGAGGTGGAGCGTATGCAAAGAGTTCCTTATGCTTCGGCTGTGGGATCTATTATGTATGCGGTAAGATGCACTACCTGACATTGCGTTCGCGCAAAATATCGTTAGCCGATATCAACAGAATCCGGGTGAGGATCACTGGATTGCTGTGAAGAATATTCTTAAGTACATGTGTGCTACTAAAGATTTTCTGGTGTATGGTAGAAATCCCGATACAAAACTCAAAGTGACTAGATACTGTGATGTTGGATTTCAGACTGATACGTCTTCATTTTAAATGGAGGCACGGTGGATTGCAAGAGCAAGAAGCAAACCACAGTTGCTATATATGCGACAGAATCTGAGTATATTGTCGCCTCAAGAAGCCGCCATGAAAGTCGTCTGGATTAGAAAGATTATTTTTGGGTTTAACGTGATGCCCTCAAATAACACACCTTTATATTTGTATTGTGACAATACTGGTGCAATCTTTATTGCCAAAGAACCCTGAGTTCAGAAAGGTGCCAGATATTATTTTAGACGATATCACTATGTTCGTGAGCAAATCGAACTAGGTGAAATCAAGTTACTCAAAGTTCACACAGATTATAACTTAGCTAATCCTTTTACAAAGGCATTGTCAAAGGAAAGCTCAATAAGCATGCCGAGGGCAGAGGACTTAAATTAGCTAGTTATATCATGTAAATCTGTGATTGGTATTTGGATAAAGGATGTTAAACAATTATTATTTTACAAATGAATTAAACTACGTGGTATGTTTGTTTTCATTTAATATTAATTGTATCCTATATTTGCATGTTTAATCCATGAATATTTTAAATATTCTAAATGTCCATTGTCGATTAACTATATGGGAATATAGTTAAACTAAGACAAATCTGAGTGATTGGTAAATATTTTTGGGAATATTTGAAGATGGTCCTACCAAACTCACATGATATCCATAGAGATGCATATCGGACTACCCCACTTAACGAATCATCACTTTATGGATCAGCGTCATTAAGTGAAATTCGTGAAATGGTTGCTTTATTTATCCTTAGACTTGAGATACAAGCAGGTTATGCATGTGTGGATTGCATTTTCTTGATATAGTTCTAACTATCCTGAATAAGGTAGTAACAAAGGGCTATTTTCAGAAATGTATTGAAATAGCATGACTAACACGTGTAGTCAAAATAGGATTTGTTCCTTCAATTTGCAACTGAAGAATGATACCATTGGGCCCCTCATTGATTAATTAATATGATCACGAAATGATTAATAAACGATTGTTAAAAGTTAAATAAACGTTTATTAATTAAATACTTTGAAAAGAGAAGGACTTAAGTGAAAATTAGGAATTAAGGAAACTTCCTAATTGTCACTTAAAGGGGCCGGTTTTCTAAGGCTTGGAAAAGCCTTGATTAAACTTGTGCACCAAGTTTAAAACCCTAACTAATTAACCCTATATAAAAAGAGTTAAAGGTTAAGGGTTTTAGTAAGACAATTAGATTTGTAAAACCTAAAAAATCCCCTCTTTCTCTCCTCTCTTCTATTCGACCGAAACCCTTTAAGGGTTTTCGGTTTTGTGACATTCGAATATCCATATGGAACTATATATAATTAATGCTTAGCATTAATTGTGGTTTGATTTGTTTTGATGGCAACAAATGGTTTTCGGTTCATAGGGGTGTCAAGTGTGCGATCGTAGAGGGGTTTTACTTTAAACCCTAAATAATAATAATCATATTATTATTAATATTATTGGAAGCTTACGCTAAAAGGTACATATCCGATTCCTACTTTGTTAATTAATAATATTGCATATACGTTTATTTCCGCTGCGTACTCGTGATTGTTTATATGATAATATGCATAAATCCTAACAGCTAAAACTCAGAAAGGATAAAAAAACTCGTGCCAATTATGATAAACAAGACATGTGAAAAAATACCTCCAACAGAGACCGCGCCATCGGTTTTCACTCCATGATGTTTTTAGTGTAGTTTCAAACGAGCCCAAGGAGAACAACCAAAGGATACAATCTAATCATCGAATTAACACGTACACCCGAACCAAGTAAGATCTTTTGATTTAGGAACCCAACCTTATAAAAATTAAAGAATTTAAACTTTTAAATGTTTTATGCTATACGTGGCGGAAGTAGAGCATTTAGCTAAACGCAAGTTCATCACTTGACCGGAAGTTGGTGAAAGGAGTTATGTTCATCACTTGTTAGTGTCTTAGGAAAGCATGCAACAAACTAAGGTTCGAGCAGCTCAAAGTCACTAGCGAGAGTGTTTTTCAAGAGATAAAGACATTGGGATATTTATGGTATAAACATAGAATACAACTTTGTATAACTAGTTAGATAGATTGATGTAACTTCAATATTGTATAACTCGTTATATTTTTGTCCATTCCCCAATTGTGACAGATGAAATGTGTGAATAAAAGTTACTTTTAAAAAGAAATAAAAAAAAAAAACTAAGCGCAAGTATCACTATAGTTTTATGCTTGATCTTTTATTTATTCATTGTTTTTCAAAAATCACATTTACCTATATATACTTTTTCGTAAAACCATATTGAGACTATACAAGTCATCATGATCAAGAGTCAAAGTCAAGACATATTTTCACTTTGAAGGTGGGGGAATCAAAGGTAACTTGTGTTGGCAATTTCTCGGGTGCCTCTTTGCTTGTACATACCACCATCCAACACTAAAAGTAAAGTAACTCCCAATGCCGTTTTTTACGGGTTTTGGGAAAGGACCTCCAGCCTTGCTGGGCATGAGGATCGAACCCATGATCTCTGTTACCAAAGGCAAAGGCTCCAACCACTGATCCAACCCAGTTGATTTTTACCTTACCGAAGATAATTACTAATAAATCCTTGTCGGGTGTCTTTTGTCTGAGCTGCATGGGAAACTTGTCCTTTTGTTACTAGACGAAAATAAACCGTACGAACATAATGCTGGTTCAAACCCCCAAAAATGAGATGGCATTGTACTTTAGATAGGAAAAACAATATATCCACCTTAGAGCATCCACAATGGTCAAGTATCCAATGACTTTTTTTTAATTCCACCTCATATTTTCATTTCCTTTTTTTATTAATCTAATAAGAATAGTAATTAAGATGTACTTTTTCAATAAATTAAAAGGTGATAAAATTATAATAAATTTAGGCTCATTAGATTCGTTTTGACGAGATGTTTTCGATTATAAATTTTGTTTTTAAAAAATATAAATATTAAGTGTGATTATCAAACAAACTAGATTATTATGCAATTTTAATTAGGGTAGAAAACAAAAATATAGAAAAGCAAGGTTACAAATGAAAAGTTTTAAGAGGATAAAATGAAACTTTCTAAAAAAAAGTCTTCCTTCAAAAGCTTGAAGATCTTCAACCTTTTGCCCAAAAAAGCTTTTACTCACAATGGTATCAACCTTTTACAATAGCTTTTTTTGAGAAAAAAAACTATCCTTCAAACATCATTGGAGATGCTCTTAACATGTTCATTATATGTTTGGAAATGGGGGCTTTTATATACATCCCCCGATTGGGACGAACTCAGGTTAGACACACTTCAATTAGGGCAACTTCTGGAGGCAATTGGGGCAACCCACTCCTCAATTGAAGGGACTCTATTTTCATCTCCGGTGAAAATAACAAGGCACCTGTAAATTTATATATGATCATGATCGATGATGGTATCCATATTAAATTATTAAGACCATATTAGAGCTAACTTAATTATACCATATGGTTGTTAGATGTTTATGTTTCTATTTTGAAATGTTTCAAGACAGATTTTTACCTTTTATTTTTAACAACTTTATAAAAACTAAAATAGATTAAAAAATATAAATATTAAGTGTGATTATCAAACAAACTAGATTATTATGCAATTTTAATTAGGGTAGAAAACAAAAATATAGAAAAGCAAGGTTACAAATGAAAGTTTTAAGGGGATAAAATGAAACTTTCTAAAAAAAAGTCTTCCTTCAAAAGCTTGAAGATCTTCAACCTTTTGCCCAAAAAAGCTTTTACTCACAATGGTATCAACCTTTTACAATAGCTTTTTTTGAGAAAAAAAACTATCCTTCAAACATCATTGGAGATGCTCTTAACATGTTCATTATATGTTTGGAAATGGGGGCTTTTATATACATCCCCCGATTGGGACGAACTCAGGTTAGACACACTTCAATTAGGGCAACTTCTGGAGGCAATTGGGGCAACCCACTCCTCAATTGAAGGGACTCTATTTTCATCTCCGGTGAAAATAACAAGGCACCTGTAAATTTATATATGATCATGATCGATGATGGTATCCATATTAAATTATTAAGACCATATTAGAGCTAACTTAATTATACCATATGGTTGTTAGATGTTTATGTTTCTATTTTGAAATGTTTCAAGACAGATTTTTACCTTTTATTTTTAACAACTTTATAAAAACTAAAATAGATTATAAATAATATATGATTGGACTATCGGTAAACAATGTTATAATGCATGTTTTTAAAAACTAAATAATGTAAATATTTATTTTAAAATAGATCTTCTCTTTTCTTCTCATATATATATCTCAATCAATAAAAAAGACTTATTTCGAAAAGTTTTTATAAACAAAAATTCTAAGTGGCAAGCCCATCTTCTTTCTTACAAGGACTTCTATAAGATAAAATGGTTATTATGAAAATACTTAACTACTACGAGGATAGTAAGTTTTAATATAATTGATAAGTTTTCTTCAATTCGGTAAATTACAATTTACAAGTATACATTTTGTAACAACCTAAATTAAGATTCTTTCCCTCGATCTTTCAACAACTCCCAAAGTTAAACAATGTGTATGTTTTTTATAATAAAACTTTGCTTTCTTCTTTGTAATGCAAAAAGTACGAAGCTCTTTGGTTTTTCCTTAAAACATAAGCATTGGTAGTTATGGTATATGATAATGCATAACAAAAGCAAACATATAGATGCGGACACTATAATCGAATATAAAATGAATGATAGCTTGGGTTTCTCATCTCAAAGTATTTTTCATGAGAAGAGGGTTGGAGGTCCAACAAATCGCTGGTTAAAATTGTCTCCAAAACGTCTGAATCAAAACTAACTTTACATAAAAATGAAGTTAACAAGAATACGTTTCTAAAAAAATGTCTCATCTACAATTAAAGAAAAGGTTTGTTTTATTTGAACAAGTTTGACTTAAATGTATACAGTTTAATCTGTATAGATTTATAGAAATATAACGTAGTACTCGTATTATGGATTTATTGTAGTTAGCCATCTAAGGTGAAACCTAAGTAGGCTGGAGCCTGAAATCTCTTGACATTATAATCAACAAGGTACCTTTGATTCGAATCTGTATCTAAAAATATATTTTAAAAAAAGTGTAACTATTTTTTTGTTAGTTGACGGTGTAATTTATCTTCTTTTTTTTTTTTTTTACAGCTGTTCACAACAAAATATTTAGATTATGTTGTCTTAAGTTTTAACTTATCTAAGTTAGGATAACTCATCTAGACTAAAATAATAAGTGATGTGATAACAAATGAAAAAGCAAAATGAAGAAAACAATAGATATAAAATCTCAATAAATGAAAGTATATCATTGAAGTTTTTTAAAGAGTTAATGTTGAAGTCATTTCGTTCTCAACTACGTTAAATTTTACCTAATTTGCTACTATGTAAAAAATGGATGAAAAATGATATATCTTTATAAAAAAACAGTCTAATAATTCTTTAATATATAATATTTTATTACATATTAACCATAAAACTGAAAATTATAACAAATATTCTAGTTAAAATTACTTGGATGTCCATGATTAGTTTGTACAATCTATAAGTTTACACATGTTGGTATCATTATAATCATTAAGTAATGGATATGAGTTAAGTTTTTTTCTTTTCATTAGACCCATATATTCGTGCCCAAAAGCTGAAACCGACTCGATCCGAACCTAAATCGGGTTTGGTCAATGGAATGAAAAACCGGGTTTGAAATCGGTTTTGATCAACCTTTATTTTTGCTTAATAACGAC
Organism: Erigeron breviscapus; assembly: GCA_034093135.1. Taxonomy (NCBI): domain Eukaryota; kingdom Viridiplantae; phylum Streptophyta; class Magnoliopsida; order Asterales; family Asteraceae; genus Erigeron; species Erigeron breviscapus. Next base: position 58,311,052 of record CM067173.1, read on the forward strand.
CCCGCCCCCGATATAGATCCGATCATAGGAACCGGAAACCGGAGTCGGTTTTAAACCGTCGGTTTTTTCAAAACTGAAGCTGGTTTTGGTCAAATCTGGTTTTTGATCGGTTTCGGTTTTTTGTCCCGTTTTTTCAAAACCATTTTTCTCCCACTCTCTAGTCCCAGTTAACTTCTTCGTTATATATTTTATTTATCGTCAAGAGCTTAATATAAGTTTTTCTTGCTTTAAAACATGATAACACCAATTATGAGGTTGATGGAAATACTAATTTACTTCCAAGTTTTCCCATATTTTATTTAAATAATGACCATGACAATGTGGAAGCTTATTTTATAGGAATTATATTTAGAGTGAAAAAAACAAGAATATGCTGCGGATCTGGTGGAGTCAGTGAGTCACCATTGGTGGTTGTTATGTCATTCGAAAGCGAGAATGTGGCAATTGGGTTCCCACTAGTTGCAAGGAAGTTTCCGCCTCTTGCTTTGTGCAACTATTATTATACTTAACTAAGAAGAAGAAAAGTGAAAACCTATACATATATATAGAGATCTAAATCACATAAGTATATTTTAACCTCTAGAGAATCTTAAACTTTAGTTTAACAACACTATTTATTGATTAAAAGTTGTAATTTATTGTTAAAACATACAACGTTTGAGAAGTAATGCTTTATATATAGGGGAAATCATTTTTATATCAAAATCTTTGATCAATATATGTTTTTCTTATTAATTTCTATTTTATATAAGTTAACTTGGTGTTAGCAAAGATTTACCGGCAAAAAGTCAACACATTAATACTTTTGCCCAACATAGTTAACTTATTGAAGTTTACGGATTTGAATTAAAACCATGTTTATTAAAATTTACTTTTGTGATAATTATAACGTGATATGTCAAGAAAAGTGCTATATATATGTTATGATAGATAAACGAAGAGTTTATGGGGAAGGCTTGTCCATTTTTAGATGAGCTTTTGCAACTTCAAAAGATTATGGAAGTTGAGATGTAACAATTTATGACTTCACAATATTGTTGTTGACATTGTCATATGGTCATCATGACCTAGTCATATGCTATAGTTTATATGGGTATGTTTGATGTGGTGTTTTTTCAACTTTTTAAACCTTATGGTTTTTATAAACCAAATTTTATAAGCTTTATTTGGTAAAAAAAACTTTGAGATCTATACAAAAACAGTCTGTTAAACCAAAAGTTCTACGGAGTATAAAGTAGTTTTTTAAACTAGGAGTAACATTTAAAAAAAGATAATTAATTTATATAATACCTCTTATATAATTGTATACCCGTATAATATAAAGGTTTAAATGGTTTATTATTTATTTGTATCTCAACTATGTCATTATATATTATTCCTTCTGTGACTCCTTCCTATATTTCATATCTAAATTTGACTTGTTAAGTCTTTTATTTTCAACTGATCAAAAAAGCTTCCTTGATCAAATGGGTAGATCAAGAAAACAACAGTCGCAGCTGCAACAGGAGCTGAATATACAATAACAATCCAATGTCGCATACCCAGACGGAGACTAAGTTCCCACTCCCGACCCATGTAACAAGCTACACCAAGTAAGAAGTGTAGAACAATTAGTTCATAAGGACCACCATTGTATAACCATTTATCAACATATGCTGCTTTCCATATTGGGTAAAAATGCAAACCTATAGCTGCAGAAGTAGGAATAATGGCATCCGAAATAATATTGTTTCCATAAAGTAGAGATCCAGAAACAGGTTCACGAATACCCCTGAAAATTTTTGTTTGTATTGTATAACACTTCATATAAAATATATGGACGGATTAAGTTTTAAATATATTGTTCATTAATATAATTTTCATCAACTATTATATAACACAAACAAAGATATTAAGTTTAAAGTTGAATGAAAAAGACTTACAAATCAAAAATTGGACATTTAATATGAGAAGATGGAGTAATAAACTTCCGTTCTAGTTATTTTATCAAACATTTTTACATAAACAAAAAACTCCAGCTACAAATTTCATATACAAATATACATCTCATCCTATATTATTTTACTTCTCTTATTTTTTTTTTTTTTTAAGTGTAAAAATGCAAACCTATAGCTGCAGAAGTAGGAATAATGGCACCCGAAATAATATTGTTTCCATAAAGTAGAGATCCAGAAACAGGTTCACGAATACCCCTGAAAATTTTTGTTTGTATTGTATAACACTTCATATAAAATATATGGACGGATTAAGTTTTAAATATATTGTTCATTAATATAATTTTCATCAACTATTATATAACACAAACAAAGATATTAAGTTTAAAGTTGAATGAAAAAGACTTACAAATCAAAAATTGGACATTTAATATGAGAAGATGGAGTAATAAACTTCCGTTCTAGTTATTTTATCAAACATTTTTACATAAACAAAAAACTCCAGCTACAAATTTCATATACAAATATACATCTCATCCTATATTATTTTACTTCTCTTATTTTTTTTTTTAAGTTTAAACAAAACAAACCTATGAGTCCAAAAAATGAAAAAAAAGACTGACGCTAACGGTTTTAAAAACCGAACACCTCTTCATAACACATCGAAAAGTCTCGTTGACAGCCCTCTTGTTAGCCATCAAAACTTTTTATTTTCCCCCAAATGAAAACAACTAACAAGCTCTCATTTTCAATTCTCCCGCACCTTTTTCTCACATAAAAATAAAAATTGGAAAAATAGAAACAAGGCAAATGTCAATGATTTTAACTCTAGCCCCACCAATCACATCCATCCATATCAGCATTCCAACACATCTTGGTGGGCCCATATCTACGTGGCGTACCATTACTGGAATTTATTTTTATGATATAGACATCTACATATCTACATCTACAATTTAAATACAAAAAAATAATTTGTCAATAAATGCAGATCCTTTTTTTGTTTTCCTTTATTATTAAACTTAAATAATTATTAAATAATACTAATCAAAAAATTCAGTTAACGAACCTTCAGGGAAACAAACTCTTTATAATAAAAAATAAAATAAAATAATAACAATAATAAACTATAAATCATATTGTATTTTGTTATAAACCAACTTTTTATAATAAAGTGAGAGATTAAACCAACAAAAGTTTGATTCTTTTTTACTAGATCTCTTCCCTCATTGTCACTCAAATCCCCCCAATATTTTCATAAATCTTCTTTATTATATATAACCAAATTTAACTCTTTTTTTTTTCCTCTCCAGAGTGAAATTAATTACTAAATTTGAGAAGAAAAAATATATAGCTTCAATAATTGCTGTATATCCATGTCAATTTCTCCCAGTTTCAGGTAATTTTAACACTTTTTATTCAGTTTTTTTATATATATTTTTATCGTAATAAATAACGATATATATATATATATATATATATATATATATATGTATATATAGCACAATTGCTGTGTTCCATGCTTTAATAGGTCAGGTTTATAGTGTTTATGTATCTGATATTAAAAAATTTTATAAGGTGAATTATTTTAGATTTTTAAGGTTATTTGGTTAGTTAAATATAGATTTTATTAAGTTTTATTGGCTAATTAATTTCAAGTGAAAATTTTGATAATTTTAACTGAATTTAAATGCAGGGGATTAATCTGAGGATTTTTTTAATATCAAAAAGTTGGAATTTTTGGTATATATATTGATTTGGTGATACAGAGGGTTTAATGGGTAAAGGAGGGGAAAATTATGGGAGGAAAGAGGGTTCGGGAAAATCGTTGAAAGATCCGAACCAGTACGCTGCGTGGGCGAAGGATGTGAAGGAATGTGAACTGAATTATGAGGTAGATAGTAAGAGTGGATTATCGGATAGCGAAGTTAAGAAGCGGTTATTGAAGTATGGGAGTAATGAGTTGGAAAAACATGAAGGGCAGTCGATATGGCGTTTGGTTTTGGATCAGTTTAACGATACGTTGGTTAGGATTTTACTTGCTGCGGCTGTAATATCGTTTGTGTTAGCGTGGTATGATGGTGAAGAAGGCGGTGAGATGGAGATCACGGCGTTTGTTGAGCCGTTGGTGATTTTTCTTATACTTATTGTTAACGCGATTGTTGGTGTTTGGCAAGAAAGTAATGCGGAGAAAGCTTTGGAAGCGCTTAAGGAGATTCAGTCGGAACAAGCGACTGTGATACGTAATGGTAAGAAAGTAAATGGTCTTCCTGCCAAGGAGCTTGTTCCTGGTGATATTGTTGAACTTCGGGTTGGAGATAAAATCCCGGCGGATATGAGGGTTATAAGGTTAGTTAGTTCGACTCTTAGAGTCGAGCAAGGGTCGTTGACTGGAGAGAGTGAGGCTGTTAGTAAAACTACTAAACCTGTTCCTGAAGAGTCGGATATCCAAGGGAAGAAATGTATGGTGTTTGCTGGGACAACGGTTGTAAATGGGAACTGTTTTTGTATGGTTACAGACACGGGGATGAATACCGAGATTGGAAAAGTGCATTCTCAGATTCAAGAGGCGTCTCAGAATGAAGAAGACACACCACTGAAGAAGAAGCTGAATGAGTTTGGAGAAGTTTTGACTATGCTAATTGGGTTAATTTGTCTTCTTGTTTGGCTAATCAACGTAAAGTATTTCCTCACATGGGAGTATGTTGATGGGTGGCCAAGGAACTTCAAGTTCTCATTTGAGAAGTGCACTTATTACTTTGAAATTGCTGTAGCATTAGCAGTTGCTGCAATCCCAGAAGGTTTGCCTGCTGTTATTACTACTTGTCTGGCCCTTGGCACACGTAAGATGGCTCAGAAGAATGCCCTTGTTAGGAAGTTACCTAGTGTCGAGACTCTTGGGTGTACAACAGTGATTTGTTCTGACAAAACTGGTACTCTCACCACTAATCAGATGGCTGTGGCCAAGCTAGTTGCCATGGGTCATGGGGCAAATTCTTTGCGATCATTCAATGTTGAAGGGACCTCATACAATCCATTGGATGGGAAAATAAAAGACTGGCCAGCTGGGAAAATGGATGCTAACCTTCAGACAATTGCAAAGATTGCTGCTTTGGCCAATGATGCAGGCATTGAACGATCGGAGAAAGGTTATGTTGCCACTGGAATGCCAACTGAAGCAGCACTAAAGGTATAGGAACTTAGAGAAGTCTGGTATTTTATATCTGTTGGAAACCTGTGTATCTTAGTAAGAATCGCACATTAGTATGTACTAACTTGAATTTCATTAAACCATGGTGCTTGATTGATGTTTTGGGACTGAAGAAATGGTTCAATTGTCGGTTTCTGTTTGCAGGTTCTTGTTGAGAAAATGGGTCTTCCAGCTGGATTGGGCTCTCGCTCATCTACAGGGGACGGTGACCTTATGGGTAAGTCACTACTCACTACGGTTTATTCTGTATTATCTGCTAATGCATATGAACTTACATGTTCCTACATCTTATCTGTATGACTTGCAGTTTGTTCTCAGCAGTGGAGTAAAACTGAAAACAGAATTGCCACCCTTGAGTTTGACCGTGATAGGAAGTCTATGGGGGTCATTGTCTCTAAATCTGGGAGAAATTCACTGCTTGTAAAGGTAATGTATTATTGTATTATGTTTTCTTTCCCAGTTCTATTTAAACCTGCTCAAAATCAAGCTGTAAGAAATAGGAGAATGTTAAATGAACCGGTTCACTTTTATGAAAAGTTGTACGATTTTCAAGACACAAAAGTAATCATTAATTAGTTAAATATTAACTACCATGCATGAGTTTCTACCCTGATGTAAGATTTGAGTTCCATATATGGTTAGCTGTATTAAAGAATGTGGTCAATGTTTTAGATTTCATGGGCATATTGACGAAGCTGCTTTTTATTTACACAGGGTGCTGTTGAGAATTTGTTGGAAAGGAGCTCCTACATCCAGCTGCTTGATGGTTCTGTTGTTGAACTTGACAACAGGTCCAAATCAGCTATCCTAGATAGTCTTCACGAGCTGTCCTCTTCTGCATTGCGTGTTTTGGGTTTTGCGTACAAGGAGGACCCTCCAGAGTTTATAACATACGATGGCGATGAAGACCATCCTGCTCATAATATTTTACTTGATCCATCTAATTACTCTAGAATTGAAAGTAATTTAATCTTTGCTGGATTAGCTGGACTCAGGGTGAGTACTGATATTCTTGTTATGCTTTCATTTTCCTATTGTTTGTTTAGTAGGGAGAACTTTTTGCTTTTTGTTTTGTGATTGAATGGACAATTACATTCCTTGTATATGTTCATACAAACACTGCCCAAGCATCTATAGCTACAAAGAGATTTCAACTGAATTTTGTGTTGATTTGTATTTTTCAAGGATCCCCCTCGAAAAGAAGTTCCCCAGGCCATTGAAGACTGCAGAATAGCTGGAATTCAAGTCATTGTCATCACAGGAGATAACAAGAACACAGCAGAAGCAATTTGTCGTGAAATAGGTGTATTTGGGCAACATGAGGACATCAGTTCAAGGAGCTTAACTGGAAGGGAATTTATGGATCTCAATCATCATGATCAAAAAGCTCATTTAGCATACAAAGGAGGTCTTTTATTCTCTAGGGCTGAACCACGTCACAAGCAAGAGATAGTGAGGCTGCTCAAAGATGCAGGTGAAGTGGTTGCCATGACCGGGGATGGTGTGAATGATGCACCTGCATTGAAATTGGCTGATATCGGAATTGCAATGGGTATTGCTGGTACTGAGGTATTTCTCTTTGCTCCTAAGTCCTAAAATATCTGGGTTGATTGCCTGTACATCTGTCCTAAAATTTTTGAGAATATATATGCGTATAACAGTATGATCATGTGCCACTTACTTTCACAACCGTACTTCCTGTTAGGCATTTTACCGGAAACAAACTCATACTTATTGAGTATGTTGTCAAAGAAACTAATGCTACTAAATAACTTTTTTTTACATTCAATTTGTGCAGGTTGCCAAGGAAGCTTCTGACATGGTTTTAGCAGATGATAACTTTAGCACAATTGTAGCTGCTGTTGGAGAAGGCAGGTCAATTTACAATAATATGAAGGCCTTTATCCGGTGCATTTCTCTTCCATATTGCCTTACCTTTGTAAAAGCTCTAATAACTTTTTTCTCTTTTAGGATATCATTTAAAGAAATCAAGATTTAGTTGATCAAAAAAAGTTGCTCTTTTAGTATATAGATTTTTATACTTCACTTGAATTTTCTTAAAACTAATTGTATTTTTGCTCTCTTGCCAGCTATATGATTTCTTCAAATATCGGTGAGGTTGCCTCCATTTTTTTAACTGCTGCCATCGGCATTCCAGAAGGTCTTATTCCCGTGCAGCTTCTATGGGTCAATCTTGTGACTGATGGACCACCCGCCACAGCCTTGGGTTTTAACCCACCTGACAAATACATCATGAAAAAGGCGCCACGCAGGAGTGATGATTCATTAATCAGTGCCTGGATTTTATTTCGCTATCTGGTATTGTTTTCTTTTATTACCATACATCACTTCCAACTAGAGATGGCAAATTTCAACTCAGTCCATCTATTTATGAATAGGCCCATTCAGTTTATGTTTGTGTTTTATCTCATGGTTCACACTTTACAGATGTGAAATTGAAAAAATAGTGGGTCGAATGGGTTTAGAGTCGCCCAAACCGTATCATTCATGCATAAAACCTCCTAGTTCATTTCATTCTAATATTTATATTATTACCGAAGCATTGTAAGTTTTGTAATCATATTTGACGAAACTTATGTATAAAAGCTTTAAAGGAAGATAGAATAGTGTTTTGGGTCAATACACACAGATTTGTACAAAAAGATACCCTTGCCCATTTTGCCTCCTGTACTACATCCCATTCTTATCTTGGAAAGATTTGCATAGTTGTTTAAGTTTTGAGTATTGACAAGTAAAAACTTATTATTTTGCGCAGGTAATTGGTCTCTATGTTGGCATAGCAACCGTGGGGATTTTCATTATATGGTACACTCATGACTCATTTTTGGGTATTGACCTCAGTCAAGATGGTCATACCCTCGTCACCTACTCCCAGCTTTCAAACTGGGGTCAATGCAAATCTTGGGAAAATTTCACTGTCTCACCATTCATAGCTGGAGACCATTTGTTCAAGTTTGACACTAACCCATGTGATTATTTCCAAGGTGGGAAAGTCAAAGCCATGACACTCTCTCTATCAGTATTGGTTGCAATCGAGATGTTTAATTCATTAAATGCGCTCTCGGAAGATGAAAGCCTTTTGACCATGCCACCATGGGTCAATCCATGGTTACTTTTAGCAATGTCAGTCTCCTTTGGGCTTCATTTCGTGATCCTATATGTCCCCTTCCTTGCACAAGTGTTTGGTATCGTTCCTTTAAGCTTCAACGAGTGGCTGCTGGTATTGGCCGTTGCTTTACCTGTTATATTGATTGATGAGATTCTTAAATTCGTGGGCCGGTTGACTAACGGAAGTCAAGTTAGCTCAAGACCTTCAAAGCGGAAAACAGAGTGATATCATAACTCAGATAAATGTGGCTAATGTTCCTATAATACCCATAAATTTGTTGACTGACATTATATTGCTTGTGATCCGGCCTTCTCTCAAGCCAATGGCCTTGTTGAAAATGGAAAGGGTAGGCCGGAGCATGGACAAATTTCTAGCAATAGTTTTGGTAGAAGTTAGCATGATCTTTTTTTTATTTTTTTTTTCTTTACTCCATATCATATTTCAGGACTTTTGGCAAAGCTGAAATTGGTTGGAACCAGAACGGAAACAATTTAAAAGTTATTCTCGCTTCTATTTAGTCGATGCAGTTTTCGTGTATGTATATCTGTTTGTGTAATCTCTTTACTCGCAACTTTGTGATTGTTGACGTTGATGGGGTTAGACAAGTAAGGAAGGTAAGGCTTCCAAACCTTGGAATGAGACCCAGGAAAGCTTAAGGCTAGACAAGTAAGGAAGGTAAGGCTTCCAAACCTTGGAATGAGACCCAGGAAAGCTTAAGGCTAGACAAGTAAGGAAGGTAAGGCTTCCAAACCTTGGAATGAGACCCAGGAAAGCTTAAGGCTAGACAAGTAAGGAAGGTAAGGCTTCCAAACCTTGGAATGAGACCCAGGAAAGCTTAAGGCTAGACAAGTAAGGAAGGTAAGGCTTCCAAACCTTGGAATGAGACCCAGGAAAGCTTAAGGCTAGACAAGTAAGGAAGGTAAGGCTTCCAAACCTTGGAATGAGACCCAGGAAAGCTTAAGGCTAGACAAGTAAGGAAGGTAAGGCTTCCAAACCTTGGAATGAGACCCAGGAAAGCTTAAGGCTAGACAAGTAAGGAAGGTAAGGCTTCCAAACCTTGGAATGAGACCCAGGAAAGCTTAAGGCTAGACAAGTAAGGAAGGTAAGGCTTCCAAACCTTGGAATGAGACCCAGGAAAGCTTAAGGCTAGACAAGTAAGGAAGGTAAGGCTTCCAAACCTTGGAATGAGACCCAGGAAAGCTTAAGGCTAGACAAGTAAGGAAGGTAAGGCTTCCAAACCTTGGAATGAGACCCAGGAAAGCTTAAGGCTAGACAAGTAAGGAAGGTAAGGCTTCCAAACCTTGGAATGAGACCCAGGAAAGCTTAAGGCTAGACAAGTAAGGAAGGTAAGGCTTCCAAACCTTGGAATGAGACCCAGGAAAGCTTAAGGCTAGACAAGTAAGGAAGGTAAGGCTTCCAAACCTTGGAATGAGACCCAGGAAAGCTTAAGGCTAGACAAGTAAGGAAGGTAAGGCTTCCAAACCTTGGAATGAGACCCAGGAAAGCTTAAGGCTCTCCTCAAGAAGGCTCTCCCTAGCAAGGCTCTACTCAGGAAGGTTCTCCCCAGCAAGGCTCTCCTCAGTGAGCCTAACCTTCGAATAATACATGTCTGGCCTATGGAGTGATTTTAAACCTTCATACTTATTTAAATCAACATCTGTATATTAAATGTCACCATGTGGCTGACTAACGTATAAATGCCTGACATCGAATGTTCTATATCTCTTTGGGATTTGGGCCAGGGCCCATACTCGGTATGGCCCAAAGTATGAGGTTGCCCTAATTTGATGGCCTATAAATACTCTTCATCATTGGCCGCCAGACATTCATTCAATTTTCATCATTTCATTCAATTCACAAATTCAATATAATCAGTACATTCATCTTCAATCATTCATTTATAACACAAAAACACTCATATTCATATCCTCAAAAGATCGAAACATCTCTTTGGGAAAATCATCATCCACCTTAGGTTCGTCAAGAACTTAGTAGGTTTGCACTCTTATTGAGGAGAATTTGATGATTTTCGTGGTTAACCCTTTTTTGTGATTGAGCTTAACTTTTCATGCTCAAACATTGGCGCCATCCGTAATTTACTGATTACTGACGGTTTTTTGTTGTTTCAAAGCAAAAATCTTCATCTTTTTTCTTGATTGTTCCTTGTTTGTTTCTTAGCTTCACATGGCTGAGGAATTCACTCATATTTCTAAGGTTATACCTTCTGGGTTGGGGAAGGGTGTTGATGGAGGTGAATCTCCAATAATGAATCTGGAAACCTCTGAGATCTCTGATATTCAAAATATCTCTGGTGAAAAATTTCAGATTTTGGTTCTAGATCTAGTGAAGTGGTAACAAATGCAACTGATGTTGTTTCTGGTGGTGGATCTAGGTTACCACCCAAGGTGAGCTTTGCATCTAGCCTTGGGTCTGGTAGTGCCAGTGTTGGATCACTCTTTTCCACACCTTCTATATCTCCTTTTGATCAAATGCCCTAGAGAAATTCTGAACACTGAGACAGTGTGTGCTACTTTCAAACCTCCCTCACCAATGGCCTTCAAGTCTGGGAAAAAGAACATGAATCAATATTGTGAATTCCATGAGGACCACGGGCATGATACTAATGCATGTAGACATCTAAAGTGGGAGATCAAGAGGGCATTGGATGAGGAGAAGCTTGAACACTTAGTCCCAGGAGCAAAGCAGGCAAAGAAGACCTTTGCATGGCAAAAGAAGGTGGTGGAGGAGGATGATGATCCAGGAGAGCCTGAAGGCCATGTATGTGACAACTCGTAATTTATTAACAACGGGTTAGTCCTAATCTCGATCATTTATATAATTTCGTCTAATTTAGAGATTATGACGTAGACTATTAGCTATTTAGACGGAATGCCGAGTCTTAAAATAACTTTAAATGAGATATTTAAAGGTTATGAATTTTGCACAGTATTAGACTGTCTAAACTTAATATTTCTAAAGTTTAGTTTAATTAAATTTTATTGTCTTGTCTTAACTAAAATGAGACGAGGGAAAATACCTCTACTTTACTTTTTGACTTTTAGGTCAAACGGTATTTAATCGTAAGCATTTTACCAAATTAAGGGTATTGGAAATATCCCAACTAAGGCCACATGGGCCGGTTTCCTTACTTGTGGTTAGTAATTAAACAACAAACATTTTCCCTCCTTCCTTCTTTCTTTTGATCGACCAACACCACACACAACACACACACATCACACAAAACACACATACATCAATCAGAATCTCTCAATCTCTTCTATCTTCTTATTCTAAATTGGTTTTGCAAGGGAAGAAATCATTTGGAGATTTTAAGGGTTTTATTATCATTATCAAACTTCATCATCACCATCTTCATCTTAGTCAATTATCTTCATATGTTTACTTACTCTTTTCTAGTCATTTCGAGTTTCTACATGGCCTAAAACGACTTAAAAATGGAATTAGGGTTTAAATAGGGTTTTGGTTTGATTTGATCGTTTCGGAAGATTCGATGATGTTATGGATGAAATTATGGGTTGGGTTATGTGTATTAATGGTTAATGATGTTTGGTTAGGCTTCAAATTGAGTTACAAACTCTTACGAGTCGTTTTGATTTGATTTGGGTCGAATTGGAGTGTTTTGGGTTTGGTTTTCTGCACTTGGAGCTGCAGGTGCAGGCTGCAGGAGGTGGCCACTGCGGCGCAGTGGGCATGGTTCCTCACTGCGGCGCAGTGGCAAGGTTGCCTTGACTGCGGCGCAGTGGATACCTTCTGTGAAATTATGGGTTGGGTTATGTGTATTAATGGTTAATGATGTTTGGTTAGGCTTCAAATTGAGTTACAAACTCTTACGAGTCGTTTTGATTTGATTTGGGTCGAATTGGAGTGTTTTGGGTTTGGTTTTCTGCACTTGGAGCTGCAGGTGCAGGCTGCAGGAGGTGGCCACTGCGGCGCAGTGGGCACAGCCCTTCCTCACTGCGGCGCAGTGCCATTGTACTGGTCCCTGGTTCGATTTAGCCCACTGCGGCGCAGTGAGCATGGTTCTGGCTCACTGCGGCGCAGTGGATACCTTCTGTGAAATTATGCGCGTCGATTTTTAAACATTAATAACTTTTAATCCGAAAGTCCAAATAAGTTATTTACTTTTGGTTGGTAAAATGAAAGTTTGAAACACATTCTCGGTTATGGCATTCTAGGGTCTATAGCTAAGTAGTTGTACGTAGGATACCCGTCGTCAAGGGATTTGATCCTTATTTTGGTAATGATATAATAGGTTTTGGATAACCAGGAGAATTGACTGTGGATCTTCTCGAGCTACATTATACCTTTTAGCACTTAGATCGCTAAGGTGAGTTTATGGCGCCCTTTTCCTTTTACTTTGGGCCTGAAAAGCATGTACTGTTGTATACACTATTTGTTAAATAAATGATTGTTTTGTGAGTATGTCATGTGATTTGGATACTTAGATCATTTGACTTAAATTTGCCATGTTGACGGCTGTCGAAAATGTGTATACGTGTCATTTATTAAATGTTGGGTAAAATGACGTTGAATTGCCGTGTGATGGCTGATTAAGATGTTTCTTTGTGTTTGACAAACTAAAATGTTTCCCCCTATTGGTTAAATTGTCGGATGTTGTATTCTGACTGTCTTGGTTAAATTGTCGGATGTTGTATTCTGACTGTCTTGGTTAAATTGTCGGATGTTGTATTCTGACTGTCTTGGTTAAATTGTCGGATGTTGTATTCTGACTGTCTTGGCTAAGGTCCGCACCCATTTAGAACGGAAACCTGTGCGAGGCATATTGGCTGATACTGTCGGATGTTGTATTCTGACTGTCATATGCTGTCAGATGTGGTATTCTGACTATCTTGTAATAAAAATATTGTTAGATGTAGTATTCTAACTGTCTGGTCATTTATAACTACAGGTCATTGTGTTGTATCAATGACGACTAAACATTTGGTCAAACACACTGTAAGCTCACCAACTATTTCGATAGTTGATCCTCTCAAATTTCATGCTTTTCAGGGAACCAACAGTAAGTGTTGGAAGCGTGTATGGCATTTTAGAAGCCATCTTTTGAACTTGGACGTACAATTAGCGTCAGACTTCTGAGGACTATCGTATTATTAGTCCTAATTGTACTAGACTGTCCAAATGTTATGTTTGTTTTTAGTGGGCCCATTTCCATTTGAGAATAGTTTGTATCCGTGTTTTGGGGCCCACATCCGAACGATTATACTTGTAATAAACTTGTATTTGGATTAATGGATGTAATCTCTATTTACCTTCTGATTAGTACGCAATTACTTGTTAACCCTGTATTTCCGCTACAACGGGGTGTGACAATGTATACATGGTCCATGAATAAGACAAATGACAAGACTCTAAGTTAGTATAGGTCCTAGCCTCCCTCCTTTGAGAATCATCCTTCCCCCTTCTCTGAAGCATCTTGATGTAAGCTACTTTGCTAAGAAGTATCACTTTATATATTTTTATGTCATTTTACTTCAACTATGGTTATGTTTGTTGGTCTGATCATGTATCCCAACCTCATCATCAATGAGATATCATTCTCTTTTCTAAAATAATTGGTCAATAAATTGTTGTAAGTATATTTTGGCTATGAGACAAGTTAGAAGGGTAATCCCAATGAAAATTCCAGAAGTCAAGTGCTAAGATGGAAGAAAGAATTCTTAGCCAACTTCTGACACGGATTATAAAAACCCAAGTACTTGTAAAGGCAAGACAGACAAACCAAGTGCCTAAAGGCTAAGACATACCTCATATGTATGAGTGGAAACTTCAAAAAGGATAAAAGCTACAAAGCAATCCCCAACTAACACTTAAAATGAGTTTCATCTTCCTCGCCCATAAGGATAGACATTTCTCATAGGAAAAGGATAAGTAAGAATAATAATATAAAATGAACATCTAAGCTAAGCTTGGCTAACACTTAGAAAATTTTCATTTTTTCTCATCTATTGGATGGGAGTAGAGTGCTTCTCGCTGGAAGCAAGACACAAATTAAACAAAGTCTCACCAAGTGTGAGTCCCAAGTGTAACAAGCCAAAACTGGGCCCTGCTGAACACTAATAAAAATTTATTCATCTTTTTATTCATCGGATAAAAAGGTAGGCACTTCTCATCGGGAAGTGATATTTTTATTCATCTTTTTGTTCATCGGACAAAAAGGTAAGCACTTCTCATCGGGAAGTGATATTGATGAAGGGACAGCGAAGAAATTACTCCACCCACATCAAATTTACGTCTTATTCATTCATCGGATGATAAGATAAGCGTTTCTCATTGGGAAACGGCGCGCATAAAATTTAGTCATCTTTTTATCGAATAAAAAAGTAAACACTTCTCATCAGGAAGTGACAATACTCGCGAGTAATAAAGTTTTTAAGATCCAGTCAGGACAAAAATAAAATAAAATAAAATAAAATAAAATTCAACATGCAAATTTCAAGTCAAGAAACCTTTTGCAATTGAATTTGGGGGACCTGATATAGGCAAAGCCATATATAAAGGAGACATTAAGGAGCTACAAATGGTTGTCTTAGAGGTGTACAAGGAAAGTGATTCCTTGTCAGAAGAAATAACAAGTGGAAGGGAGAGCCTTCCCCTAGCAACACTTCTTCCAGGCAAAATGAATAATAAAAAACTTCTCTAACACAAAGGACTTAGAGAGGCATTGTCTTTCTTTGTTTTCTACAAATATTTTCTATACAACATACTTATGCTTTATATATATACAAACCACTATGTCGAAGCAAGCAGGAAATATGTATACCATATATGTATGTCAAAGGAGAAGCTGCGAAGGAGCAGCCAACAGAGCAACATATATGTGTATAGTATAATATGTGCTCAGGTCACGAATTAAGGCTGAAAGTCAAAAGGCCCAGGGCCTGGTCAAATGATTGTAATGGGCTTAATTGCTTAAAGCCCACCTTTCTTCACTGGTAGTCGTCGAAGTCAGCAAGGAATCAAACCGATCCTGTGAAACACATATATCAATATGTGTTTTATATAATATTTCATACATATGTATATATGTATCAAAGCTAACATTTATTTAATATATAAGAACTGCCAAAAAATTGAAGAGGAGTTATATTGAGTTTCAATTGAAGGCAATGAAGCTTCAATAAGCTTTAGATAAATCAGACCTCCAGTGAGCCTTGACAAAGTTTTATCTAAATCGAGGTGAGAAGCTCGGAGTGGGCCCATGAGAGGCAGCAAAGCTCATGAAGCCATCGAGCCTTCAGAAAAAGACAAGAAAGGGAGAGAGGCTGGCGAAGCTATGCCTAGGAAAGCCTCCAGTGAACCTTTGGGTTGTCGAGCCTTCAAGATTTAATTAAGAGAGAGAGAGTGGCGAGTTTTGAATGCCTTGGCTGGCCCCCAGCTCTATCAAAGATAAAGAGTTTATCCCTTGGAAAGCCTTGGTCGAGCCTTAAGGAAAAGACAAAATACCAAGTGAGGCTCGAAGTGGGCCCCAACCTAACCTTCAGCCGAGGTGAGCCTTCACAAAAAGACAAAAGAAAGGTTCGATTGAGACCTCCTAAAAATATCAAAGTTCTTGTGAAGTTTTCCAATGGCCAGACTCCAAATTCTCTTTTAGATTAAATCTAAGATTAAGATAAGGACAAAACTAACAAAGGTTAGAGCGGGGCCCAGGAAAGTCTCAGCGGCGAGCCTCTAGCGAAGCATAGACAAAAGGACAAAAAGATGTCACAACCAGCGAGCTTAGGGAGGTAAGAGGCCGTCGAGCCTTTGCTGAGGAAAGCCTTCAGCGAGGTGGCGAAGTGAAAAGAAGAAATCAACAAGATCTACACCTCTCTTCTCCTTTTTCCTTCAATCACAAATGAAGAAAAGAAAAGTAATAAGCAAAGATCCTTTCTTCTCAATATGTGTGTACGTACACACACACACACACACACACACACATATATATATATATAAAATAGAGAGAGAAAAAACATAAAGATGAGAAAAAGGATAAAGAAAGAAGAAACAAGAAAGCAAGAAACATCTATACCTCTTTTTCTTTTCCTTTCAGCCGATCCAAAATAAAGAGAAGGCTTTTTACTCCTTTTCAATATTTAAATCTGTCTCCTACTAGATTGTCGATCCAAGAAGAGAGAAAAAAGAAAAGAAAGTTAATTCCAATGAAGAATGAGATGGAAGGAGCAGAAAGAAGAACTTTCTTTTTTCTTTGTAATTTCGGTGGATACAAGAAAAAACAAAAGGAAAAGATAAATCTGGTTAAATAAGAAAGGATTCATACCTTTCCTATCTTTTGTATATCTTCGCCGACCCACAAAAGAAATGAACAAAAAATCTTCCTTGCCCACCACCTATAGCCACTGATCTAAAAATAAAAGAAGATAAAAATCCTTGATCTTGGAAAAAATACGAGGAGAAGTAAAAATATATAGAAGTTTGAATCCAAGTTTTGAAAAAAACTTATCTTTAAACTTGGGGGACTTGATGGGTTATGGTAAGATTTCATCAAATCAAACCCCAATATATGTGATGGTGAGTTTGCGAAGCAAAAGAAAGGGAAACCTGGTCGAAGCTTAAAGGCAGACTTGGCAAAGAAGGCCTGTTCGAGCCTTGGCAAAGAAGGTTTCAACGAAGTTATGCAAAAAAGAGCCTCAGCGAGGCCTAAGCGAAGTTTGGGCAGGAGAGAGGCTTTGGCGAAGTGGACCCCAAACAACAAGGCTTTCACCGTGGAAGCTAGGGAATGTCAATATTCCAAGCGTAGCCTGGAGAGGCAGTAGAGTGAATGCTTTTCAGGAAAAAGAGAGACACGGGCTAAGGCAGGAAACCAACTGGGCCTGGGCCCATGTGTCAAAGTTTAAGGAAGGATGGACTTTCACCAAGTCAGATCAAGGGCCGACAGGAGAAGCATGCGTCTAAGCTTTGACATTTATTACATACATATATTTGGAAGCCTCACCTTAATTTACTTTTCGGCTGCCAAAAGTAAAGAAAAAGAGAGAGAAAGATAAACTTACCTTTTTTCTTTGAATGCCAATTCCAAGAAGGAAAATGAGGAGTAGTTGGTCTTATCAATTTCTTGTTCCTGCCGATGTCAAAGGTAGGATAAAAAGAAAAATATGAAAGTTTGAATCCAAGTATTTGAAAGAAAATCCTTACCTTCAAACTTGGGGGACTTGATGAGATAGGTGAGATTCACCAACCCCAATTACTAGATTTCTATGTAAATCCAAGAGAATCATCTAGCCTTAGGAAAAGACAAAGAGTGTCAAGGCTGGAAGTGGGCCCCATGAGAGCCTTCATCTAGCCTTAGGAAAAGACAAAGAGTGTCAAGGCTGGAAGTGGGCCCCATGAGAGCCTTCATCTAGCCTTAGAAAAAGACAAAGAGTGTCAAGGGTGGAAGTGGGCCCCAGGAGAGCCTTCATCTAACCTTAGGAAAAGACAAAGAGTGTCAAGGCTGGAAGTGGGCCCCATGAGAGCCTTCATCTAGCCTTAGGAAAAGACAAAGAGTGTCAAGGCTGGAAGTGGGCCCCATGAGAGCCTTCATCTAGCCTTAGAAAAAGACAAAGAGTGTCAAGGCTGGAAGTGGGCCCCAGGAGAGCCTTCATCTAACCTTAGGAAAAGACAAAGAGTGTCAAGGCTGGAAGTGGGCCCCAGGAGAGCCTTCATCTAGCCTTAGAAAAAGACAAAGAGTGTCAAGGCTGGAAGTGGGCCCCAGGAGAGCCTTCATCTAGCCTTAGGAAAAGACAAAGAGTGTCAAGGCTGGAAGTGGGCCCCATGAGAGCCTTCATCTAACCTTAGGAAAAGACAAAGAGTGTCAAGGCTGGAAGTGGACCACAGGAGAGGCTTAAATAAGACAAAGAACCCTTGGTGAGGCTTAGGAAAGGACAAAAGAGTATTGAGCCTTATAGTGGGGCCCATGAAGGCTTAAGGCTTGACAAGTAAGGAAGGTAAGGCTTCCAATCCTTGGAGTGGGACCCAGGAAAGCTTAAGGCTAGACAAGTAAGGAAGGTAAGGCTTCCAAACCTTGGAATGAGACCCAGGAAAGCTTAAGGCTAGACAAGTAAGGAAGGTAAGGCTTCCAAACCTTGGAATGAGACCCAGGAAAGCTTAAGGCTAGACAAGTAAGGAAGGTAAGGCTTCCAAACCTTGGAATGGGACCCAGGAAAGCTTAAGGCTCTCCTCAAGAAGGCTCTCCCTAGCAAGGCTCTACTCAGGAAGGTTCTCCCCAGCAAGGCTCTCCTCAGTGAGCCTAACCTTCGAATAATACATGTCTGGCCTATGGAGTGATTTTAAACCTTCATACTTATTTAAATCAACATCTGTATATTAAATGTCACAATGTGGCTGACTAACGTATAAATGCCTGACATCGAATGTTCTATATCTCTTTGGGATTTGGGCCAGGGCCCATACTCGGTATGGCCCAAAGTATGAGGTTGCCCTAATTTGATGGCCTATAAATACTCTTCATCATTGGCCGCCAGACATTCATTCAATTTTCATCATTTCATTCAATTCACAAATTCAATATAATCAGTACATTCATCTTCAATCATTCATTTATAACACAAAAACACTCATATTCATATCCTCAAATCAAACGAAGATTTCCAATTTAAAAATTTCATGATGATAAAGTTGGAGCCTTTTTTTCAACTTCTTTGACATCTCTCCATGATCAATTGTTGGTGATATCTTATATAGTTTGATTAAGCTACCAGTAAAAGTTAGTATTACTATTACTTTAATTGTGAACTTTTATGTGTTATGAGATAAAAACAAAAAGGGAGAGTGATGAAGTTTGGGTAACTAGATCTTTTTGGTAAGGAGGGACTGAGGTTTAAGTGTTTGTATGACAAACGGACTTGATATTAAAATTGGGAGGACGAATTTGCAATTAGAATAAAAATGGGTAGATTGAATTACAATGAGTGACTGACACGTAGGCAATTGCAAAAAAGGGTGGATTCCTTAGAACAAAAATCATCATACCATATTAACCTCTTATAATAGTCAAATCAAACGAAGATTTTCAATTTAAAAATTTCATGATGATAAAGTTGGAGCCTTTTTTTCAACTTCTTTGACATCTCTCCATGATCAATTGTTGGTGATATCTTATATAGTTTGATTAAGCTACCAGTAAAAGTTAGTATTACTATTACTTTAATTGTGAACTTTTATGTGTTATGAGATAAAAACAAAAAGGGAGAGTGATGAAGTTTGGGTAACTAGATCTTTTTGGTAAGGAGGGACTGAGGTTTAAGTGTTTGTATGACAAACGGACTTGATATTAAAATTGGGAGGACGAATTTGCAATTAGAATAAAAATGGGTAGATTGAATTACAATGAGTGACTGACACGTAGGCAATTGCAAAAAAGGGTGGATTCCTTAGAACAAAAATCATCATACCATATTAACCTCTTATAATAGTCAAATCAAACGAAGATTTTCAATTTAAAAATTTCATGATGATAAAGTTGGAGCCTTTTTTTCAACTTCTTTGACATCTCTCCATGATCAATTGATGGTGATATCTTATATAGTTTGATTAAGCTATCAGTAAAAGTTAGTAATACTATTACTTTAATTGTGAACTTTTATGTGTTATGAGATAAAAACAAAAAGGGAGAGTGATGAAGTTTGGGCAACTAGATCTTTTTGGTAAGGAGGGACTGAGGTTTAAGTGTTTGTATGACAAACGGACTTGATATTAAAATTGGGAGGACGAATTTGCAATTAGAATAAAAATGGGTAGATTGAATTACAATGAGTGACTGACACGTAGGCAATTGCAAAAAAGGGTGGATTCCTTAGAACAAAAATCATCATACCATATTAACCTCTTATAATAGTCAAATCAAACGAAGATTTTCAATTTAAAAATTTCATGATGATAAAGTTGGAGCCTTTTTTTCAACTTCTTTGACATCTCTCCATGATCAATTGATGGTGATATCTTATATAGTTTGATTAAGCTATCAGTAAAAGTTAGTAATACTATTACTTTAATTGTGAACTTTTATGTGTTATGAGATAAAAACAAAAAGGGGGAGTGATGAAGTTTGGGCAGCTAGATCTTTTTGGTTAGGAGGGACTGAGTTTTAAGTGTTTGTGAGACAAAAGGACTTGATATTAAAATTGGGAGGACGAATTTGCAATTAGAATAAAAATGATTAGATTGAATTACAATGAGTGACTGACACGTAGACAATTGCAAAAAAAGGTGGATTCCTTTAACAAAGAGAGAGATGATGATATGACGGACATTGTTTGAAAATTGAAAACTCTTCTCGAGGGCCCTAAAAGACATATTCTTGGCATATAAAGTAATAAACACCGCAAAGAAATACTAGCATCCAATCCATCCATTGAAGTTACTTGCTACTATTTTGAAATAGAATTTTAGAATTGCTCTAAAAAAAACCATAAAGTGAAAACCGGTGGTCCGACCTTTGTTCATAGGGTTTTTTTCTTCTGTCTCGAAAAACGATAATCGGCACGAGTTTTTTTCAACTTTTTTGCAATTTTAACAGTTAAAGTTTCGGGTAGATTCTATATAGTGTTAATTGTTAGTTATCTAATATTTCTTTTTGTAACTATAATTGTATTTTTTGGCCTCTAACAAATAACATCTAGCATGTGACTAGATAGTCCTTGTTATATATAGAGGGGTTTGTCTTTGCGTTTATAAAATAGATTATGCGTTTAAAAACTACGTTTTGATAACACGCGGATAATCACTTGTTTTGTCAAATACATTTTTTATGCAAATGCAATATTCACATAATCAACTCAAAACACAATCTCAAACACCCTCATAATACACTGTTACCATTAAAAACAATTTGAAACAGATTTTTCACAAGTAAAATATAAGCAATGTTCCAGTAACAACTTTTATTTTACATAAAACTTGTATAAGTATTGCAAAAATCAAGTAACGATTAATTTCTTGATGTACTCGTGTAAGATGTTTCGCAAATCTAACAAAATAAAACACAAAGTAGTCACAAACCTTTACTATAGGAAGTAGGAACATTTCGAAGGACTAAACAAACATTTTAAAAGATTAGTTTGAAAATAATGACAAGATACCTTGATTAAGTTCAAACACTATCTTAATTTTTTTTTTAAAAACCGGGTTTATTTCTACACGGGTCGGGTCTCATAAAATCAAAAACCCTATTATTCAATCCCAATAATAGGTCAGAGGTCATGGGTTCGATCCTCATGCCCAGCAAGGCTGGAGGTCCTTTTCTACCTTTGGTAGAACCTGGAAGCAGTCTCTCTACCTTTGGTAAGGAAGAGTCTCTCTACCTTTGGTAGAACCTGGAAGCAGTCTCTCTACCTTTGGTAGAACCTGAAGCAGTCTCTCTACCTTTGGTAGAACTGGAGGTCCTTTTCTACCTTTGGTAGAACCTGGAAGCAGTCTCTCTACCTTTGGTAGGGGTAAGACTGTCTACATATCAACCTCCCCCATACACCGTCGAAGACGGTATTGGGACCCAAAAACCCGTGGAAGACGGCATTGGGAGTTACTAATCATCTTCATCATCTCTCCTAAAACCCTAAAATAGCAAAAACCTCCACAAACACAAACACAAAAACACACACACACACACACACACAGAATGACCTTCTTTGATCTAAACATCCCATACACAGACTCTCCATCACACAAAACCACACGTCTCAAACAAACAATCAAACTCCTCGAACTCGGCTACTCCGGCGTGGCATACACGCGCACTATCACCGGCGTGATGTCAGAATCACACCGTTGTTCAATCTCCTTATTCCCACTTTCATCTATTCTCAAACTTTCTCCCTCTATTTTAACCTCCGTTAACCTCCACCGTCGTTTGTTGGATATTCCGTTAAGTACTCCGTTCCGTCAATACACACGTGTCACGGTTGTCGTTGATTCGGTTGCGCAAGGCGCCGCGCTTAATTCGGGCAACCCGGTTATTAAAAGTTATGATCTTGTTGCTGTTTTGCCTTTGAAACAAGATGTTTTTGATCAAGCTTGTAAAAATTATGAGGTAGTAATAGTTTTAGTATAATGTGTATGTATATATGTATATATCGTGTTGTTTGTCGATAATTTATGGATTTTGCGATAATAACGTTTATACGCTGCATAAAAGTATTGTATAATGTGTGTTTTATCATATTAATGATAGCTGTAGTCAGCAAAATTCTTGAATTTTGGTTGCTTGTCTTAGCTATTGTTATATTTTGTTTATTAAAATTATATATATGAATGAATGAATGAATGAATGAATGAATGAATGAATGAATGAATGAATGAATGAATGAATGAATGAATGAATGAATGAATGAATGAATGAATGAATGAATGAATGAATGAATGAATGAATGAATGAATGAATGAATGAATGAATGAATGAATGAATGAATGAATGAATGAATGAATGAATGAATGAATGAATGAATGAATGAATGAATGAATGAATGAATGAATGAATGAATGAATGAATGAATGAATGAATGAATGAATGAATGAATGAATGAATGAATGAATGAATGAATGAATGAATGAATGAATGAATGAATGAATGAATGAATGAATGAATGAATGAATGAATGAATGAATGAATGAATAAATGAATGAATGAATGAATGAATGAATGAATGAATGAATGAATGAATGAATGAATGAATGAATGAATGAATGAATGAATGAATGAATGAATGAATGAATGAATGAATGAATGAATGAATGAATGAATGAATGAATGAATGAATGAATGAATGAATGAATGAATGAATGAATGAATGAATGAATGAATGAATGAATGAATGAATGAATGAATGAATGAATGAATGAATGAATGAATGAATGAATGAATGAATGAATGAATGAATGAATGAATGAATGAATGAATGAATGAATGAATGAATGAATGAATGAATGAATGAATGAATGAATGAATGAATGAATAAGAACAATTTTATTTTACATAAAACTTGTATAAGTATTGCAAAAATCAAGTAACGATTAATTTCTTGATGTACTCGTGTAAGATGTTTCGCAAATCTAACAAAATAAAACACAAAGTAGTCACAAACCTTTACTATAGGAAGTAGGAACATTTCGAAGGACTAAACAAACATTTTAAAAGATTAGTTTGAAAATAATGACAAGATACCTTGATTAAGTTCAAACACTATCTTAATTTTTTTTTTAAAAACCGGGTTTATTTCTACACGGGTCGGGTCTCATAAAATCAAAAACCCTATTATTCAATCCCAATCATC
This sequence comes from Erigeron breviscapus, assembly GCA_034093135.1. Lineage (NCBI taxonomy): Eukaryota > Viridiplantae > Streptophyta > Magnoliopsida > Asterales > Asteraceae > Erigeron > Erigeron breviscapus. The sequence continues at coordinate 58,334,632 of CM067173.1, forward strand.
TTCATCATCTCTCCTAAAACCCTAAAATAGCAAAAACCTCCACAAACACAAACACAAAAACACACACACACACACACACACACACACAGAATGACCTTCTTTGATCTAAACATCCCATACACAGACTCTCCATCACACAAAACCACACGTCTCAAACAAACAATCAAACTCCTCGAACTCGGCTACTCCGGCGTGGCATACACGCGCACTATCACCGGCGTGATGTCAGAATCACACCGTTGTTCAATCTCCTTATTCCCACTTTCATCTATTCTCAAACTTTCTCCCTCTATTTTAACCTCCGTTAACCTCCACCGTCGTTTGTTGGATATTCCGTTAAGTACTCCGTTCCGTCAATACACACGTGTCACGGTTGTCGTTGATTCGGTTGCGCAAGGCGCCGCGCTTAATTCGGGCAACCCGGTTATTAAAAGTTATGATCTTGTTGCTGTTTTGCCTTTGAAACAAGATGTTTTTGATCAAGCTTGTAAAAATTATGAGGTAGTAATAGTTTTAGTATAATGTGTATGTATATATGTATATATCGTGTTGTTTGTCGATAATTTATGGATTTTGCGATAATAACGTTTATACGCTGCATAAAAGTATTGTATAATGTGTGTTTTATCATATTAATGATAGCTGTAGTCAGCAAAATTCTTGAATTTTGGTTGCTTGTCTTAGCTATTGTTATATTTTGTTTATTAAAATTATATATATGAATGAATGAATGAATAAGTAAATTATATTTTCTAGACATCAAAGTTGGACGTCTTAACTACAAACGGGGTTTAGGAATGTGGAATTAGTGCATACATTAAAAATGTGGGTTTTGCTCGATGGTGTGTCTCGGAAATTCGACATGTTGAAAGTATTCATCTGTATAATTACATGGCACATTTTCCTTTTTGTTTTGTTTTGAAAATGTCGAACTTAGTGTAGTAGGAAAAACTTGGTATGTTGTTTTAGAAATGGATACTCTCTCTGGGACAAATTAAAATAGAAAGATGAATATTTTTTTGAGACAGGGGAGTAATCTATATAAAAAATGCTAAATCTGTTTATAATGATAAATGTTATTCACTTACTTCTAAAGGAAGATAATAATGATTCGATGATCAGTGATGATCTAGTAGGAAATAAAGTATTATAATTGTTACAAGTAGTGCATTACTTTTATAAACTAGACAAAAGGTACCACAATTTGTTGATAACATAATTATTATTAATAATAAGGATGTCGTGTCTGTTTGTGTATAGGTTGATATAATTGCTATAGATTTTTCGGAGACTCGGTTCCGGCTGAAGCAACCCTTAATTAAGGCTGCAATTGAGGTTATTGATCTATAAATACTGATGTTGATGTTGTATCTCATCCTGTTTGAATACATTGGACCTATTTGGCTTAGCTTATCAAGGAGGTTTAATAACCTATTAGCTTATTAAGAGCCTAATAAAATTGTTTTTCATTCAAACAGCTTATCAGCCTATTACCCTTAATAAGCTGATTTTAAAAGCCAAAGATGCAGAGCTTTTTTAGATTCGCTTACCTTGATAATTTTTTTGCTAAAAAGCACAAGGCTCAACAAAAGAAGCTTAGCCAAGCAGGCCCATTGATATAAGAGCTCTTTCTATTTTTGGTTCACTTTGCTAATTGATTTTGAGGAATATATTTTTTATTATTGTTGATGTGCAGAGAGGAGTGTATTTTGAAATTACATATTCCGGTCTTATTATGGATGCTCAGTTGAGAAGGCAGATGATATCGAATGCTAAGGTATGAAAGATCTTATATTGTGTGTCTGTATGAGTGTGTTTGTATACATTAATCTCAAGAAAAGCTATCTGCAGTTGTTAGTGGATTGGACACGAGGAAAGAATATCATCTTCTCAAGTGCCGCGCCTTCTGTAACTGAACTTAGAGGACCATATGATGTTGCAAATTTGGCGTGTCTACTTGGGTTTTCCCTGGAACGTGCCAAGGCATCTGTTTCAAAAGCATGTAGGTATGAGCACTTAGAAATGCTTCTATAATCCAGTTATATAGTTATTCTTCATTTTGCTAAAGCCTGAAATACGGTTTTCATATTGATCTGCAGATCTCTACTAGAAAGCTCTTTAAGGAAGAAGAAGTTCATTAAAGAGGCTATCAGGATTGAATTATTATCACAAGCTGAGCAGACTGACGGTTTTGATGACTGGCTCAATTGGGACCCCATCTCCAGTGGTGAAGGTGATTTGCAATTAGATGACATGGCAAAGTCGTTTGCAGCCTCAAATAGAGAGTCAAAAAAGGTGAAAGCTATTGACTTCGTTACAATTATGGATGAATTGCCATCACATGGATTGCAAGTTAAAGACATGCTGTATGAATCAAATTTAGATTCTAAGCTACAAGATCAACCTAAGAATGACCAGACTTCGGTGATGGATACTCTGGACGAGGATCATCTAAATATTGTTAACTCTGAACCCTCGTTAGCAAATGAAAAATTTGAAGTTATAGATAGTGTTAAAGGGGGTGAAAGTTGTGATATGGTTATAGAAGAAGAACCCAAGATACCAACCGACTCGAATGCATGCGTTTCTTGCCCTGAAGATGTGCAGCAAAATCTTCAAGCAGAAGTTCATGAGGCATACAAAGAAAAAGCCAGCGATGAGGATGGAAATGCAAATATACATGTCAGTGATGAGAAAGGAACTGAAAGTATCTTTAGTGGTCCTTCAACTGCAGGAATTGCGAAATCATTTGATGATAATCCTTCCACTCTCCAGTGTGAAGAAGCCAACGATTTTTCTTCAGGTGCTCTTATATGTTCGCCAATGATTGCATCAACCAAAGCAGGTATTGTGCAAAATTATGTTGATAGGCTATTGTTTGTTTGACCCATGCAAAATAGTCTTTATATGAATAAGTTTCATGGGTGTTTTATTGAATAGATATGTACCATTCGTTAGATAAGGATCCGGATTGGGAGTTTAGTAGGGTATGGATTTCTTTTACGTAAGTCCATGTAAATAAGGTTAGAATGTGGAGGTTAATTATGCTTATCATCATTGTGGAAATTATCTGAATGGGGAGCATCAGTAGGAGTATTCACTTATCTTTTTAACATAGGTCATGTCTTGTTAACACTGTCTATTTCAGATATTTACGAAATTTATCATTTTTTTTTTCTCTCTCTTGGTCCTATCATTGTTCTAATCTGATGCATCTTTGTTTGAAGAGGTTCTGGAAAGAGAAAACATAAGGGATACAGGAGATAATATTGGCGTTACACCAGAAAGCTCATCCTTGCCCTTATCTGGTGTATCTTTGAGTGAATCTGTTCCCAAAGAACATTTGAGTGTAACAGGGGAAGATGTTTCCATTTTGCCTTCTTGTACAATGGCCACTTTGGGATCTGATGATGAGCTGCAAATAAATGGTGCTAATTCAGCTGTTTATGAGCCATTGGAAGATGTGTCAATGGAAGTCGAAGTAGAGCCAAAAGATGATGGCCAAATGAATCATCTGTACACAGAGAAGTCTTCATCAGGTACCCGGTCATCTTAGCAAAGCCTTATCAGCTGTAAATTTACCGTTTGTTACCTTGAGTGGGAGTTAGTCAGAAGGATGGTCCAGGAAAGTTAGTTAAGCGGTCGAAATGGGTCCGGGTTAATTTGGCTAGTCTTTAGATAAGGGTCAAAATGAGTCTGTTCCGCTTGACTTTGAGCACCTTCTGTTCAAAGTTATTAAATTTATATTAACTAGTTAGTTACTTTGTCAAATATGATCAATAAAATTGTATATTCTAATGATAGTCTACGTATTTGATTTAAACAATTTAGGAAGGTTTATGCAATACAAATACACTATGGGCAACCTCTCCCTCTCCGAATATGTGTTTAAGCTAGTTTTTTAAGTTTGCCTGTTTGACCTATTACAAACGTCAATAATTTGAGTGATGAATCTACCGATTCATCCTGTATATGAGTGGAATTTGCCACCTTTAGTAGAGAAAGAGGTTCTTCTCAAATTTATTATTTCTAAGCGTTAATGTTTCTCATGCTACTGAGCATGTAGATTTTTTCTGTCCTTGTGGTTTTAATTTCTCTTCAGCAATCTAGTTCACGAACTGGATTTTGCTTTTTATTACATGTTATTCCGTACTGGATGCTGAAGATTCCAGTTTGGAATTCACTAATCATGCATCGATTTTCTTATCTTTTCCAAAATTTATCTATTTCCTGTTCTTGAAATTTTTTCTTGTCCTTCTCTGTAACCACCGCCATTCGTAAATAGGGTATATTATACTATATTCCTCCCCCTTAAATGATCGTATCTTTCATTGCCTTCCGATGCATGGAAGTGTACTTAAATTGGATCAAATGATATGTTACGCAACTTCTCATCTCCCATAAAATGACCTGTTTTTCTGCTATTTTATGGCCTTGTGCAGAGAGGGTTGGAAGAAAGCAAGGAAGTTCACATGGAAAAGTATCATTTCCTTTTAAGCGCTTGTTGAAACCATCACATTTCAAGAAAGTTAGAAAGCACAAAAGGAAAGGCTCAATTTTGTAAGTGTTATCTATAACTTGTTTCTTTATTTCTTTTACAATGCCATGTATGATGATAAAAACGAAACGCAAAGAATACCATATGGAGTTGACCATAAGACAATGAGGAGATCTGACAAATTAAATGAATAACTAAGCAATCTGATGATGTTCGTAATTTCTTATTGAGCCCGCTATAAAGGACATGACAATAAATGAATCCCGAAAGCTCATATGATGAAATGATTATTCAACAATGTATAGATATGGCTATGGTTTAAGGTATAAGATGATCCGGAAATTATTGACTAATATGAAAAGTAAAGGCTCAACTACGTAGTGTAGTCATTAACCCGATGATTAACTTAATTTGGAGTAGTGTATTACTTGCAATCCTATCCAGAAGTGTGGATTTCTGTTTATGTGCCAATAGAACCTATAATCTATTCAGCAGTAGGTAACTTAATTTATTTTGTTGTACTTGTACAGCCTTTCCTATTGATTTGTTTTTCTTGTCGATAATTATCAGGCTGTTAAAAAGAATTATGTTTCATTATGCAGGAGCTTAAGTGACCTTACCGGGTGAATTACTGAGATTTGATTCTTAATTTTTGGCTAAAAAATGCTTGACAAAACCCTTTCCTCACTAACAGCGGACGTGGCTACTCAGCCCTTAATGGAAGACCGTTAAAGTAGTAGACACTGTTAAAGTAATTAATTACATTAATTATTTTAAATGATTATATGCATAATGATAATTCCGATCTATACATTTTATAGAAACTGTTATTATTCTTATCATAAAATTTGAAGTAGGCTATTGCTAATTGAGTAATTGCTATTGATATATTGAGTTCAATGTATTCGATACGTATAGTTGATAATAATGTATTCAAATCCGGGTATTGTACTCTGGTAGATGGGTGCATCGTGCATCCTTCGAGGCTAACTTCTGATCTTGGTGAAGTAATGGTTTATGCTATAAAGTGTGTGTACATATTGGCTACGATATGCGAGTATGTTTTCTGTCTTCGGGATTTGGAATAAGTAGTACTGTATTATTTTATTGGGTTAATTCAACACCAGAATTTTTATTTCAACTATTTCTCTCTATTTTGAAAAAAATGTCTCATCTCACATCTTTTGCGTCGCCACGCCAGCATCACCTATAATTCGTCTTCTGCTTGTCTCAGCTCGATGAGCGCTAGTTACGAGGGCATGCCAATAATGTCAAGTGAGGACGAGATGACAATGAGCTGTGTGACGTGCCATTGGGACGGGCCAAATCATATCTTAAATTCGACCTATATATATGTTCCCAATTAGATGACATTTAATCAGTAGCTAATGGTCTCTATAGTTGCTACCATATCACATATCTAGAATTGGCCATCCTCGATGATTAAATGTCACAATCATCCCATTAAACTTGCGAACATTCAAGAAGCAAAACTATCAAATATTCAAATGTATAAATAAGTTAAGCTCAAATGATCTATTACTACTTGATAAAAATTTTGTCGTTTAAAAAAATTTTAAAAATAAAATTTTTACCATTTTGTTGAAAAGTTTGATTATTTTTAAAGATAAATTTCCACTCTTAATTAATTACTTTGATTCTTATCTTTTAAAATATCCAATTATAGCTCAATGATTGAGCACCAGCTTTACATGCTGCAGATCTCGAGTTCGAGACATGGGAAAGACATTTTGAAGGAATTTCACAAAATGTCGTGACTTCGGGCGGTTTAATTGGGAGTTTCTCCTCCTACTAGGTATTGAGGGTGAGAGAGCTCTCTAGCGCGGACCCGCCTAAGATAACGTACGCTAGATCCCCTATTGCGAGCAAATGATCCACACCAAAAAAAGTTACCTATACCTCTCGGAACCGCCGTCACCACCATTCCGGTAATTTTTAAAACATTCACCAGGGTTGCAATAATTACAATCATACTATAAATATTGGTACCAGTCACGTAGTTTCATCATCCAAAAGTAGTAGCTTGTTTTAATTAAAACTAAGAACAACATATTTCCTCTCGATCATTTGATAATGACAGTTTATTTCATGGATCTTTTTTCAAGCTCATTAATATTTGTATCAGTAACATTTCTGGTTCTTAATTTGCTTTATTATATCTATGATCATCACCATTATGGGAAGAAGAAGTATCATCCCGTTGGTGCCACTCTGCTTGGTGTACTCCTCAACTATAACACGGCGCATCATTTCTTGACCGATCTTGCGGCTAAATACAAAACTTATAGAATTGCCATTCCTTTCCAACGCCAGGTTCTTACTAGTGATCCTATCAACGTGGAGTATATCCTCAAGACCAACTTCAAAAATTATGGCAAAGTAAGTGATTATGTAATACATGCCTTAATAATATATAGAATTGAATTGGATCACATGCTTTTGCTTTTGTTTTTGTTTTACGAGTAATTTTTGTTTTTTTTAACAACAAAGATTTACACATCGACAACCACCTAAATATTTAAACCAATTGTGACTTGAACCCACAGCTGTTCAGTTGTTCTCATACTACATTATTGTTAAAAATAGTTTGCGCTAATTGAATATAATTCGCATATTATATATATTGCAGGGAAAACATTTTTGTGACATCATGAAGGATCTATTGGGTGATGGAATATTTGCGGTCGATGGAGACCAATGGCGAGAACAAAGGAAGATGACAAGCCATGTGTTATCTTCAAAAGTCTTGAAAGATTATAGCAATGAAATCTTCAGAAAGAACACACTAAAACTTCGGAACATATTGTCAGAAGCAGCAAATACCAACCAAATTATTGATATAAATGTAATGTATTTTCATTTTATCGCTATCGTTTTATTTGATCACTAGCATTACATTTGCAATTAATATATATTCATATATGTATGTATATATACAGGATTTGCTCTTGAAGGCAACGGTGGATTCGTTATTTAAAGTTGGTTTTGGAGTTGATCTTAATTCGAGTGAAGAAAGTGCTAGGTTCACTCGTGCTTTTGATGATGCAAACTCCTTGATAATGCGTAGACTTGTTGACATAACATGGAAAATCAAGAAGTTTTTGAATATTGGATTTGAAGCCGAGTTGGCTAGAAATATGAAACTCATTGATGACTTTGTTTATAAGGTCATCCAGATCAAGATTCAACAAACGCATATCTTAAAGGATGAAATTTCGGTAAGTTGTATTTTCTTGCCATAGCTAGCTATACGAAAAGGGAGATATAGTTTTTAAAAAAAATCACTCGTATAGTATATCAATAGTAAGTTAATTGTAATACCGAATTTTTTCACGCTTAAAAGGGTGGAAGTCAATCAATGCCAAGGTTCTTAAGTAGAAATGGTTAAAAAAATGGATGTTATAAATTGATTTTGACATATTTAAGTGTGAAAATGTTTGATATTTGATTACACTTTTTAAGTGAATATTTTGTTTATACATTTATAAGTGTGAAAAATTGAGGATTTCAAAATTTCTTCAAGCATGCATATAAGGGCAGAGATTCCCTCAAGTTCCACAACTTGATTAGTCAAGTTGGGGAAATCTTAACCATTGAATTAAAATCAATGGTCAAGATCCAAAGATGATTTATGAATCTTAACAATTGATTTTCATCCAATGGTCAAGATTGTTCTAACTTGGCCCTCAAGTTATAAACAACTTGAGGGGATCTCTACCCTGCATATAAATGCATACTATTTTTCACACATTTATAAATGTAATCAAATTATAAAATTTATTTATAATTAGAAAAAAACGTCAAAAAATCAATTTGAAAAAAATGGCCTTTTTGTTGTAGAAGTATCACAAATAATGTGGCCCAAAGTTGGATATAAATGGGTTTCACCCCAAAATCAAAATTGCTTTATCCGTATTATTTTCCTCCGATCTTCTAGCTAGCTAGCTACTTAATTGGGTGTGTCGGATGGAGTGATAATGGGTTGATATTTGTAGTTCCATGCCATGGGCTCAAAACCCCTCATGTGCAAAATTTCACTAATGTAGTATCAGGACTATTAGCTTACTTGGTAGCGGGCTTTAGTCTATGCAGAAAAAGACTCGGGTTCAATCCCTGGCATGAATGGGTTAAAGTTAAATTTTTGTATTAAAAGCTAGTTAGCTTTATAAACTAATCAACCCATGTTTCGTGGAACTCGCAGTTGAAGAAGAATGACATTCTATCAACGTTTATAGAGAATAAGCAAGATCCAAAGTATTTGCGAGATATAATACTAAACTACGTGCTAGCTGGTAAAGATCCTATAGCGATTGCTATGGTTTGGTTCATTTACTTGCTTTGCAAACATCCTGAAGTTCAAGAAAAGGTTGCCAGAGATATTAAAATAGCAACAAACATGGATGAAGAAGAAGAGATCACAAATATTGCGGATTTTGATGCTCGTGTGAGTGAGACTGCGCTTGAGAAGATGCAATATCTTCATGCAGCTTTGTCAGAGACCATCAGACTCTATCCTCCATTGCCATTGGTATTCAATCTTTTTTGTAACTTTATTTATTGATTTTTTATCTTTCATTCATTAGTTTCACAATATATAGGATAGATATATCATACAAATACTCCATGTTAATGGGCTCATTTTATTGTTTTAACTTTTAAATAGTAATTAATGAGATAATTTTAAAAAAGAAAAGAAAAAAAGAGGATACAATATTAGAGCCACATAAATATTTGATTTTGAACTACATTTTTCTAACAATATTGAGACATATAAACAATGTAGGATGCAAAGACATGTTTTTCGGATGATGTTTTACCAGATGGTTATAATGTACGGAAAGGGGACACGGTTCTTTACCTATCCTATGCAATGGGAAGAATGAAGTTCATATGGGGCGATGATGCACTTGAGTTTAAACCCGAAAGATGGCTTGATGAAAATGGTTGCTTCCATCCAGAGAGCCCCTACAAATTTACAGTTTTTCAGGTTAGCAAGTATAATTTAATTATATTTTGGACCAAAAAAATATGTACTAATTATATAGAGAAATGTAAAGATCTAAATAGATGATTTGTCTTTGTTTATATACACAGGGAGGACCGCGAATTTGTTTAGGTCGAGAGTTTGCGTATAGGCAACTGAAGACTTTCTCTGCTCTTTTGATAGGTTGCTTCATCTTCAAGTTGAACAACGAAAAAAGTGTTAGAACATACAGAATTTCGATTAACTTGCACGTCGACGGGCCACTTCATATTTGTGTTTCTAATAGATTCATGTTACATAAGCCGTAAAATTTTAAATGAATTAATTTGTACGCAAAAACTAGACATAGCTGAAGAACCATTTATGCGATCAAACTCATTCAAAATTTAAGAATTCCCATATAAATGTTCGAATTATATATGCTTCCTTAGAACATAATTTTAGGGATTGATGAAGTAACATTGTCATTTCTTATCCTTATTATGATTAATAATCGAGTATAATTAATTACTCATTCATTCCATGTAATTGTAACAATTGTATCGATCGCATTAACTTAGTTGTGAATGAGTATAGTGGATTTAATTCTTTCAAAGAATTACTTTATTCACTAGAAATTAGTTTTGGGCTGTCAAAGTTTTGCTATTTTTGGGCTAACGTTAAGTTTATTTGGACCTTTAATAGTGCGGCTCGGTTTTTTTTTTTGTTTTTTATATAAAAAGTATCATATTGTGTAGTTCGGCCTTATAGTTTTCACATATTCATGTGTATCTAATTAATTAGTCCTTTGTGTGAAAAACCAGAACTACATGTCTGTTGCAAACCCTGAACTGGTTTCCCTTTATTAGTAAACTCGAAACTCCATGTTTGTTGTATCGGTCAATATCATACCCATATACTTATATAATTAGAGATTAACTAGCACGGTACCTGCGCAATACGGCGGTGTTCGTGGCACCGACGGTGTGGTGGTGGAGACGACTGTTGGTGTAGAGCGGCGTCAAGTGGTGTAGATTATTAATATAAAAGTAATTGATGTAAAGGATTAATGGAGATATTTTAAAAGATAAAGGACTGATAGTGTAATATAATCATTAAGGGTAATTAGATATAGATTAATCGAACTCCTTTAATGTCGAAATGCTACTTATGAACACGCCAAATGGTCTCACCCAAATGAATATTTGCTAATGTTGTTCCTTTTAAGGAATAGCAAACCGGCCAATTTAATTTGTTTTATTGTACAATCCTTCCGATCAATTTTGTATTTCTTGTTAATAATTTGTTTGTGATCATGGTTTTACAGTCTCGTTCAACACTACACAATTAGCCGTGTTTGCAACAAGTGTAACAGATGAATATACCTTACTAATTCTGTCTCCGACACCACACAAATGGGCTCAAGTTTCATACATATTACATACACAATGCAAGCTACAATTTTTGCCCATATAGACTGGAAGGCCTTAATGGGCTTACCCCTTAAGGAATGAGATATTATCCGCAACAAACAAGATACGACCCATATGAAGGTTGGGGCGACATAGCCCCTTTTGGATCGGGTGGTAGGAAAAGTGACAGCCATGTCTTGTCATCGGAAAGTTACAAACAGTGCCGGAGCTATGTGTTGGTTATGACAACCCCACAATGTTTATAAACATTTATATTTCTAGTACTATTTTTATGTATTTATTTGGTTTTAAAGGTAATTGACAACTTAAACTGGTGTAATTTCATTTTGTAGTCTAATTTACTCTCTATTAATTTCATAAAAACTGTTCGGCATCTCAAAATGGAAATTTTGAATACAAATGGATTAGCCATTAGGATCACATGAAGGTGTCACCCCAAAAGATGTCGTCATTACCCTGTCGACAAAAGAAAAACAAAAGTCGAAATAGTTGAGAAACAAGATCAATTATTAGCTTATTTTATGGTTTACAACTTATTTTATGGTAATTTGCTTATTTCTGGGTTAAGGTGTTTTGTAGGTAAAAGTACAAGGGTGTTAAGTGTAAAGACTGGAAGGTTTCAACGTTTGGACTGAAGTTGTCAAGAAGTAAAAGATCAAGGGTGAAGAGAAGAAATGTGTATGGGTATTTAAGGCAGAAGATGTTCAGTTTTAGGGTTAACACCCATATACCTAATATTTGAGATCTATGTTATTCTCTCTGGGCGATTAGAGTTCGATGAGGGTTTCCTTATGTTTTGATCTTATGATTATTCTGATCATCTGATCATCTATTTGATATTCTGTATTTGATATCTAAACTCATTGTTTAGATATTCAGTTTTCTTCTTTAATTTGTAATCGAACATTGATAATAATAAAGTTACAGCCGACTGTTTCATTAATCAATTTTCGTTCATGGTATCAGAGACAGTTTTTCTGGTCTCGGGCGTATTCCATTGTGGAACCCTAGATCTGAATTTTTGGGGTTTTGTTGTTCGATTAAATTAGGGTTTCGTGGTTAAATCCTAATTGTTGTTCTTCCGCTGCTTCATATCCATAATCACGATTCTATTTGTGATTTCAGATCCTGATTTCTTCTTTTGACTAAGTGAATCAAAAGAAGGGTTAGGGTTCCTCATCCTTCTGCCGATTGCGCTGTATTGTGTTCTCTATCCCTTCTCTTATATTACTTGTTTTTTGATTCTACTTATACTTTCTTCTCAATCTAATTTTTTATATATATATCTATACATATTTCTTCTACTTATTCACACAAAATCATTTGAGTTAATACTTGACCTGCCATCATCTGAGTGGTTAGGAATCCTGTCACTGGCTCTTTTGAGTGATTAAGTATTATTTTCTACAAAGGTTTTTTGAGAAGAAGGTGTTTGTGGTTTCATTAGTGTTTTATTTTTTTTTTCTGCTTGTGTAGTATCTGGTTGTGTGCTTATCTTATTGGTGTTTTTTTGATATTTGTTTAAATACTTGTTCTTATTTGTGTTTATATTTTGTTTACTATAATGGTGAATACTCCACCTGGTTCTGTTCATGGTAATACTCCACCTCCTTCTGTGCATAATGATTCTGATCATGAGGATGATTTTGATTCTACTACTAGGATTAGTAAACTTGATTTTAGTGATCCTTTGTATCTTCATGCTAGTGATACTGTGAGCACACCTCTAATTGCTTTTAAGCTGCTTGGTACTGATAACTATAAAGTTTGGGCTTCTGCTATGGAATTGGCTTTACATACTAAAAATAAAATTGGATTTATAACTGGTACTTGTGTTAAATCTGTTGATAATCCTGTTCTTGCAAATCAGTGGGATAGATGTAATGCTGTTGTTCTTAATTGGATCTTAATGTGTGTCTCAAGAATTATACTTAGGACAAATATTTAGTAAGAATGCTGCACATGTTTGGCAAGAATTAAAGGAAACATATGACAAAGTTGATGGTTCTGTTTTAATTTGTATCACAAAATTAATAGTTTAGCTCAAAATGGTTCTCCTTTGTCTGATTATTATCATAAACTGTGTTCTTTGTGGAAACAATTTGATGTGCTTGTTAAACTGCCTGCTTGTTCTTGTGATGCTGCTAGAGATGTTCAGAAACATAATGATTTGATAAAGTTAATGCAATTTTTAATGGGACTTGATGATGTTTATACTCCTACTAGAAGTCAAATTCTTACTACTGATCCTCTTCCTTCTGTGAAGACTGCTTTTTCCTTAATTTCCAGAGAGGAGTCTCACAGAGGGGGGATTTTTGGAGGATCAAAACCTTCTTCTTCTGTTTTTGCTGCAAAAAGTTTTCAAAACAAGTCTTCAAACAATTTTAAAGCTAGTTTTGATTCAAAAAAGACTTATGATAATAACTTTGAAGCAAGAAAAACTTTTGATCATAATCAAAGAACTTACAGGCCTCCTAATCCTAACTTTAAATGTACTCATTGTAATAAAATTGGTCATACTATTGAAGGTGTTTTCAACTTGCAAATCAAAGGAATAATAATAACAGGTTTAATAGTCATAATTCTGTTGTTGATAAGTCTAATATTGCTAGTTATAAGTCTAATTCTGCAAACTCTTCTAATATGCATAATTCTGGTACTAATGGTTTTACTTTGACTCATGATCAAATGAGTAAATTACTTGTTCTTCTTGGTGATAAGAAAGATGAGTCTTCTTTGTCTGCAAACCTTGCCAATATGGCAGGTATTTCTTGTAGTACCTTTGCTCATATTATGTCTAATAATGCTTTAGCTTAAGCTTAATTTATGATTGGATTATGGATTCAGGGGCTAATCAACATCTTACTCTTTCTGAAAAAGGTTTAACTGATTTAGTAGATGTTTCAGATTTGAATTTATTAATTGGACATCCAAATGGTACAAATGCTAAGGTTCAAAAAATTGGTAATCTTAGACTTAATGCTAATCTGGTTTTGTTTGATGTTATGGTTGTACCTGAATACAGTGTGAATCTTATGTCTATTCATAAATTGGCTAGAGATAATAAAGTTTGTGTCTCTTTTAATGAGAATAACTGTTTGATTCAGGATTTTCCTCTAAATCAGAAAGTCCTGGGGACTGGTAGTCAGAAGAATGGATTATATTTTTTTGATGAAACTGCTAATTGCTCTTCCTCTGTATGCAATGCTGTTAATGTTCCTTGTGAGTCAAATAATCTTTGGCATGCTAGATTAGGTCATCCTTCTGATCAAGTTTTAAAAGTTTTAAAACAAAAACTCAAAATTGATAGTCATTCTAATTTACCTTGTGATATTTGTCATAAAGCAAAGCAAGTTAGAGAACCTTTTCCTCTTAGTGAACATAAAACTGAAAGACTTGGTGATTTGATTCACATTGATGTATGGGGTCCTTATAAAGTAACAAGTAAAGAAGGTTTTAAGTATTTCTTAACAATTGTTGATGATTTTACTAGGGCTGTTTGGACTTTTTTGATGAAAACTAAAGATGAGACTTATGATCAAATATTTCTTTTTTATAATTTGATCAAAAATCAGTTTGGAACTAGTATAAAAACTGTTAGAAGTGATAATGGTAAGGAGTTTGTTAATCATAGAGTTACTTCTTTGTTCACTAAAGAGGGTATTGTTCATCAAACTACTATTGCTTACACCCCACAACAAAATGGGGTGGCTGAAAGAAAGCATAGACATCTTCTTAATGTGGCTAGAGCTTTATTGTTTCAGGGTGGATTACCTTTGTACTTGTGGAGTGAATGTGTGTTAACTGCTACTTACTTGATAAATAGAACTCCTTCCTCTGTTTTAAATGGTGTCACACCTTATGAAAAAATTTATGGTTTTGAACCATCTTTAAAACATTTGAAAGTGTTTGGTTGTCTTTGTTTTGCTACTGTTCTTAATAATTTTGATAAATTTAGTTCTAGAGCAGAAAAATGTGTCTTGGTTGGTTTTTCTAATTCAAAAAAAGGATATAAACTTTATAGTCTTGAAAAAAGAAGTTTTCTATATTCCAGAGATGTTAAATTCTATGAAAACATATTTCCTTTTACAATGACTTCAAAGAATGTTTTAGAAAATACTAATTATGATTCTGTCACTCAACTTAATTTTTTTGACACCATTTATGAAAAGTCCAATGATGAAGAGGAAGAGGATGATACTGTGATTGAAGGTAGAACTACTCATTGTCATAAAAGTCCACCTAGAGGTACCAAAAATGATGGTGAACCATCATGTAGCTTTGGCAGCCCTTCTAGGGTTACTAGCAATGATGGTGACATAATTCTGGATGCTCTTCTGAGACTACTAACATTGAGGGTTCAGCAACTATCTCAGAAAATTTAAATGATCAAGAACATATTTCTGAGGACAGTTTTCATGAAACTGAAATTTTGAATGAGAATATCAATTTAAAAAGGTCAGATAGAAGTTCTGTTCTTCCTAAAAGGTTGGAAGATTTTGTTTTAGATGCCAGAATTAAATATCCTTTAAAGAAGGTTGTTAATTATTCTAAGCTTACTCCTAGCATGTTCTGTTTCACAACAAATTTAAATAAATCCATTGAACCAAAAACTTATAATGAGGCTGCTTGTGATAATAATTGGGTTATAGCTATGAATGATGAGATGAATGCTTTAAATGAAAATAACACTTGGATTATTACTGAATTGCCTAAAGGAAGACAACCTATAGGTTGTAAATGGATTTATAAAATCAAATACAAGTCAAATGGTGAAATAGATAGGTATAAGGCTAGGTTAGTGGCCAAGGGTTATGATCAAAAGGAAGGTATTGATTTTGAAGAAACTTTTTCTCCAGTGGTAAAAATGGTTACTATTAGGAGCTTAATTTCTGTTGCTATGTCTAGTGGTTGGTCATTATATCAACTTGATGTGAATAATGCTTTTCTATATGGAGATTTGGTTGAGAATGTTTATATGGATCTTCCTCCTGGTTATTTTAATAAAGATGATAAAAGAGTATGCAAGTTGACTAAATCTTTGTATGGTTTGAAACAAGCACCTAGACAATGGAACACTAAATTAACCAATGCTCTAGTTGAATGTGGATTTACTCAATGTAAATCAGATTACTCTTTATATGTTAAAGGTGAAGGTAAAGATTTTGTGGCTTTGCTTGTGTATGTTGATGATATTGTGCTTACTGGTTCTAATGAAAAGGAAGTAAGCAAAGTTAAACAGTTTTTGAGTTCAAAGTTCAAAATTAAAGATTTGGGCAAGTTAAGATATTTTTTGGGTATTGAAGTTATTGATACTGATCAAGGTGTTTGCTTGTCACAAAGAAAGTATTGTTTGGATCTTTTAAATGATTTTGGTCTCTTAGGGTGTAAACCTGTTGCTACACCTTTGGAGATGAATTTAACTATGAAAACTGATGCTTCTAAGTCAAAACCTCTTTCTAATATTTCTGTTTATCAAAAGCTTATAGGTAAGCTTATTTATCTTACATTAACTAGGCCTGATATTAGTTATGCTGTGCAATGTTTATCTCAATTCATGCATGCACCTCTTGAGGAACACTTGATGTATGCTTTTAGAATCTTGAGATATTTAAAATGTGCACCTGGAAAAGGTATACACATTCAGAAAAGCAGTAAGCTTGAATTAACTGCTTATGTTGATGCTGATTGGGGAAGGTGCTTAGGTACCAGAAGATCTGTAACTGGTTATGCAATATATTTGGGAAATAATCTTGTTTCATGGAAAAGCAAAAAACAACTCACAGTTGCTAAGTCCTCAGCTGAAGCTGAGTATAGGGCATTAGCAGCTGTGACATGTGAAATCATTTGGCTTTTGAACATCTTAAATGACTTGAGAGTTAAAAATCTGCTTCCTGTTAATGTGTTGACTGATAGTAAAGCTTCAATGCAAATTGCAGCTAATCCTGTATTTCATGAAAGGACTAAGCATTTTGAGATTGATTTGTTTTTTGTAAGAGAAAAGATCTCTGCTGGTGTGGTTAAAACTGTGAAAATTCATTCAGATTTAAATGTGGCAGATTTGTTGACTAAAAGTCTAAGTTCAAAGCAACATTCTTTCTTAAGTAATAAGTTAGGTTTATTGAATGTGTTTGGTAATTGATCTTGAGGGGGGATGTTGAGAAACAAGATCAATTATTAGCTTATTTTATGGTTTATAACTTATTTTATGGTAGTTTGCTTATTTCTGGGTTAAGATGTTTTGCAGGTAAAAGTACAAGGGTGTTTAAGTGTAAAGACTGGAAAGTATCAACATTTGGACTAAAGTTGTCAAGAAGTAAAAGATCAAGGGTAAAGTGAAGAAATATGTATGTCTATTTTTAAGCTGAAGACTATCTTATTTAGGGTTAATATACCTAATTTTAGATCTATTTTCTCTCTGGTTCGATTAGGGTTCGATTAGGGTTTTGTAATTTTTGATCTTATGATTATTCTGATCATCTGGTCATTTAGTTGTTATTCTGTAATTGATATCTAAACTTATTGTTTAGATATTCAGTTTCGTTTCTTTTAATTTGTAATTGAACCATAAATATTAATAATAACAGCCGACTGTTTCGTTATTTGTTTTTCGATCATAAATAGTAGATCCAAATAAACTATCAACTTGGAAAACAACATTCATAACCACATGCATGCCATGTGTTAACATGTTGTTAGATATAATATTATGGTGTTAAATTGTAATTATCTAAGTGTGGAAGGGGTATTAATGAAAATAGGCTAATTTTATATATACCCCTTCCACCTCTTTGTAAAAAACCTTTCACCAATTTTATACATATGTTTTATTGATAAATCTATCTAATCTACCTTTTATCCTTTACATCCATACAAATCATGATTAAAAACATAATAAAAGCTTAAATTAAACATTACATGGTATCAGAGCCCAAGGCGCAAAATCCGGACCTTTTTACATCATTTTTGCAAGATTCTGTTTTTTTTCTCCACAAATACCGGTTTCTCTCAAATACCGGTTTTCCTTACCAGCTTTCACCTTTGTTATATAATATTGACCAGACCCACACACCCCGCACCCACCTACCAATTACCCTTACCTTACCGAAGAAGGGGAGGTGGGGAAGAGGAGAACGAGGAGTTCCCGCGCCCTCCTGCTTTTGTTTGGAATACCGGTATTCCACCATTTGCAGCTCTTCCAACCTTCCACTGCCGTTTTCTTTATATCAAAATACCGGCTTTCCTTTTCATCAGAATACCGACTTTCCTTTTCATCAGAATACCTAGGGGTGTTCAAAATCGGATATCCGAATTTCGGATATCCGAAATTTCGGATAGTGGATTTCATCCGAAATATATCCGAAATTTCGGATATCCGAATTTCGGATATCCGAAATTTTCGGATATCCGAAATCGGATATCCGAACTATCCGAAATATCCGAATTTTAAGAAATATATATATTTTTCGGATATTGCTTAATTAAGATTTTCGGATATTATCGGATATTTCGGATAGTTTCGGATATTTTTGGATATTAAATAATAAAATATTGATTTTTTTTTTGAAAAATAGGATTCCGAAATTTTCAAAAATCACTATCCGAATCCGAAATTTCGGATATCCGAAGTTCGGATATCCGAAATTTCGGATATCCGACTTTTCGGATAAAATCGGATCGGATTTTCGGATAACGGATTCGGATACAGATATTTCGGAATCCGATTTCGGATATCCGAAAATTTCGGATATCCGAAATTTCGGATATCCGAAATTTCGGATATATGTTCGGATATTGAAATCCACTATCCGAAATTTCGGATATCCGAAATTCGGATATCCGAAACATTCGGATATCCGACTTTGATATGGATTTCAATATCCGAACATATATCCGAAATTTCGGATATCCGAAATTTCGGATATCCGAAATTTCGGATATATTTGGATATGAAATTGATATCCGAAAGTCGGATATCCGAATTTTCGGATATCCGAATTTCGGATATCCGAAATTTCGGATAGTGGATTTCAATATCCGAACATATATCCGAAATTTCGGATATCCGAATTTCGGATATCCGAAATTTCGGATATATGTTCGGATATTGAAATCCACTATCCGAAATTTCGGATATCCGAAATTCGGATATCCGAAAATTCGGATATCCGACTTTCGGATATCCGAAATTTCGGATAGTGAATTTGTATCCGAAATTTCGGATATCCGAAATTTCGGATATGAAATTTACTATCCGAAATTTCGGATATCCGAAATTCGGATATCCGAAACTTCGGATATCCGAAATTTCATATCCGAAAATATCCGAAAATCTATATTATTTTCTTAAAGTTCGGATATTTCGGATATCCGATTTCGGATATCCGAAAATTTCGGATATCCGAAATTTCGGATATGACTAAAATACGGATTGAATCATTTCTTGATGTGAGTCCCTTAATTAACGAGATGGTTAACCAATAGAAAGTGTAAAATACAACAAGTCTAATAATCACTAGAATTGGACTAGTATTACTTGTAAATAAAGAAGCAAGATATATAAACAAAGTAATACAAGACTTAAAGCAATAAACAAATAAAGTGGACCATTATGTATGTTTCATGGGTATTTCATTTATTGATGTTTAAATAAAATACAAGGTTGTTGCGGAATCAAGATAACACGATTAAGTGAGTATCCTAACAACCTATGATTACAAATGATCTATATTTGTCAAATAGCTCTTTAGGATCGAGATACTTAAAGTTGTGAAGTATGCCTGTTTAAGATCGAGAGTATTTTAGACAAATTCACTTTCTTGCATGTATGCTAAAAAGTATTTTTGTTCAAGGAAATGACTTAGTATTTATAGGCAACAAATTCACCAGTGAATTTGTGCCGTACAAATATGGTTGTATACATTTAATGATCCGACAAGAACATTAAATGTATTAGATAATAAGGATAAAGTCACATCAAGTGCAAGTGTATCCTTATTACCCAACCACCTTAACACACGTATACTTTTGTTAAAGAACAAGTGGATTGTTCTTTGGAAAGTGTGTTAAAGGCAAAAGTCAATCCTCGATATTAGTGTTCAGACTTGCAGGATCTAGAACACTAACAATCCTCCAGTGTGCAGATCTGGTAAGACTTTCCAGTGGACTTCGCCATTTGTTAAGTCTTCTTCCTTCAGACTTCAGTCTTTGACTTCAGTCAGAATGTCTTCAGTAGAGTAGATCTGGACTGGGGTGAAGTCTTCAGTGAGCTAATCTGAGAATGCTCCAGATTACCTATACAAGTAAATGCTCACTAGTCTTCAATTATTTCTGGACAAATCTTCAGAGGGACTCCAGATTCCAAGTCTGGAGTAGGTCCAGTAGAATATGTTTTCTTGTCAGATCTTCAGTGAGCTCCAGTAGTCGGGTCTGGAGCGAGACCAGCAAAACAAGTTTTCTTAACAAACCTAATAAGGTTCCAGTAGTCCAGTCTGGAGCCAGTCCAGTAAGTCTGGACTAAATCTGGACCTAACAAATTCCCCCTATTTGTTTAGAAATAATGCAAGTTTTTTCAGACTTATAGATATACAAATTTGTATGTCTGGAAAACACTTGGTCGATTTAAGTCTAATCTAAGTTACTGGAAAACACTTTATAGATCATGAGTGTTTTTCAGTTTTATCTTTTAAGTTCTAACTTAGACTAAATCTGGTCATTCTACTTGTAAATGTAAAAACTTGTAACTATTATTACTTTCATCAAAAAGGATATCCGAAATTTCGGATATGATTTCGGATATCCGAAATCGGATATCCGAAATTTCGGATATCCGAATTTCGGATATCCGAAAATTTCGGATATCCGAAATTTCGGATATCCGAAATTTCGGATATATGTTCGGATATTGAAATCCACTATCCGAAATTTCGGATATCCGAAATTCGGATATCCGAAACATTCGGATATCCGACTTCGATATCATTTCATATCCGAACATATATCCGAAATTTCGGATATCCGAAATTTCGGATATCCGAAATCGGATATCCGAAATTTCGGATATCCGAAATTTCGGATATTCGGATATCCGATTTCGGATATCCGAAAATTTCGGATATCCGAATTTCGGATATCCGAAATTTCGGATATATGTTCGGATATTGAAATCCACTATCCGAAATTTCGGATATCCGAAATTCGGATATCCGAAAATTCGGATATCCGACTTCGGATAGTAATTCTATCCGAAGTCGGATATCCGAATTTTCGGATATCCGAATTTCGGATATCCGAAATTTCGGATAGTGGATTTCAATATCCGAACATATATCCGAAATTTCGGATATCCGAAATTTCGGATATCCGAAATCGGATATCCGAAATTTCGGATATCCGAAATCGGATATCCGAAATTTCGGATATCCGAAATTTCGGATATCCGAAATTTCGGATATCCGAAATTTCGGATATCCGAAATTTCGGATATCCGAAATTTCGGATATCCGAAATTTCGGATATCCGAAATTTCGGATATCCGAAATTTCGGATATCCGAAATTTCGGATATCCGAAATTTCGGATATCCGAAATTTCGGATATCCGAAATTTCGGATATCCGAATTTCATATCCGAAATTCGGATATCCGAAATTTCGGATATCCGAAGTTCGGATATCCGAAATTTTCTTAAATCGATTCAAAGTCGGATATCCGAAGTTTCGGATATCCGAAGTTTCGGATATCCGAATTTCGGATATCCGAAATTTCGGATAGTGGATTTCAATATCCGAACATATATCCGAAATTTCGGATATCCGAAATTTCGGATATCCGAAATCGGATATCCGAACTATCCGAAATATCCGAATTTTAAGAAATATATATATTTTTTCGGATATTGACTATAAATTCCGGATAGTTTCGGATAGTATCGGATATTTTCGGATAGTTTCGGATATTTTTGGATATTAAATAATAAAATATTGATTTTTTTTTTGAAAAATAGGATTCGAAATTTTCAAAAATCACTATCCGAATCCGAAATTTCGGATATCCGAAGTTCGGATATCCGAAATTTCGGATATCCGACTTTTCGGATAAAATCGGATCGGATTTCGGATAACGGATTCGGATATCCGATTTCGGATATCCGAAATTTCGGATATATTTTCGGATATTGAAATCCACTATCCGAAATTTCGGATATCCGAAATTTCGGATATCCGATTTCGGATATTGAAATCCACTATCCGAAATTTCGGATATCCGAAATTCGGATATCCGAAAATTCGGATATCCGAATTTCGATATCGGATTTATATCCGAACATATATCCGAAATTTCGGATATCCGAAAGTTTCGGATATCCGAAATCGGATATCCGAAATTTCGGATATCCGAAATTTCGGATATCCGAAATTTCGGATATCCGAAATTTCGGATATCCGAAATTTCGGATATCCGAAATTTCGGATATCCGAAATTTCGGATATCCGAAATTTCGGATATCCGAAATTTCGGATATCCGAAATTTCGGATATCCGAAATTTCGGATATCCGAAATTTCGGATATCCGAAATTTCGGATATCCGAAATTTCGGATATCCGAAATTTCGGATATCCGAAATTTCGGATATCCGAAATTTCGGATATCCGAAATTTCGGATATCCGATTTCGGATATCCGAAACTTCGGATATCCGAAATTTCGGATATATGTTCGGATATTCAATTTCGTTCAAAGTCGGATATCCGAAAGTTTCGGATATCCGAAATTTCGGATATCCGAATTTCGGATATGATTTCGGATATCCGAAACATATCCGAAATTTCGGATATCCGAAATTTCGGATATCCGAAACTTTCGGATATCCGAAATTTCGATATGGATTTGGATATCCGAACATCATATCCGAAATTTCGGATATCCGAATTTCGGATATGAAATTCGGATATCCGAAATTTCGGATATCCGAAATTTCGGATATCCGAAATTTCATATCGAAATCCACTATCCGAAATTTCGGATATCCGAAATTCGGATATCCGAAATTTCGGGTATCCGATTTTTCGGATAAATTCGGATCGGATTTGATATCCGAATTCGGATATCCGAAATCGGATATCCGAACTATCCGAAATATCCGAATTTTAAGAAATATATATATTTTTTCGGATATTGACTATAAATTCCGGATAGTTTCGGATAGTATCGGATATTTTCGGATAGTTTCGGATATTTTTGGATATTAAATAATAAAATATTGATTTTTTTTTTTGAAAAATAGGATTCGAAATTTTCAAAAATCACTATCCGAATCCGAAATTTCGGATATCCGACTTTTCGGATAAAATCGGATCGGATTTTCGGATTTTCGGATAACGGATTCGGATACGGATAGTTTTGAACACCCCTAAGAATACCGGCTTTCCTCTTTCATGCTAAATACCGGCTTTCACCCCATTCTTGACTTTCCGCTGTGTGGTTGTGGTTATGTGAAATCTATGCCTGGTTTACACCAAAACCGGTATTAGTACTGTTCTCTTTGATTTCATAAAAAGAAACTCTGCCCAATTTTTCTTACGAAAACCGGTATTTGTTCTTTATCTCTAAAAACCGGTATTTGTTATTTACATTTCTAATACCGGTATTTGTTCATCATTTCACATATGCCACCAAAGACCAAACCTCAAGCTCCTACACCTGCCCTCAAATCTCCATTGATTCCACAAAAGCTACTTCAAAATGAAACATCAAGTTTCAAATCAAGGTGGAATTCAATGTTCTTGGATCGAATTGGCACAACTTACAAGAATTTCTCAGAAGTATCTAAGTCTCTTGGACCAGTTTTTAAATGGGTTCCAAAGATTGCTTCAAAGTAAGTTGATGTCAGATGGCTTGTACACATAAAAGTGTACAACCCGTTCAAAATCCGTTTAATTGAGACGTTACTTCATAATTAAACCTTTTCATTCACCATGTGTGCTATCAATCATTGTTGCATGATGAACACGTTACACTTGTTCATCATGAGGGGGAGAAAATTGTAAGAGATTGATTCTTCTTTTGAGGGGGAGCACATTGCTTTGCCTGATTCTTTGCTCCGAAGATTATGCATAGGTTGAGGGGGAGCTAAAAGGAAAAATCATTTTTCGATACAATTGTATGTTTGTTGAGAAATTAAGTGGTTGAGGGGAGCAAGAGACAAATAATCAAAGACTGTGAAGTAAGAACCAAGACATGTTCCACACACAAAAACAAGCCAAGCTTCCGCACTTCATACCAAGCTTCTGCATTCCCAAGAAACCCAAGTCTTCGCCTTCACAAAATATTTATGAATCTAAAAAGGTCAAAGTTGTTTGAAGACAATGAAGACAAAGAGAAATATTCAAAGTCTATTCCTCAGCAAAGATTCTCAACAAAAAGGACCCGCCAAAAGTGAAGACGATGCAACATTTACAATTCAACACCAAGGGGGAGAATGTTAGATATAATATTATGGTGTTAAATTGTAATTATCTAAGTGTGGAAGAGGTATTAGATATAAAATAGGTTAAGTTACAAACAGTGCCGGAGCTATGTGTTGGTTATGACAACCCCACAATGTTTATAAACATTTATATTTCTAGTACTATTTTTATGTATTTATTTGGTTTTAAAGGTAATTGACAACTTAAACTGGTGTAATTTCATTTTGTAGTCTAATTTACTCTTTATTAGTATCATAAAAACTGTTCGCATCCCAAAATAAATTTGGCACTTGTAACATCCCAAACTTTTCTTTAAGATTTGACTAACGCTGTTAAGTCAACCTCATGTGTGTCGTTAAGTCTAGTGTGAATATATGCATATACGTAGTTAATGTGTGTTATGTGTGAGGTTTGAAAACCTAAATGTTAATGTAGTATAAATGTGTGAAATACGAAGGTTTATGTCTATGAAGTGACATTTAATGAAGGGATAATGTTGTATATGGTCAATAATGTAGTTTGTGACCAATAATGAAGGATTTGGAAGTCTAGGGACTAGTCTTGACATATGGGTAAAGTTAAAAACGGGTTTAGGGTGGGATTAGCCTAATCTAGGGTTAGTTTCCAGCCTAAACATAATTAAAAGACAAACACAAAGTATATTCCAAACCTTTCTTGAATTCTAAAGCAATTAATCAAGTTTTTGGTCAAGCAATTGGGTGTTTTGGTGTTGGAATTGATCGATCATCTAGCCAAGCAGGTAATCACTGAATTATAGATGGTATTTCAGATTTAGAAGTTGTTTAATAAGGAACCAGATCTGATTAAAAAGGAGTTTTGCAAAGAATTAGGGTTTATGTGGTGTTTTGGTCAATTAACGTTCAAAACTGTGTTAAACGAGTCTATAATCGATCTTGATGATCAAAAGAGGTCTATGTATGTCAAAAACATGTTTTGGGTGAAGCCAAAGTTGATTGATTTCTGGAAAAAATGAAGAACGAAGTCGTTTTATGAATTCTGGTCGAAAATAAGCTTAAATCCGTTTGCTGATGCCAAATTCGTTCATGCAAATCTAAATTCGTTTGCCCCAACGAAGTTTAAATTCGTTTGAAGCCAAATTCGTTGGTTAAATTCGTTTGAAGCCAAATTCGTTGGTTAAATTCGTTTGAAGCCAAATTCGTTGGTTAAATTCGTTTTGAAGCTAAAGTGAGGTTTAAGAACAAAACTAAGTTCGATAAGGTCCCAAATGACTTATATTTTATATGTTAATGTACGATAGGTGTCGGGGATTACTATTAAGCACTGTTAGCTTTTGTTTGCGCGCGTACACTACTACCAGGTAAGATACACTACTTTGACACGCTGGGGGAGCAACTAAAAGCTGGTTTCAAATCGTAAACACTTCCATTCGGTATCTTTATATTGCATGTGGGCATATGGGTTACTTGGGAGGTATTATGGGTTATGCAGTTGACCATGAGACCTGAGATGCAGTCCCTATTGTAGTGTAATGTAGTATTGCTTAATGTAGTATGTAGCTATGCAGTTGATGTAGTTTAATGAAGTATCTTGATATGCATGATATATAGAAATGAAGTTGATGTGTGGATATGCATGCTTGACTTGTACGCCTAGTTCACTAGACTTGCTAGGTTACTATGTCACTTGCACGTTTAAGGATCCAAACGTAATGAAGTTAAAGTGTGTGATGTCTAGGAATGTGTGTTACCTAGACTATATGTGTGTGAATGTTTGGGAATGCAGGGACCCAATCTATATGTGTGAAATCGAGCTCATAAAACTAATGCAGGGAAAGTGTTAAGCTTAACCCGTACTTGTCTTAGCCGGATGAGTGCGTTGATGCAGTTGTTGCTTGGTGGCTCCTCGCAACATGGTCTTTATAACGCAGGGCGAGTAATACGAGAGGTTTGACCAACCTCCACATACGGATTACTTTTGGATTGGCTTGCCACTCCTTAACGACGTAAGATGAGTAGTCTTTTGACTGATCATCCAGTCGGGTGTGATGCAGGGCACACTTATATGCAGTTAACAAAGATACGTGTGACAATGTGTGAACTAATGCAGGATAGGCACATTTAGGATGATTATCCTAATTGATATGAAGTTGAAATGCAGTATATGTGTGAACGTGTGATGTGTGTTGTGCCTAATAAAACTTGTCTAATAATGAAGATTGTTTTAATTGGACAAATGCTTTTAATTAAGTGTTATCTTACTTAGCTATTCTTATAGCTAACACTTGCTTCTTTAATGTGGTTGTTCCCTCAGGTTTAGCTTGATGGAATTAGACGAAGGATGTGTGAGCTTGGGTAGATTCGTTGAAGGAGCCTTAGTTATCCATAGACGATTCTTTGCTTAGACATTTATTTACATTTCGTACTTAATGTCGAATTTATGTTGTGACTTGTGAACGGTTGTTTTATGTTGGGCAACCGTTGGGTTTTCATTTGAACTATTGTTTGATATGGCATGTAACACCAAATAAATGCAGCAACCAAAATGTTTTTATCGGTTTTGACTTTTACAGTCTTTACTTCCGCAATTTAACACCGTTAGGTGAAAAGTTTTGAAAACCCATATTTTTTAAACGACGGGTGTTACAAGTTGGTATCAGAGAAGTGGTTTAAGTGAACCAAGGCCTATTAACCATAGGATTTGGACTTAAACTTAAGATATGCATGCTAGGTATTTGTAGGATGCCTTAGTTTTAATGAAAGATGATATAGGATGGGTTGGGACGAGTGCGAGCGTGATAGGGCTTATGAGATGTTTACGTTGCGATGATAGGTTTTAGCCTTATCTTAACAAGCATTTTGCTTTAATTTGCGCTTATCGACTCTACCTTTTTTTTAAAGGAAAATGGTTAACACTCGCAACCGCAACTTCCGACGTGATGGAGCTACTGCTAGCATTACCCCACCTGTCCATCCAGGTGCAGGCGCTGCAAATGCTGCTGCTGCTGTTGCAGCCAATGCAAATAGAAATCGAGGAAATCCCCGCCAGGTCAATCAGCAAGGCTCATTGGGTCCTATGCCTCCACCTCCCGGCAATCCGCCTAGGGTTAATGAGGAAGTGGTGGAGCAAATCCCTAACGCGGCTGAGTTGTACAATCTCGTACGGACTCTCCAGACCCAATTGGCCCAGACACAGGAACAATTGAACAACGCGTTTGCTGAAAATGCTGAAGGAACTAATGGCAACTATTCAGTGCCTTCTCACCACTCTGAGCCACCGGTCGATGATGTTGTTGTTCCCCCTGCAAATGCTGTTGTGGTTACTCCTAATGTCGTTCAAGCCCCTCGGTTTAAGTTTGAAAGTTTCCAAAAGTGTGGAGGTCAGAAGTTTGATGGAACCCTTAATGCAGTGGGTTGCATGGAATGGCTCGATGATACGGAGATGGTCTTTGAAGCCTGTGACTGTCCCGAGGATAAGAAGGTGTTGTGCGCTAGTCGAATGTTGAAAGAAGGTGCTCGGGATTGGTGGAAGAGCATTACTATTTCGATGACTCCAGCTATGGTATCTGCTATCTCGTGGGCTAATTTTAAGCAGAAATTCATTGAGGAATATATTGGGGTTCATGAGCAGCGTAAGATGGAAAAGGAGTTTCGTGCCTTGACGGCTGAAGTCGGGAAGGTCAACGAGTATGCTCGTTCCTTCATGGAGAAGATGAAGTTCGTGGTCATTTATTCCGTACTGATGCGGATCAGGTTGCTTGCTATGTTGATGGGTTGCCTCCGAGTTATCGAGGTATCTGCAGGCAGCACAAGACTCTGACTGAAGCTATCAAGGAGTCTAAGAAGCTTGACGATGATTTCGCTTCGGACAAGAAGGTTGAGAAGAGTGATGATAAGAAGTCGGGGTTTAAAAAAAGGTCAAATTGGTCTTCCAATAACAATAATAATAAGAAGTTCCGTGGAAGTGGTAGTTCGAGTGGTGACAAGGATAAAAAGAAGAATGGTTCATGGTGTACATTTTGCAAGACAATTCATGAAGGGCATTGTACCGACAAGACAAGAAGGTGCCATAAGTGTGGGAAGTCGGGACATCTTGCCACTGAATGTAGGGACAAGACTCGTTGCTACAAGTGCCAAGAAACGGGTCATCTCATTGCCGATTGTCCACAGATGAAGAATGTTGTAAAGAAGACCGCCACGACAGCAACAAAAGTGAGAGCTCTTCAAATGACGGTTGATGACGCAAGGAACAACGATGAAGTGGTATGTGGTACATTCCTTGTTAACTCAAAGCCTGCCTCTGTTTTATTTGATTCAGGTGCAAATAGGTCGTTTGTGTCCACATTATTGCTCCTAAGCTAGAAAGAGTCACTACTCCCTTAGATTGTTCATTAGAGGTAGAAATTGCTAATGGTACGGTTAATAATATACGTGTGGGTTATGACGATTGTGAGATTGAGATTGAAGGTCGTTCTTTTCCAGTCCAATTATTGCCTACTACCTTAGGTGGTTTTGATGTAGTGATTGGTATGGATTGGTTGGCTAGAAATGAAGCTAGTATTTTATGTTCCCAAAAGATAATTCGATTGCCTATGTCCGAGGGTAAAGTGATAGCGGTGTATGGAGACAAGAAGAGAGGAGGAATAAAGATTATTAATATGATGAAAGCTATTAAATGTATAAGGAAAAACAAGAGCCATTTCTTGCTTATGTCATTGATGCAAGAAAAGAGAAGTCTTCAATCGCTAGTGTTGATGTAGTATCCAATTTCCCCGATGTGTTTCCCGATGATCTACCCGGTATTCCTCCCGATCGTGAAGTTACTTTCAGATAGATCTTATTCCCGGTGCTACACCCGTTGCTAAAGCACCTTACCGATTAGCTCCTACAGAAATGAAGGAATTAATGACGCAACTTCAGGAGTTACTTGACAAGGGGTTCATACAACCTAGTTCCTCGCCTTGGGGAGCTCCGGTTCTCTTTGTTAAGAAGAAGGATGGATCGATGCGCATGTGTATTGACTATCGTGAGTTGAACAAACGAACGGTCAAGAACAAGTATCCTCTCCCGAGAATTGATGATCTTTTTGATCAACTACATGGTGCTTCGTATTTTTCAAAGATTGATTTGCGGTCCGGTTATCATCAGCTGAAGGTAAAGAAGGAAGATGTAGCAAAGACAGCTTTCTGGACTAGATATGGTCATTATGAGTTCTTGGTCATGCCATTTGGGTTGACCAATGCTCCAGCCGCGTTTATGGACTTAATGAATCGGGTATGCCGCCCCTTTCTAGATCATTTTTTTATTGTGTTTATTGACGATATTTTGATCTATTCTAAGTCAGAGGATGAACACCGTGAGCATTTGAAAGCAGTTTTGGAGGTGTTGAGGGAGAAGAAGTTGTACGCAAAGTTTTCTAAATGTGAGTTTTGGCTCCGAGAAGTGCAGTTTCTTGGTCATGTTATTACATCAGAAGGTATTAAAGTAGATCCTTCAAAGATTGAAGCTGTTTCAAAGTGGGAGCAGCCAAAGACTCCTACCGAGATTAAGAGTTTTCTTGGTTTGGCTGGGTATTATAGAAGGTTTATTCAGGATTTTTCCCGAATAGCCAAGCCTATGACGGAATTAACAAAGAAGGGTGTGAAGTACGAGTGGACTGAAAAGCAGGAAAATGCATTCCAAACGTTGAAAAAGAAGTTGTGTGAAGCTCCTATCCTTGCCTTGCCTGAAGGTACTGATGATTTAGTGGTATATAGCGATGCTTCTATTACGGGTTTGGGTTGTGTCTTAATGCAGAGAGACAAAGTGATTGCCTATGCTTCACGTCAGTTGAAGCCTCATGAGAAGAATTACCCTACCTATGATCTTGAGCTAGCGGCGGTTGTGTTTGCATTGAAATTATGGAGACATTACTTATATGGTACTAAATGCACACTTTTCGCCGACCATAAGAGTTTACAATATATGTTTACTCAAAAGGAGATGAATGTGAGACAAAGAAGGTGGATGGAATTACTTAAAGACTATGATTGTGAAATCAAATACCATCCGGGTAAAGCCAATGTAGTGGCGGATGCACTAAGTAGGAAAGTGCAAAGCTCTTCTTGTAAGTTGATGAGCATGCAAGTTCAAGTCAAGTCGGGTCTATTAGATCGAATTAAAGAAGCACAAGAGATGGCATTAATGAAGGATAATATTGATAAAGAGAGTATTGGGAAGAAGAAACGACTTGTGATGGAGACTAATAGCCGTGGGTTTAAAACATACAAAGGTCGTATTTGGGTGCCACTGCTTGGTGGTAACCGAGAGTTGATCCTTGAAGAGGTCCATAGAAGTAGGTATTCGGTGCATCCCGGTGTCACCAAAATGTATGCAGATTTGAAGCCGATTTATTGGTGGCCGGATATTAAAGGTGAAGTAGCTCATTTTGTAGCAAAGTGTTTGACATGTGCACGTGTGAAAACGAACCATAAAAAGCCATATGGTTTGTTGCATCAATTAGACGTTCCCGAGTGGAAATGGGATCATATCACGATGGACTTTGTAACGAAGCTACCGAAAACGCCGAAAGGGAATGATATGATTTGGGTGATTGTAGATAGATTGACGAAGAGTGCTCATTTTCTAGCTACCCGACAAGATGTGCCTTTAAAGAAGATGGCAAAGATGTATATAGATGAAGTTGTCTCGAAACATGGAGTTCCATTGTCTATTGTCTCGGATAGGGACACTAGATTTTGTGTCTAAATTTTGGAAGGGTCTTCAACGAGAATTGGGTACTAGAGTGAACTTGAGTACCGCCTATCATCCTCAAACCGATGGGCAAAGTGAGAGAACCATCCAAACCTTAGAGGATATGTTGAGAACGTGTGTACTAGACTATGGTGGAGCATGGGATGAACACTTGAAGTTGATTGAATTTGCTTATAATAATAGTCACCATGCAAGTATTTGAATGCCACCATTTGAAATGTTATATGGAAGGAGATGTAGGACTCCAAGTTGTTGGATGGAGCCCGGTGAAAAGCAGTTAACCGGTCCCGAAATTATTGAAATCTCCGCTGAGAAAGTTAATGTAGCTAAAGAAGCATTACGTGTGGCCAGAGAAAGGCAGAAAACTTATGCAGATAAGAAAAGGAGACCAATGGAGTTTAATGTAGGTGACTTAGTGATGCTGAAAGTGTCACCATGGAAAGGAGTAATCCGATTTGGAAAGAAGGGCAAGTTGAGTCCAAGATTTATTGGACCTTTTAAAATCTTGAAACGCATTAAGGATGTAGCATATCAGTTGGAATTACCTCCAGAATTGGATGGAATTCACAACACCTTTCATGTATCCTACCTAAGGAAGTGTCTAGCCGAGGAGTCAAGTGTGATTCCAATTCAAGATGTGAGCATTGACCCAATGAAGAAAATGGTTGAAGAACCGGTGGCAATACTTGGAAGGAAGCAAAAGAAGTTACGCAGGAAAGTGATTAGATCTTGTCTTGATAAAGTGGAAGCATAATCATGGAGAAAGCTTGACTTGGGAAACTGAAGCAGTAATGAAGGAAAATTATCCCGAGTTGTTCCTTAATGATGAGATTCCGGGGACGGAATCCTCTTAAGGGGGAGGTAATTGTAACATCCCAAACTTTTCTTTAAGATTTGACTAATGCTGTTAAGTCAACCTCATGTGTGTCATTAAGTCTAGTGTGAATATATGCATATACGTAGTTAATGTGTGTTATGTGTGAGGTTTGAAAACCTAAATGTTAATGTAGTATAAATGTGTGAAATACGAAGGTTTATGTCTATGAAGTGACATTTAATGAAGGGATAATGTTGTATATGGTCAATAATGTAGTTTTGTGACCAATAATGAAGGATTTGGAAGTCTAGGGACTAGTCTTGACATATGGGTAAAGTTAAAAACGGGTTTAGGGTGGGATTAGCCTAATCTAGGGTTAGTTTCCAGCCTAAACATAATTAAAAGACAAACACAAAGTATATTCCAAACCTTTCTTGAATTCTAAAGCAATTAATCAAGTTTTTGGTCAAGCAATTGGGTGTTTTGGTGTTGGAATTGATCGATCATCTAGCCAAGCAGGTAATCACTGAATTATAGATGGTATTTTCAGATTTAGAAGTTGTTTAATAAGGAACCAGATCTGATTAAAAAGGAGTTTTGCAAAGAATTAGGGTTTATGTGGTGTTTTGGTCAATTAACGTTCAAAACTGTGTTAAACGAGTCTATAATCGATCTTGATGATCAAAAGAGGTCTATGTATGTCAAAAACATGTTTTGGGTGAAGCCAAAGTTGATTGATTTCTGGAAAAAATGAAGAACGAAGTCGTTTTATGAATTCTGGTCGAAAATAAGCTTAAATCCGTTTGCTGATGCCAAATTCGTTCCTGCAAATCTAAATTCGTTTGCCCCAACGAAGTTTAAATTCGTTTGAAGCCAAATTCGTTGGTTAAATTCGTTTGAAGCCAAATTCGTTGGTTAAATTCGTTTTGAAGCTAAAGTGAGGTTTAAGAACAAAACTAAGTTCGATAAGGTCCCAAATGACTTATATTTTACATGTTAATGTACGATAGGTGTCGGGGATTACTATTAAGCACTGTTAGCTTTTGTTTGCGCGCGTACACTACTACCAGGTAAGATACACTACTTTGACACGCTGGGGGATCAAACTAAAAGCTGGTTTCAAATCGTAAACACTTCCATTCGGTATCTTTATATTGCATGTGGGCATATGGGTTACTTGGGAGGTATTATGGGTTATGCAGTTGACCATGAGACCTGAGATGCAGTCCCTATTGTAGTGTAATGTAGTATTGCTTAATGTAGTATGTAGCTATGCAGTTGATGTAGTTTAATGAAGTATCTTGATATGCATGATATATAAATGAAGTTGATGTGTGATATGCATGCTTGACTTGTACGCCTAGTTCACTAGACTTGCTAGGTTGCTATGTCACTGCACGTTTAAGGATCCAAACGTAATGAAGTTAAAGTGTGTGAGTGTCTAGGAATGTGTGTTACCTAGACTATATGTGTGTGAATGTTTGGGAATGCAGGGACCCAATCTATATGTGTGAAATCGAGCTCATAAAACTAATGCAGGGAAAGTGTTAAGCTTAACCCGTACTTGTCTTAGCCGGATGAGTGCGTTGATGC
Organism: Erigeron breviscapus; assembly: GCA_034093135.1. Classification (NCBI taxonomy): domain Eukaryota; kingdom Viridiplantae; phylum Streptophyta; class Magnoliopsida; order Asterales; family Asteraceae; genus Erigeron; species Erigeron breviscapus. The sequence goes on from CM067173.1 coordinate 58,368,155, forward strand.
AGTTGTTGCTTGGGTGGCTCCTCGCAACATGGTCTTTATAACGCAGGGCGAGTAATACGAGGTTTGACCAACCTCCACATACGGATTACTCTTGGATTGGCTTGCCACTCCTTAACGACGTAAGATGAGTAGTCTTTTGACTGATCATCCAGTCGGGTGTGATGCAGGGCACACTTATATGCAGTTAACAAAGATACGTGTGACAATGTGTGAACTAATGCAGGATAGGCACATTTAGGATGATTATCCTAATTGATATGAAGTTGAAATGCAGTATATGTGTGAACGTGTGATGTGTGTTGTGCCTAATAAACTTGTCTAATAATGAAGATTGTTTTAATTGGACAAATGCTTTTAATTAAGTGTTATCTACTTAGCTATTCTTATAGCTAACACTTGCTTCTTTAATGTGGTTGTTCCCTCAGGTTTAGCTTGATGGAATTAGACGAAGGATGTGTGAGCTTGGGTAGATTCGTTGAAGGAGCCGTAGTTATCCATAGACGATTCTTTGCTTAGACATTTATTTACATTTCGTACTTAATGTCGAATTTATGTTGTGACTTGTGAACGGTTGTTTTATGTTGGCAACCGTTGGGTTTTCATTTGAACTATTGTTTGATATGGCATGTAACACCAAATAAATGCAGCAACCAAAATGTTTTTATCGGTTTTGACTTTTACAGTCTTTACTTCCGCAATTTAACACCGTTAGGTGAAAAGTTTTGAAAACCCATATTTTTAAACGACGGGTGTTACAAGAACCCAAATGGATTAGCCATTAGGATCACATGAAGGTGTCACCCCAAAAGATGTCGTCATTACCCTATCAACTTGGAACACAACATTCATAACCACATGCATGCCATGTGTTAACACATGTAGAGGAGGAGCATGTGGTAGTGACACAAGTTGTCAAGCTGTTGTAAGCTGCCAGAAGGGATTCTTATATTCAAGTTGATTTTATATATATCTTACCCTACACAAACAGAGACTATTCATTATCAATTTACTACCCTTCTCTGCCATTCGATCAGGGGTGGGGTTGGGGTTTGATGGCGGGGGTGGTGGGTGACAATTTTTGTAACCGTTTGTGGAATGCAAGTTATCAAACAGAAATTCGCCACCCTTAAAACACGATGTATTTTATACGAGTTAAGTGTACATATTAACAAACTTTAAAACCAAGTGAAAACATTAATGTGGTCTATGTACACATGGTGGTTATCCGGCTAAGAATTTAAGGGAGGTGGACTACTATTCTTACACCATTCATGAGATGTTTATGAGATTGATGGTGAAGACTAGATCAATTGATGAGATGGTTTTATTTCAAGTCACGGGTTCAACTTTTCAGAGTGACGCGTTCCGGATATTTTTCTTTTGAATTATTTGTAACGACTCATTGTCTAAATCTCGTATTATAGAGTACGTGCATGACTTCATTATTATATGGTAAGGTATCCCCTGATATTAAATACCGAATGACTGCTATATGTATATATACATATATAATATATACGAGTATATATAAACAAAACAAGTATTTAGGTTTAGGGTAAAATAAAACAAGTATTAAAGTAAAACAAATAAAACAATCCATTTCTCTTAACTAAAATTCATTGTGCATCATGAAAATCTCTGTGCATTAGTTTATAATTGTATTTTATGAATCTTTGCGCATCAGTTTTTTCATGATCCAATGGTCAATATCTTATCTTATTTGTTTTACTTTAATACTTGTTTTACAATAACCAACCTCGGTTTAGGGTAAAATAAAACAAGTATTAAAGTAAAACAAATAAAACAATCCATTTCTCTTAACTAAAATTCATTGTGCATCATGAAAATCTCTGTGCATTAGTTTATAATTGTATTTTATGAATCTTTGCGCATCAGTTTTTTCATGATCCAATGGTCAATATCTTATCATATTTGTTTTACTTTAATACTTGTTTTACAATAACCAACCTCTATATATTTATTTATTTATCACATTAGTTGGTTATTATTTTTTATTTATATAAAAACTACGCAACTAACATTATAGTTAAAAATATATCTACTTTTACTTATTTAGAAAAATGAAACTTCAAAATGATGTTATATTCAAGGTTTATTGTTTCGAGTAAAAATGTTGATGTTTGATTATTTTAGACTTTTTAATTTATTTTTTTTATTTATAGTTTTATATATTGACATTCTATAAAACATTATTTAAAGAAATATTGTCAACTTATAGAAAAATATTTACTATAAAGCATAAAAAAGTATCAGATATATAAAAATGAATTAAAACTAAGGAAACTAAAAAATCTATTACTCCGTAATAACTATAACTACAACAACGTACAACAATATTAGTCAATTCCTGCATAAATGGAATATGTAGATTATAGATTAAGCCATTGAGTAAATACAACAAGAAGTAGACCACAGGGACTTCAGGAAGATCACATAATTTAACCGGGGCTGCTACGGGGTTGGCCGCTTGGGCGTTGGTAGATTTGCATTCATTAAGGTGGGGTTTCCACATGCAAATGTACATGGGCCCTACAATAACTCATGATTTTGACATTTTGTTGGATTCAAGACTTTGTAAACTACGAGCATGGGACATGGGCCTCCCATGCCGATCTTGAAGCCCACTTGTACTTGGCGTCGTACCCACATCATATTGCGTTCATAGGCGATTCCCAGTAAGCTCTTCATGAGCTCGTCTCCTCGTCCATGAGGACATTACCATGCTCGTTGACGGCAGTGCCGGTTTAAGCTTTTTGATGACCTTAAACGAAATTAATTTTGAGGCCTAGTTTATAAACATACAAATTAAAGTAAACAAAAAGATAAACGAAAAAATTACCTGAATGCTAATCTGATGCTTTATTTGTAATTGTGAGTAATAAAAGACAAAAATAGTAAACAAGATCAAATGTTGTGTAGGTGTACCGTGTATCTGATTCTCATGCGCAGTCTTATTTTATTTGTTTGTAAAAAAGTATTAGCCCAAATATCATAAAAAATATGGAGGCCTTATCAATTTGGTGGCCCAAAGCAATGGCTTGGCCTTTAATTACTGTTGGGCCGGCCCTGGTCGACGGGGACACGGGGTCGTCCAAAACCGGAAAAACATCGACGAAGAAAGAGAAGAGTGAGGTGGGGCCAGACAACGTTTTTATTGTTTTTTTCGTTTTCTTTTCTTGGTATATATATTTCACACATGAACATTAAGTTATAATTTAAAGGTTCTCATGGTTCTTAAATTTAAATGGTTCTCAAAATGAACTTTTTTATATATGTAAATATGTATATAGTGTGTATATATATTGTATATGTATGTTATAGGTTAATCAAGAAAAAGAAGAAACTTCACATCTTTAGCCCCTTTAAATTCAATGTTTTACATATGTATTTATATATTATAATTTTCAATTTAGTCCCTTAAGTATCAACATATGTATAAAATAATATGTACAAAATAGTTTAAAGTCTTCTTAAAAGTTTAAAGTATGAACATATTTGTAATGAAATGTTTAAATTTTATTAATGTAATGATTTATTTTTGTTAATATAATGTTTTATTTTTACAATTTTATATTTTTTTTGAACAGCAGTGGTGATTGGACTCAGCGGCATTGCCTCTTCATCGTCCGGTAGAGATCGACCACGTCACCAGCACAGTCAATCCGAGGGCATGACTGGCGGTGGAAGTCTTAGAGGAAACCAGTTAAATGCTAGAGAAAACCCTCATGGCCCACCTCCCAATATGCATTTCAAAGGTTTCGAACCCGTGACCAACATTTGGCTGAAAGACATAAGGGGCATTAAATGTCCGGTTAGACTAAATCTCAAGGACAATAATATTTATATTTAATTTTGGGTTAGAATAAAATATAATAAAAAATTAAAAAAGGAGGTGAGGAAAAAGTGAAGAACATGCCTTACTAGGAAATAGGAGTGTTGTGTTTTTGGGTGTGCTGAGAAAGATTTGAGAAAAAAGTTGTTATTGGAAATGACCTTAGTTCTACGTTCTTGGTTTTGAACTCCAAGCTCGTCGTCAATGAGACTTAGGTGTGATTTTATCATAAATGATATCATAATATTTTGTTATTTAAAAATAAAAATGAAAATATGAGGAGCTTATGGACCCTATAGCCACTATAAATGGAGAGGAAATGTTATTTAAGAACTCGCAAATAAAAATAAACGCGAGAATAATTCTGGCCACATATTTCCCCATCTTTTTCTCTCTTCAATTAAATAAGAAAATTCATCCAAATCATTCAAAATGCTTTATCTCACAAACCGTAAATCGTTATATGAAAAAAAAGTATGGGTAGTCTTAAAATTTCGTCCTCTTTCATTAGAGATGCAATTTGATATACTTTTGATGACTTTTTAATTTTCGTTTTTTTTCCTTATACTTGTGTACCTACACATGTGTAGGATCTTTGTTTTCACATGTAAATTAGTAAATAACCATTTGTACACAACAATGAAGGTTAAGGGCGGAGCCCGTCAATCCATGGCGGAGCCATGGTGGCCAAGGGCGGAGGCCGTCAGTCCATGGCGGAGCCATAACGGCTAAGGGCGGAGCCCGTTAGGTAGATCACCCATCACCGATCACCCTCTATGACCTATCACCTCTATGACCTATCACACTATGACCTATCACCCTCAATGACCTATCACCCCCACCAGCTACCCTTTATGAATATCCTTAAGGGCGAAGCCCGTTCCGAATCACAATTTTCGTTCAACCTACACATGTGTAGGTTATGTGTAAGTATCAAAAAGAAAACGAAAATTAAAAAGTTGTCAAAAGTATATCGAATTGCATCTCTAATGAAAGAGGACGAAATTTTAAGATTACCCATACTTTTTTTTCATCTAACGATTTACGGTTGTGAGATAAAGTATTTTGAATGATTTGGATGAATTTTCTTATTTAATTGTAAAGAGAAAGTTGAAGGAAATATGTGGTCCAGAATTATTTCCGTGTTTTTTATTTGTGAGTTATCAAAATAACTCACCCTTATAAATGTAATAATAATCACTATAAATGTAAGTACCAATCATGTACAAACCTTCATCATCCACAACTTATTTTAAAAACAAGAACACATTCCCTCTCGATCATTTATATATGATGATAATAATGGCAAATTTCATGGATCTTCTTTCAAATTCAGTGTTCATATCAGTAACATCTGGTTTATTTCTGGTTCTTAGTTTACTTTATATATATGATCAACAAAAGAATCACCATGGGAAGAAGTATCATCCCACTGGTGCCACTCTGCTTGATGTACTCATCAACTATAACACGGCACATCATTTCTTGACTGATCTCGCGGCAAAATACAAAACTTATCGAATTGCTATTCCATTCCAACGCCAGGTTCTTACGAGTGATCCTGCCAATGTGGAGTATATCCTCAAGACCAACTTCAAAAATTATGGCAAAGTAAGTGCATGCCTAAAATAGTAGAATGTTGGAACCACGTTAGTGTGACCGTCACTGATCATCTATCCTTCCTGATATGATAATTGACGATAACTGAAATCCCTATGTCTAGTAAGTATTCGATGGACGTATTTACTCTTAAAGGCGTATTATAGGGTTTCCCATTAGGTGATTGGACTTAAGAGGACTAATGAGGCACGAATTAAACACCAGAGGGACTAAATGTGAAAATATGCTCCTTATATAAATGGAGAGTAATTAACCTAATTTAAGGTTAATCACAAAATAATCACAGCCTCCTAATCACCCAATTCGTCTCCTTCCTCTGAAGAATTCATCAATCAAGAATTCATCACTCCATCCTAAATCAATCATCTTATTTTGGGAACCCGAATCAATGGCATCAATGTTTAATGCCCTCACAGGTTCCTCAGGATCAACCGGTACGTTATTATATGGATCGAATCATGTTTTATTCCAACATGTGGTATCAGAGCCAGGTTAAATCGATTCCCCATTGATTTGATCCGTTTTCGTGCCCTAACTCGCGAACAACTGATAAGCAGAAAATTATCTTCGTGCTTACGTCATCACGAAGTTAACTTATCTTCGTGATGACATCATCACGAATTTAGCTTATCTTCGCATTTACTGTTTCACGAACTTAAACCTATCTTCGTAAAGCCATCTTCGTACAGCTATCTTCGTAAAGCTATTTTTAAGCTATTTTCGTACAGCCATCTTCGTACAGCTATTTTCGTAAAGTATCTTCGTACGAACTTAAATTTTTAACTTACGAAGATACTATAACTTACGAACTTAACTTTCATCTTACGAAGATACTATAACTTACGAACTTAACTTTCATCTTACGAAGATACTATAACTTACGAACTTACCAGTTCTTACGAAGTTAGTATAACTTACGAACTTACCAGTTCTTACGAAGTTAGTATAACTTACGAACTTACCAGTTCTTACGAAGTTACTATAACTTACGAACTTAACTTTCATCTTACGAAGATATAGTTCGTACTTACGAAGTTATTTTCATTGCGAAGATAATTAATTACTTACGAAGTTAATCCTTAATACGAACTTAATTTTAACTTACGAAGATACTATAACTTACGAACTTAACTTTCATCTTACGAAGATACTATAACTTACGAACTTAACTTTCATCTTACGAAGATACTATAACTTACGAACTTAACTTTCATCTTACGAAGATACTATAACTTACGAACTTAACTTTCATCTTACGAAGATACTATAACTTACGAACTTAACTTTCATCTTACGAAGATACTATAACTTACGAACTTAACTTTCATCTTACGAAGATACTATAACTTACGAACTTAACTTTCATCTTACGAAGATACTATAACTTACGAACTTAACTTTCATCTTACGAAGATACTATAACTTACGAACTTAACTTTCATCTTACGAAGATACTATAACTTACGAACTTAACTTTCATCTTACGAAGATACTATAACTTACGAACTTAACTTTCATCTTACGAAGATACTATAACTTACGAACTTAACTTTCATCTTACGAAGATACTATAACTTACGAACTTAACTTTCATCTTACGAAGATACTATAACTTACGAACTTAACTTTCATCTTACGAAGATACTATAACTTACGAACTTAACTTTCATCTTACGAAGATACTATAACTTACGAACTTAACTTTCATCTTACGAAGATACTATAACTTACGAACTTAACTTTCATCTTACGAAGATACTATAACTTACGAACTTAACTTTCATCTTACGAAGATACTATAACTTACGAACTTAACTTTCATCTTACGAAGATACTATAACTTACGAACTTAACTTTCATCTTACGAAGATACTATAACTTACGAACTTAACTTTCATCTTACGAAGATACTATAACTTACGAACTTAACTTTCATCTTACGAAGATACTATAACTTACGAACTTAACTTTCATCTTACGAAGATACTATAACTTACGAACTTAACTTTCATCTTACGAAGATACTATAACTTACGAACTTAACTTTCATCTTACGAAGATACTATAACTTACGAACTTAACTTTCATCTTACGAAGATACTATAACTTACGAACTTAACTTTCATCTTACGAAGATACTATAACTTACGAACTTAACTTTCATCTTACGAAGATACTATAACTTACGAACTTAACTTTCATCTTACGAAGATACTATAACTTACGAACTTGTTTCATTACTCTAGAGACATTACTTAGGCTGCCTTAGATAACTTATCATCTCTCTATTACTATTGAGCCTACTTATTCTAGGCATTACTTTAGAAGAGATTACTTAGGCTGCCTTATATAACTTATCATCTCTCTATTATTATTGAGCCTACTTATTTTAGGCATTACTTTAGGAGAGATTACCTTGTCTGCATAACACGGCTGATAATGTCACTATTACTATTGGGCCTACTTATTTTAGGCATTACTATAATAATCTTCTATCGCTTATGCCCTAAATGTACATCCTTCTTATTTCCACAGTAGTACCTAACCTTGGCCTTATGACGCTCAATGGTACGAACTATGCTTCATGGAAAAGTCACTTAGATCTGACTTTGGGAATGTATGACCTTGACTGCGCTATTCGTCATGATGAACCCGCTGCCCTTACTGCTGAATCCACTGCTGATCAGAAGGCGAACTTTGAAAAGTGGGAGAAGTCGAATCGCCTGTCGCTAATGTTAGTCAAGAATTCCATTGATCTGACTATTAGAGGAGCTATCCCTGACTCTGAAAAAGTCAAGGATTACCTCAAATCTGTAGAGGACCACTTCAAGGGATCGTCTAAAGCGCATGCAAGTGCCTTGATGTTGCAGATGCTTACATTGAAGATATGAAGGAACTAGCGGTGTCCGTGAGCATATTATGAAGATGACGGACATGGCCAATAAGCTTAAGACTCTAGAGATGGAAGTCTCCGATAACTTTCTGGTGCACTTCATCATGACCTCCCTGCCTGCTCGTTTTGACACCTTCAAGGTTAACTACAATGCTTTGAAGGATAAATGGTCAATGAGTGAACTTATTGGGCACTGTGTTAATGAGGAGGAGCGTCTTAAGCTGGCTCAACCTGAAGCTGTTCACCTGACCACCACTGCTAACTCCAAGAAGAGGAAGGGAAACAACGGTAAACAAACTGCGAACAAAGTCCAAAAGACTAATCATGGTGCAGTTGCCTCTGGCTCTAATTCCTCGACTGGCAAACTTAAATGCAAATTCTGTCGTGACAAAGGACACCGTCAGAAAGATTGCCCTAAGTTCAAGGAGTGGCTAGCTAAGAAAGGTAACGTACTTTATGTAATATTTGATTCCTTTACTACTGATGTACCTGTTAATACATGGTGGGGTGACTCTGGTTCTATGGTTCATGTAACCAACTCATTACAGGGGTTCCTTACAATCCAAAAGCTACCAAAGGGCCAAAGAAAGCTTAGAGTTGGAAGTGGTGATCTCTTAAATGTCGAAGCCATTGGAACTTATGTCTTACATATGAGCACCGAAAAAGGCATTAGACTAATAGATACCTTATTTGTACCGAGAATTACTCGGAACCTTGTATCTATTTCTAGACTAGACCTTGAAGGTTATGTAACGATTCATGGTTTCGGCAAGATTGCCATAACTCGTAATAATGAATTGCTTGGTCGTGGTTTTTTGGATGGATTGCTGTATAAGTTAGAACTAGATCATAATTTCTCACATTCTTTGTTATCTCTTAATGTTGATGATATAACTAAAACAAAGACAAAATACCTAAACGAGAGAATTCCTCCATGTTGTGGCATAAACGTCTTGGCCACATCTCACGAAATCGCATGACACGACTCGTAAAGGATGGAATCTTACCCTCTCTTGATTTTAGTGATTTTGAAACATGTATACAGTGCCTCAAAGGGAAGATGGCTAAAGGGAATAAGAAAGGAGCCACAAGAAGTTCCAACTTGTTGGAAATAATTCATACTGACATAAGTGGCCCCTATCCCGCATCCATCGGGACATACATCATTTATTACATTCATTGACGATTATTCGTTACATGCACCTGTATTGATCAAAGAAAAATCTGAATCCTTACAAACTTTTGCTGATTTTAAAACTTTGGTTGAAACCAACTTAATCGTAAAATAAAAGTTGTGAGATCAGATAGAGGAGGTGAGTATTATGGTAGACATACTGACATTGGTCAAGCTCCTGGTCCTTTCCATAATTTTTGTAAGGAACATGGCATTATTAACCAATACACCATGCCTGGTTCTCCTCAACAAAATGGTGTTGCTGAAAGGAGAAACCGAACCTTAATGGACATGGTGAGAAGTATGCTTGCCAACACTAACCTACCTACTTTTCTTTGGACTGAGGCCTTAAAAACAGCCGTTCATATACTCAATAGGGTTCCATCAAAATCTGTCCCTAAAACTCCTCATGAGATCTGGACAGGTAAGAAACCGAGTCTAAAATATATGAAAGTATGGGGCTGCCCTGCCGAAGCAAAAGTCTATAACCCTAACTTAAAGAAACTGGATCCTAAAACGATTTCATGTTCCTTTATCGGTTATCCTGATAACTCAAAAGGTTATCGATTTTACTGTCCTTCCCATACTACTACCATCGTTGACACGCAGCATGCGACGTTTCTCGAGAACTCAGAGATCAGTGGGAGCACAACAAATCCTAACTTCGATTTGCATGAAGTACAAGAAGCAAGGGGGAACCACTCGTCGATTTCTCCGATAATTCCTCTTGTACACGATGCTGCTCCTGATGTCACTGATCCAAATCCTCCTAATCAAAACCATGAAGAACCTCAAAACCAAGAAGCACCTCATGTTGCCGAGCCTCACGTTGCCGAGCCTCACGTTGCTCAACCCCAAAATCAACTCAGGAGATCATCAAGGGAACGCAGGGCCACTAATTTTGATGATTTCATAACTTATCTGACTGAAGTTGAGGACATTGGAAAGCTTGTTGATCCCACCTCTTATCGAGAAGCCATTAATAGTGATCAGGCCACTTAATGGAATGAGGCTATGATTGAGGAGCTAAATTCCATGCAGCATAATGACGTTTGGGAATTGGTTGAACTTCCTGAAGGATCCACAACTGTCGGTTGTAAATGGGTCTTCAAAACCAAATTAGACCAAAAGGAAACGTCGAACGCTATAAGGCCAGATTGGTTGCGAAGGGCTATACTCAAAAGGCTGGAATTGATTATCAAGAGACTTTTTCTCCTGTCTCTCGTAAAGATTCCCTAAGGATTGTTATGGCACTTGTAGCTCACTTTGATCTTGAGTTACATCAGATGGATGTCAAAACTGCTTTCTTAAATGGAGACTTGCATGAAGACGTATACATGCGGCAACCTGAAGGATTCATTCCTAAAGGTAAAGAGCACATGGTCTGCAAGTTGAAGAAGTCCATATATGGGTTGAAGCAAGCCTCACGGCAATGGTACCTTAAGTTTGATGAAGTCATGAAAGAACAAGACTTCTTAAAGAATCAAGTGGATCAATGCACCTATCTCAAGATCAGTGGAAGTAACTTTATAATCCTTGTTTTGTATGTGGATGACATTCTGCTTGCAAGTAACAACTTGGATATGCTGCATGAGTCGAAGCGAATGTTTTCGCAGAATTTTGACATGAAAGATCTCGGTGATGCCTCTTATGTCATAGGTATCGAAATACACCAGGATAGGCGTAATGGTGTTCTGGGTCTTTCTCAAAGGGCCTACATTGACCGCATCTTAGAACGCTATAAAATGCAATCATGCGCACCCACTGTAGCTCCAGTAGTTAAAGGAGACGTGTTTGGTACTTTCCAAAGTCCAAGCACTGAAGTTGAGAAGGAGCAAATGAGGATGATGCCTTACTCGTCTGTAGTTGGGAGCATTATGTACGCTCAGGTCTGTACTCGACCAGATATCGCTTATATCGCCGGTATGCTTGGGCGTTACTTATCTAACCCAGGATTAGCACACTGGAAAGCGGCTAAAAAGGTTCTACGATATCTGCAAGGGACCAAAGACTACAAACTAACGTATAGAAGAAGTGAAAAAAAAAAAAAAAAAAAAAAAAAAAAAAAAAAAAAAAAAAGAAAAAAAAAAAAAAAAAAAAAAAAAAAAAAAAAAAAAAAAAAAAAAAAAAAAAAAAAAAAAAAAAAAAAAAAAAAAAAAAAAAAAAAAAAAAAAAAAAAAAAAAAAAAAAAAACAAAAAAAAAAAAAAAAAAAAAAAGACAAAAAAAAAAAAAAAAACAAAAAAAAAAAAAAAAAAAAAAAAAAAAAAAAAAAAAAAAAAAAAAAAACAAAAAAAAAAAAAAAAAAAAAAAAAAAAAAAAAAAAAAAAAAAAAAAAAAAAAAAAAAAAAAAAAAAAAAAAAAAAAAGACTACAAAAATATAAGAAGTGACAATCTAGAAGTAGTAGGTTACTCTGATTCCGACTTTGCTAAAAGCAAGGAAGATAAGAAATCTACTTCTGGGTATATTTTTATGTTAGCTGGCGGACCTATCTCTTGGCGGAGTCATAAGCAGAAACTGACTGCAACGTCCACCATGATGGCTGAATATATTGTTGTTTACAATGCCACTTGTCATGGGATGTTGATAAGGAACCTGGTCGGTGGACTCAAAATCGTCAACTCTATTTCTAGACCATTGAAGCTTTACTGTGATAACTCAGCTGCCGTAACTTTCTCGAACAGTAACAGTTCGACTGGCGCTGGTCTGTATCTCGATACAAAGTATCTGTTTGTACGCGAACGAGTTGAGGAAATGTTCTTTGTATTGAGTACATAAGTACAAATGATATGCTAGCGGATCCAATGACCAAAGGTCTTCCTCCTAATGTCTTCGTAGGACACGTGTCGAAGATGGGGCTTACTAAGGACTTAATTTAATAGCATATTGTACTTTTACTGGTCATTATTATTATTATTATGTTAATGAAAATTTTCCTCCTTATTCAGATTTTGTTTGTCTATTAGTTACACTTTGAGCTCATAATAGTGTAAAGACGTTATATAACAAAATTTGTCTTAGTCAATTGATCATTGCTTATTAGTTTTAAATTTGAGTCATAGTTTGACTAGTGGGGGTCCTGAGTTGATGTTTCTCTACGACTGTACTTATTGGCTATGATTTCGGTTTAAAACAAAAATGAGTATTATCCCGGCCGGACTTATTAAATGCTCATAGATAAATGATCGCTTGGTCAAGTGGGAGAATGTTGGAACCACGTTAGTGTGACCGTCACTGATCATCTATCCTTCCTGATATGATAATTGACGATAACTGAAATCCCTATGTCTAGTAAGTATTCGATGGACGTATTTACTCTTAAAGGCGTATTATAGGGTTTCCCATTAGGTGATTGGACTTAAGAGGACTAATGAGGCACGAATTAAACACCAGAGGGACTAAATGTGAAAATATGCTCCTTATATAAATGGAGAGTAATTAACCTAATTTAAGGTTAATTACAAAAATAATCACAGCCTCCTAATCACCCAATTCGTCTCCTTCCTCTGAAGAATTCATCAATCAAGAATTCATCACTCCATCCTAAATCAATCATCTTATTTTGGGAACCCGAATCAATGGCATCAATGTTTAATGCCCTCACAGGTTCCTCAGGATCAACCGGTACGTTATTATATGGATCGAATCATGTTTTATTCCAACAAAAGAATCTCTTGTTATAAGTTTTTGTCTTTCTTTTTTTAATTTTCCAAAGGAAACTTGTAGTTTTCATATTAAATGTTCATCCCTAAATATTTATGATACAACAACAACAACAGTACCCAATCCCTGTGCGGGGTATGGGGGAGGTGAAACTGTAGACAGTCTTGCCTCTACCCAAAGGTAGAGAGACTGCTTCCATAAGGACCTCCGGCCACAAAAGCGGTAAAAGTCGGGAAGAGTAAAGGGTTTAGAAGTACCATACCTGACTCACAACGAAAATGCTTAGCAAGACATACCTGGGTCTGTTGGGGCCGACCACCTTGAGAGTAGGGGAGAGTGGCAAACATGCAACCTAGCAAAAACACAACACCTAAATATTTATGATAATGGTATAACTAATTTATGCACGTTAATAACAGTTCATAGCAAAACCTTTTTCTAAAACAGCAAAGAGTTACACATCGATAATAAACACCTCAATATATACATTAAGTCATTGTCTCATGTACGTGAAACTTGAACCCATGACCTTTCGCCTGTACTTATATTACAATAATTTCTTTTCATATAGTCTAAAAAAGTTCGAGCTTGCTATGCCAGTCTCTTGCTATTCATAAATTTATCCTACAAACTACAATTGTGTGACATATTTTAAAAATGCAGGGAAAGCATTTTAGTGACATCATGAAGGATCTATTGGGTGATGGAATATTTGCGGTCGATGGGGACCAATGGCGAGAACAAAGGAAGATGACAAGTCATGTGTTATCTTCAAAAGTCTTGAAAGATTATAGCAATGAAATCTTCAGAAAGAACACACTAAAACTTCGGAACATATTGTTAGAAGCAACAAATACCAACCAAATTGTCGATATGAATGTAATGTATTTTGTATTTGTATATCACTTTCATTCGATTACAGGCATTACATTTACAATTAATATGCATATGTATATGTATATATACAGGATTTGCTCATGAAGGCAACGATGGATTCATTATTTAAAGTCGCTTTTGGAGTTGATCTTGACAACATGAGTAATTCAACCGAAGAAAGTGCTAGGTTCACTCGTGCTTTTGATGATGCAAACACTTTGATCATGCGTAGACTTGTTGACATAACATGGAAAATCAAGAAGTTTTTGAATATTGGATCTGAAGCCGAGTTAACAAGAAATATGAAACTCATTGATGAGTTTGCGTATAAGGTCATCCAGATCAAGATTGAACAAACGCATAACTTAAAGGAGGAAATTTCGGTAAGTTGTATATTTTATTTTCCTAGCCTAGTTATTAATTCTATATAATCCAATATTTGTGGAACTCACAGTTGAAGAAGAAGAATGACATCCTATCAACTGTTATAGAGAATAAGCAAGATCCAAAGTATTTGCGAGATATAATACTAAACTACGTGCTAGCTGGTAAAGATCCTATAGCGATTGCTATGGTTTGGTTCATTTACTTGCTTTGCAAACATCCTGAAATTCAAGAAAAAGTTGCGGAAGATATTAAAAAAGCAACACACATGGAAGAAGAGATCACAAATATTGCAGATTTTGATGCTCGTGTGACTGAGGCTGCGCTTGAGAAGATGCATTATCTACAGGCAGCTTTGTCCGAGACGATCAGACTCTATCCCCCATTGCCATTGGTATTCAATCTTTTTTGTAACTTTATTTATTGATTTTTTATCTTTCAAATACTCATTAATTTCACAAAGGATTGAGATATCATACAAATACTCAATGTTAATAGGCCCATATCATGGGTGAAAACCACCCCTATTTACCTGTCATTGACTTTTCGAACATAGTTATATATATAACCCAAAGTGAGTGTTTATAGGCTATCATGCATATCGGGAAGAAAAAAAAAAAAAAAAAATTCTTCTACTGGACTAAAGGGGTCTTGGGCATTTACCCTTTTTTTTAGGCTATCATATCGAAATTGCTACCTCGATCTAAAGACCATTAACAATATGGAGATAAATAATGTAGGATGTAAAGACATGCTTTTCAGATGACGTTCTACCAGATGGTTACAATGTACGGAAAGGGGACACGGTGCTTTACCTACCATATGCAATGGGGAAAATGAAGTTCATATGGGGAAATGATGCACTTGAGTTTAAACCGGAAAGATGGCTTGATGAAAATGGTTGCTTCCATCCAGAAAGCCCTTACAAATTTACGGCTTTTCAGGTTAGTATGTATACTTTATACTTTAGACCTATAAATATAGGTATTATATATAGACAAATGTAGATCTAACTACATGATGTAATTAAGGCTTTCTATTTATGTTGAATCTAAATAAACAAGAACACTAAAATGAGCCATTTTGATTTGTCTGGTTTATACACACAGGGAGGACCGCGAATTTGTTTAGGTCGAGAGTTTGCGTATAGGCAATTGAAGACTTTCTCTGCTCTTTTGATAGGTTGCTTCATCTTCAAGTTGAGCAACGAAAAGAGTGTTAAAAAATATAGAATTTCGATTAACTTGCACGTCGACGGGCCACTTCATATTTGTGTTTCTAATAGATTCATGTTACATAAGCCGTAAAATTTTAAATGAATTAATTTGTATCAATAATCTCGTCCCTAAAACCTCAAGTCTTTGCATAAACAGTCTATCTTCCAAGTAAACTAAATAACTATCCTTATGGCTTAGTAATTTATATCTTGGAGGACGAACGGTTTCTGCAAGAATTGAGATTTTAAGAATGATATAAGGAGGAAAAAAATGAAGGATAGGGGCTAAAAAAGCAAAAAAGTAAACATACCACACGCACCATTTATGCTTGGGGTGTCTGGTATAATGGAATAGAATGAGGAGAAAGAGAATGGGAAATACTTTTCTTATTTGGTTGCATCGGATAATGGAATCGAGAATGGAGAAGTGAGAATGTTTCAATTCTCTCATTCATTCTCTCATTCTATAAATGTAGAGAATGGGTGAGAATGAATTTTTTTTTCTTTTTTGATGTTATATGTGTTAATTTAATTATTAATTAAAATTTTATATTTCTCTTATATTCATTTTATGTTTGTACCAAACAAGATATATAATGTATTATCTTTCTAAATAGTCACTCTTTTCTAACCATTTGCATTCTCTATTATTCACTTATACATATTTTTATTAGTCTGTTTATATATAATATATACATTTTGCTATTTTTAAAAAAACTATTATACATAGAGAGATTAAGATTGAAATGGTTACAACTTACAAATTAACTTGATTACAACTTGCAAATAAAGTGATTCGAGTTATGTTTTGTGCAATTTGTGTTTAATTATTTTAGTATTTTGAGTTCAACCAAACCGTGGCCTCGTTTGTTTGTGTTCGTCGTCAATTACTGATATGTGGTTATACTTATATGGAAAATGATTAATGAAACTAATTTGTATGTCTAAAGATAGGCCTAAAAAGGAAATCAAGTCATGTAGCAAGATCAAAAGTAGAGATAATGAAAAAAAATTAGTAGAAAACATGTGTCATGTAATGTATGGAGTAGGCTTATCTTTAGGCGTATGAATTATGTATATGTATCATTATCCTACTTATATATGGGAAATGATTAATCCTCATAACTAAATAGCCTAAAGATCATCCTAATCACGAGATGATGACATGTGAAAAAATCAGGGTGCAAGATTAGGAAAAAGAATTAGTGGATAACAAATGTCACATTCTTATGGTTTAAGAGGATTTTTAGGCTATTCTTTATTTATATTTTCCCTTATATATTTGACATTTTGTTTGGTTATGTAAAATTCTTCCGAATAAGTTAAGGCATCATCTATGTGATGGTGACAATAATCATGACTTGACATCGATTACTCGATTAGTACGACAAACGTATGAATCATTTTGATGGTTTTTTTTTCCTGAAAAGCAGTTGGATGTGACAACAGATAAAGATGAGCAAGAGGACATTTATATACAAGAAAAAGAGTTATGTTTATGATTGTGAAGTACAAGAAGAATAAAATTCATAATGCATAAACTATTTGAAGTCCGTAAAAATATATAATGGATTTTAAAACAATTTGAAGTCCGGATACTAAGACAAATGTACAAACTACTCATGCTTTTTTTGCCTCTTATATTGTGGGCCCCTATACTATCAATAATTTTGTTCTTATTTTAAATTGTGTTATCAATTTTATCTTTATATTGTTACAAATACTATGATTTATATTCTTGTTTAATATTTTTCAGATTAATATAAGATCATTTAAACACTTTTATTTATTTGTAAACGTTACTTATTAGAAAATGGATATAATAGATTGTCCATCATCATTATTGACTTATTGTTTTACGTTAACTAAAATAATTATTATTTTAAATGAAAAGTCGTTTGATTGTGTAGTTGATAGATTGGTAAGTCTAATGATTTGTTTGATTTGATTTCGTACATAATTACAATAGGAAAATGTTTATTTATTTGCAAGGTTATAAATTAACGGTCCGACCACCTTTAAGAATAAATCTCATTTCGTGGAGATATATCAGAATTATAACGGAGA
This sequence comes from Erigeron breviscapus, assembly GCA_034093135.1. Classification (NCBI taxonomy): domain Eukaryota; kingdom Viridiplantae; phylum Streptophyta; class Magnoliopsida; order Asterales; family Asteraceae; genus Erigeron; species Erigeron breviscapus. The sequence continues at coordinate 58,385,900 of CM067173.1, forward strand.
CTATAAATATATAAAGAATTTATTTTTAAAAAAATATTAACAATATCCTAACAAAATAAATCAATAGCCATAAAAAACTTTTTGTTGACCGTTAAACCCCGTTAAGGACGTTATATGATCGTTAAGTCCGTTATTTGATCGTTATTTACTAGACCATTAAATTTACCCTACAAAGCACTTAATGTAACGAGAAAGTTTATAGTTATGTTGAGAGTGCAAAATGCTCTCAAGATAACCGTTTGCTTAGATTATCAATATCTTTCCGTCAATTACTGAGTATGTAATCAACCTAAGATCGCGCGAATTACTAATTCGTGTAACACACACACAAGCACGAATTTGTTTACTCTAATTGAAAGCGTTAACCTCTGATTTCGTATCAGAGGTGTATTTATACTAATTGATATAACTTTGTGGATCATGGGTTTAACTCGAAGTTAATCTAGTCTGGTCCATAAAAATGATGAACATAAGTATTAGTTCGTGCTTACATCATGAAAAGACTCGACTCGGTTTAAGAAATAAAAGATTTTTTTTTGTTCTGGCCGTAAAATCTACCATAAATTTATTGCTGAGAGCCGTAAATTTACGGCTTAATTACAACTGACCGTAAAAATCAAGCCGTAAAATTATGGCTTATATTATAACTAGCCGTAGAAAGCAGCCGTAATTCGCTCTTGGATTGTTTTTCTTCTCTGATCAAAAGTGACTCGAAATAAAAAGGGCCGTAAAATTATGGTGCGGGCCGTAAATTTACGGTCCCATCTGCACTTTTTCATTTTGACCCAAATTCAATAGAATTCCATTCCATAGTTCAAATCTTTAAACCAAAACAGCAAAAAAATAATATCACATATTATAACTATACGGATACATCCAAGACATTAACCATTCAAATATACATTAAAACGACCAAACGGGTCACTCGCCCGCATTTAGCCCAAGTGACAAAATGGGTAATTACACCCCATCAAGTTGAACATTACATACAAAGACATTATCCTTGACTCCAAAACATAACTTTATAATTGTTTCAACAAAACGACACAAAACATATCCAGAGCCAAATTGCCAAATTCAAGACAAAAATACAACAAGACTACAAGTTGCCAAATTCAAGACAAAAATACAACAAAAATACAAAACATATCCAGAGAAACTACATTTTGTTCAAGCAAAACTACAAATTGCCAAATTCAAGACAAAAATACAACAAATATATCCCATGCAAAGGGAAAACAAACCGAAGCGTCGTGCCCGAGTGTAACAATCTACAAGCAAACAAACGATCCTTACATCCAACTATAATCATCAACTCCTAGCTTGCAAGCAGTTTCTTATATTCCTGAAAAGATACTCAAAATGTCAGCAATAGGTTGGTGAGTTCGTAGGATCATATAGTTTCAAGTTGAGCCATAGATTCGATACTAGTGTATATACGCATATATACATAATTACATCTATTAGTAAGTGAGTATCGAACAGTCGAGCAATAGGATTCCCGCAACGGGAGATATTCCACCAAATTGGAATTCCACAAGTATCTCATCCAAAAGCTACACCGAAAACACAAGATTTACACAACATATACCATGTCAAGTATCAAGTTCACAACCACGATGATCAAGTTCATATACCATAGTTAACTAACAATCCTAGTTTCGTCAAAATCACAAGTACCACGATCACAAATCAATAAACAACATAACCAAAAGATCACCAAGCTCACAAGTCCCCCACGGGACACACGATTAGCGAATGTTACACCAAACCAAGCTCACAAGTCCCCACAAGACACCAATCATGTGGAGCAAAGCTCCCATACACATGATTAGCGAGTGTAACATCAAAAAGAAACTCACGAGTCCACAACGGACACCAATCGTGCGGAAGATTCTAGCATCACAACAGGAACTCGTCCCAAGTATCCATCACAACAAATAATGAATACAACAAGTATCAAAATCACCACAATTAATCACCAATCGGACCTTGGTTCTGATATGCCCTTTGGGTATTGGCTGGGTTTGTATACAGGTGATACCATCGGCTTTCCCTCCACCCAACCAACTCCCATTAAGCATACTAGCACCTACCAAACTGTTGGGTCGAAAACGACCAAGTATAATTTGTCCAGGAAATAGTTGAAGATCAGTGAAAAATACTTGTACAGGATTCTGAAACGTTTCAGTTTCAGAATGTTCACTGAGCTTCACTTCAGTTCAGATCAGCCTCAACTGAAAGCATTAATCTGAAGTCAAAGGCTGAAGACTGAAGAAAGAGAATCATCTCAGATAGCAGAGCTCAGAGAAGATTCTACCTGATCGAAGACTGAAGCATCTCAGTGTAAAGTACTTACAACACTCTGATTACGAGGAAACTTTTTGACTTTACCAACCTTTACCCGGATAATACCATATTGTCCAATAAAGTACAAGGTTGAGTAAAAGGTTGGGAATAAAAGATGAAATGTCACATCAAGTGACTTTCACACATATTCTTAATATACGCATGTTAAGGAATTCCTTAAATGCTCTCAACCGTATTTTGTACGGTCTGGTCCACGTCAGCATCCTATAAATACAAGGCTTCTCACAACTTGCAAAGGGCTTGAAACTTTGGCATTGCAACTTGTGAGATATACTCTAAGTAGTTCTTACGAGTATTTCCAAGTTATTTAGATCACTTGTATTTCAAGGTTGTTTAGATATTACACTTGGGTGTTTATCTTTGTTCCGCAACAAGTAGCTTTCCAATGTCCTCAACTTCAGTTAAATAAGTTATGAAATCATCAAAAGTTATGGCCTTGCGTGACCTAGATGATCTCCTGAGTTGATTTTCAGGTTGAGTAAGGAAGATGCTTTAGCATTAATAGCATTAATAGTAAGATGCTTTGCTTTAGCATTATTTAATAAGATGTTTTATCATTAGTAGTATCATAATTAGGAGGATTAGGATTCTGATTTGGAGAAGGTGGATCAGTGATTTTAGGCGCAGCGTTGAGTACAAGAGGAGTTATCGGAGGAGTAATAATAACCGACGAGTGGTTCCCCCCGCTTCTTGTACTTATAGCAAATCTTAAGATATGATTTGTCGTGCTCCCACTGATCTCTTAGTCTTTGAGAAACGTGGCATGATGCGTGTCAATAATGCTAGTAGTGTAGAAAAGACAGTAAAACTAATAACCGATAAAGAAACATGTAAGGGATTTAGGATCCAGTTTCTTTAAGTTAGGGTTACAGACTTATGCTTCGGCATGACAGCCTCATACTTTCATATATTTTAGACTCAGATTCCTTCCTGTCCAGGACTCTTAGGGACAGATTCTAATGGAACTTTTATTGAGTATATGAAAAGCTGTTTTAAGGCCTTAGTCCAAAGGAAAGTTGGTAAGTTAGTGTTGAAAAGGCATACTCTTCACCATGTTCATTAAGGTTCTATTTCTCCTTTTAGCAACATAACATTTTGTTGAGGAGAACCTGACATGGTGTATTGGTTACTTATGTCTTGTTCCTTTCAAAAGTTATGGAAAAAGACCATGAGCTTCACCAATATCAGTATGTCTACCATAATACTTACCTTCTTTATCTGATCTCACAACTTTTATTTTTACGATCAAGTTTGTTTTAAACCAAAGGTTTAAGATCAATAAAAGTCTCTAAGGGTTCAGATCAGATTTAGGTGCATATAACGTGAATAATCGTTAATGAATGTAATAAATGATGCATGTCCTGAAATGAATGCGGGATAGGGGCCACTTAACGTCAGAGTGAATTATTTCCAACAAGTTGGAACCTTTAGTAGCTCCTTTCTTATTCCCTTTAGCCATCTCACCTTAGAGGCAGTAAATACATGTTTCAAAATCATAATAGTACTTATATGGCCGCATATCATATTGTAAAGTCCCTCACACGATGGTTTAACCCACGAGTGTAAAATACAAGACAAGTATGAACTAGAATCGGACTAGTATTACTTCAATATAAATATGCAAGAATATAAACAAAGTAATAAATGACTTAAGCAATATTTAAACAAGTAAATAAATGGTGGAACACAAATGTAGTTTTCAAGTGTATTTTCTTTATTGATGTATAAACAAAATACAAGATCGTTGCGGAACCTAGATATTACACGTATGTAAGTATCTAAACAATCTTTGAATTACAAGTGATCTATACTTGCTAAATAAACTCCTTTGATCGATATACTTGGAGTTGTGAAGTATAACTGTTTAGATCGAGAGTATTTAAGCAAGTTCACCAATTTGCTAAAAAGTGATTTTCTCAAAGAAATGACTTTGTATTTATAGGCAACAAAATTCACCAGTGAATTTGTGCCGTACAAATATGGTTGCATACATTTAATGATCTGACAAGAACATTAAATGTATTGGATAAGGAATAAGGATAAAGTCACATCAAGTGCAAGTGTATCCTTTTATCCAACCACCTTAACACACGTATACTTTGGTAAAGAACAAGTGGGTTGTTCTTTGGAAAGTGTGTAAAGGCTTAAAGTCAAATCCTTGATATAAGTGTTCAGACTTGTAAGGTCTAGAACACTGACAATCCTCCAGTGTTCAGATCTGGTAAGACTTCCAGTGGACTCCGCCATTTGTCAGTCTTCTTTATTCTTACTTCAGTCTTTGACTTCAGTGAGAACGTCTTCAGTAGAGTAGATCTGGACTGGGGTGAAGTCCAGTGAGATAATCTGGAGAATACTCCAGATTCCTATACAAGTATTTGCTCACTGGTCTTCCATTATTTCTGGACAAATCTTCAGAGGGACTCCAGATTCCAAGTCTGGAGTATGTTAGATTCTGGACAGATCTTCAGTAAGCTCCAGTAGTTGAGTCTGGAGTGAAAATCTGGACCTAACAAATTGTCTATATATATTTATATAATAATATATATATATATATATAATATATATATATATATATATATATATATATATATATATATATATATATATATATATATATATATATATATATATATATATATATATATATATATATATATATATATATATATATATATATATATATATATATATATATATATATATATATATATATATATATAT
>CM067173.1:58393490-58445990 GCA_034093135.1 Erigeron breviscapus
TGTTAATGCCTAACCTTCCAGCATTGTAGGAGTCCAGAGTACCCATTGTTGCCATATCCCTATGATGGGCCAGCAGTTCATCTTTTTTATTCTTCTTGAAAATTTCAATCATTTGATCATAAGATGCCTTCTGCTTCGCCATCTGGACCATATATTCAGTTTCCTTGGATACACCACTCTGTTGTCCTTCAGTGGACTGGAGTTGTTGGCGATTAATTCTCAGAGAGGTATCCAGGGGAATGAAAGTGCTCACATCAGCATCCTTTATTGCCTTGATTTGTTTGGCAGTAAGCTTCGGCAGACCAGTCAATCTTTTTCTGTACTCCAACTCCAGAGCACCAGCATTTTTTCTTATTTTTCTCTAGAGGCTCACCAGTTCCTCCCTTCTCTGCCTTATTAACTCTGGAATGGTAACACCATAAATCAATGAATCATATACCTGTTCTTCTTCAGCGTAGAACGAGCGTATATGAACATCATCCAATGCATCTAGACATTGATGAACTCTGGGATCCTCCTTCATCCTTTTGAACACTTCAATGTTAATGCCTAACCTTCCAGCATTGTAGGAGTCCAGAGTACCCATTGTTGCCATATCCCTATGATGGGCCAGCAGTTCATCTTTTTTATTCTTCTTGAAAATTTCAATCATGATGCATTGTTGTTGCAGTTTCTTCGAGGTGTCATCATCAACATCTGGTTCAACATTTTGTTCTTCTTCTTCAGATACCTGTTCTTTTCCTTTTCTTTTAACAGATTTCAAAGTTGTTGGGATATCTGGAAAAGATTCAAACCTGGGCTCACTGGCATCAGTACCAGTCACTTGTTTTCTTTGCACAACACTTTCAGTGGCAACAGCCCTTACAACTTCCTTCTTCTTTCTTATTAACCCTTCTTGGTCACCAGATGATGGAACAGATGATTTTTCCCCTTTGGAATGATCATCAGTCCTGGACTTGAGATCATTCCATATTTCTTCCATCATATGCCTATCCAGAGAACCAAAAGTTCTTCCTTGTTCTGGCATAGCATCAGTCATACCTTTCTTGAGTGCCAGCACTTCCGTCTTCATATTTTCAATTTCTTCTGGCAAGTGCTTAGGCAACTCAACTTCTATCATCTGAACAACTTCAGGCAACAAGCTATCTTGAATGGTTCTTAGAACTGAAGCAGAGATATCATCAGTGATTGTTTTCAGCATATCACCCCTAAATTTTCTAACAATTTCATCACTAAGGGTGCTGACAATATCATTTTGATCTAATGTTGGCCTGCTCTCCAGTGAACCAACCCTTGTAACCAGTTTTTCAACCTCTTCTTTCAGACCTGCCAGTGGTTGAACAATCTTACTATCCACTGCAGTCTGAACAGAACTAACAACCCTTGTTTCTAAGCCCTGGACTGCCACTTTAATGTTTTCAGAATTGCGATTGGTGGCCAGTACCAGTTCTTCTAACTTTTCAAACACCATCTTCTCATTCCCAGCAAACAAGTTCATTTCTGATGCTAAATTATTTGATAATAGGGATTTGAAATCAGAAATAACCTGGGAAGAGCTCTGGAGTGATCTCTCCAGGTCCGCCACCTTACTAAGAAGGCCTTGGACCTCGGTTGAAGATGAAGTGGAGAGACCACTGGGAGGTTCCAGATGAGAGGTCATTCTCTCCATTACTGGTACTTGTGCCCAGACCTCTTCAGTTTCAACAGTTTCAGCATCTATAACTGTAGAGTCTGGCACACCTTGTTCAGAGGGGTTGACTGGGGTTTCGATAGGTTGTTGAGTTTGTGAAGTTTGAATGAATGGGGTGAAGTAAGGAGTTGATTGTGAAATTGAAGGTGGTGGTGGTGGTGGTGGCATGCTTGATTCTGGTGGGGGTGGAGGCATTTCAGTTTCTGGAGGGGTAATATTTGTTTCTGGTGGAGGTGGTGGCATTTCTGGAAGACTTTCAACTTGCACACTATCTTCACCCAGAAAGTTCATATCTATATCAAGATTTTGACCTTCAGAAATGGGAGAATCAGCCCCATCCCAAAACATATCACCAGTAACATCATCACCAGCCGATGTACCAGCCTGATCACCAGCCTGAACATTTAAATCAATCTGAGACTCTTGCTCATCAGACTGGACAACTTGTTCTACCTGCTCAACTTGCTCACCAACCTGTTCATCAAACTGCCCAACAACTTCTACATTCTCCTCTTCAAAAATGGGAGAATCAGCCCCATCCCAAAACATATCACCAGTAACATCATCACCAGCCGATGTACCAGCCTGATCACCAGCCTGAACATTTAAATCAATCTGAGACTCTTGCTCATCAGACTGGACAACTTGTTCTACCTGCTCAACTTGCTCACCAACCTGTTCATCAAACTGCCCAACAACTTCTACATTCTCCTCTTCAAAAATGGGAGACCTATCCAGATCCATTACATCACCAGCCTGTCTTGCTGGTTTACCTGGACTTCACCTCTCATCAGACGCCTACTAGATCTAGGTCGTCTGAACAGAACTAACAACCCTTGTTTCTAAGCCCTGGACTGCCATTTTTGTTTTTTTTTTTTTTTTTTTTTTTTTTTTTTTTTTTTTTTTTTTTTTTTTTTTTTTTTTTTTTTTTTTTTTTTTTTTTTTTTTTTTTTTTTTTTTTTTTTTTTTTTTTTTTTTTTTTTTTTTTTTTTTTTTTTTTTTTTTTTTTTTTTTTTTTTTTTTTTTTTTTTTTTTTTTTTTTTTTTTTTTTTTTTTTTTTTTTTTTTTTTTTTTTTTTTTTTTTTTTTTTTTTTTTTTTTTTTTTTTTTTTTTTTTTTTTTTTTTTTTTTTTTTTTTTTTTTTTTTTTTTTTTTTTTTTTTTTTTTTTTTTTTTTTTTTTTTTTTTTTTTTTTTTTTTTTTTTTTTTTTTTTTTTTTTTTTTTTTTTTTTTTTTTTTTTTTTTTTTTTTTTTTTTTTTTTTTTTTTTTTTTTTTTTTTTTTTTTTTTTTTTTTTTTTTTTTTTTTTTTTTTTTTTTTTTTTTTTTTTTTTTTTTTTTTTTTTTTTTTTTTTTTTTTTTTTTTTTTTTTTTTTTTTTTTTTTTTTTTTTTTTTTTTTTTTTTTTTTTTTTTTTTTTTTTTTTTTTTTTTTTTTTTTTTTTTTTTTTTTTTTTTTTTTTTTTTTTTTTTTTTTTTTTTTTTTTTTTTTTTTTTTTTTTTTTTTTTTTTTTTTTTTTTTTTTTTTTTTTTTTTTTTTTTTTTTTTTTTTTTTTTTTTTTTTTTTTTTTTTTTTTTTTTTTTTTTTTTTTTTTTTTTTTTTTTTTTTTTTTTTTTTTTTTTTTTTTTTTTTTTTTTTTTTTTTTTTTTTTTTTTTTTTTTTTTTTTTTTTTTTTTTTTTTTTTTTTTTTTTTTTTTTTTTTTTTTTTTTTTTTTTTTTTTTTTTTTTTTTTTTTTTTTTTTTTTTTTTTTTTTTTTTTTTTTTTTTTTTTTTTTTTTTTTTTTTTTTTTTTTTTTTTTTTTTTTTTTTTTTTTTTTTTTTTTTTTTTTTTTTTTTTTTTTTTTTTTTTTTTTTTTTTTTTTTTTTTTTTTTTTTTTTTTTTTTTTTTTTTTTTTTTTTTTTTTTTTTTTTTTTTTTTTTTTTTTTTTTTTTTTTTTTTTTTTTTTTTTTTTTTTTTTTTTTTTTTTTTTTTTTTTTTTTTTTTTTTTTTTTTTTTTTTTTTTTTTTTTTTTTTTTTTTTTTTTTTTTTTTTTTTTTTTTTTTTTTTTTTTTTTTTTTTTTTTTTTTTTTTTTTTTTTTTTTTTTTTTTTTTTTTTTTTTTTTTTTTTTTTTTTTTTTTTTTTTTTTTTTTTTTTTTTTTTTTTTTTTTTTTTTTTTTTTTTTTTTTTTTTTTTTTTTTTTTTTTTTTTTTTTTTTTTTTTTTTTTTTTTTTTTTTTTTTTTTTTTTTTTTTTTTTTTTTTTTTTTTTTTTTTTTTTTTTTTTTTTTTTTTTTTTTTTTTTTTTTTTTTTTTTTTTTTTTTTTTTTTTTTTTTTTTTTTTTTTTTTTTTTTTTTTTTTTTTTTTTTTTTTTTTTTTTTTTTTTTTTTTTTTTTTTTTTTTTTTTTTTTTTTTTTTTTTTTTTTTTTTTTTTTTTTTTTTTTTTTTTTTTTTTTTTTTTTTTTTTTTTTTTTTTTTTTTTTTTTTTTTTTTTTTTTTTTTTTTTTTTTTTTTTTTTTTTTTTTTTTTTTTTTTTTTTTTTTTTTTTTTTTTTTTTTTTTTTTTTTTTTTTTTTTTTTTTTTTTTTTTTTTTTTTTTTTTTTTTTTTTTTTTTTTTTTTTTTTTTTTTTTTTTTTTTTTTTTTTTTTTTTTTTTTTTTTTTTTTTTTTTTTTTTTTTTTTTTTTTTTTTTTTTTTTTTTTTTTTTTTTTTTTTTTTTTTTTTTTTTTTTTTTTTTTTTTTTTTTTTTTTTTTTTTTTTTTTTTTTTTTTTTTTTTTTTTTTTTTTTTTTTTTTTTTTTTTTTTTCTTGTTGCACACCTTCTTCTGGAGCAACTTGCCTTATTGGTTGTACCATCTCTACAACCTGAACATCTTGGTCATCACCAGGACTTTCAACAATTTGTACTCTACCTGGTGCCTCTGCTTGTTCCCTTTGAAAAGCCAACATTGCTGGAGGAATATCTACCTCTCCAGTTCTTGATTGAAGGTTGGTCAGATCCCTCAAAAACTCACTCACCGAAAAGTGAGTAGTATCATAATCATACTCATCTCCTAGAGCACTTCTAAACAAAAGGGAAAGAAAACGGATATATGGAACATGGGGTTTTCTCCCTTTTGCTTTCAGTCGATCTACCAAGTCATTGAATAAGATCTGAGCAAAATCTACTCTTATTCCGAACCACAAACAATAGGCAATCTGGAGCTGCATTTGATTTATCTGATCAAGTCCTCCAGAACTACCTCCCAGACATTCAACCAAATGTGTGAAGAAAAATCTCCACGAGTCTGTCAGCCTACTCATATAAATTGTGCCTTTTCTCAATAACTGGCCATGGTCATCAAGAATTTCTGTGTGCCCCATCAACCTGCACACTTCCCTGTAATTTATGCCAGAGGGAAGTTCGATGGGCAACTCATTCTGGTCAAGATAATTCAACTGTAAAACTGACCTGAGTAAACTCACCGAGAAACTTAAAGATCTGGTACCTCCCCTAAGAGTATAAGAAATTGATGAGGTTTCTTCATTGTAAAATGCGGAGTACCAGAATTCACACAAATAATCATGGTACATTCTCCCTGGATTTAGGGTTAATGCACCATACAGAGGGGATGAGAGAAAGAAAGTATTCAATCTCCCAATGATAGATTGAGCAGGATGAGAACTGGAAAGTTTGGCCATCCAGTTATTCATGTTGATTCGAATAGCTTTGGCCTCAAGAGAGATGTGTCTAGGTTTAGTAACATTATCAACCGGAGCATATTCGGCAGATAAAAGATTTTTGGGTGCCATTTATGATTGAAAGATGAAGATGAAATTTAGGGTTTATGATGAAGAAATTAATGAATTTGCAGTTAATATGAGAGATTTAATGATTGGAAAAGAATGAAGGAATGAAAAATTGAATGAAGGATTTAAATGTTTGGGAGTAAATGTTCGAAGTAAATGTAAAGTGAAAGTGAGAATGGGTATATATAGGAGAGATAATGTGGAACTCAAACGGGTTAATTTGAAATTATCAAATATAATTTTGATCGGGTTTTGAGATCCGCATTAAGTACATCACATCACACATTAATGTGTGATGGTTCACCGCCCACAAAAACTAACAACTTGTTCTTTTTATCTTCCCAAGGTAAAAATATCATCATTTCGTTTGAAAAATTACATGCCACGTAGGATTTATAAGATAAATATCTTTCAAAAGTTTGAAAAATTACATGCCACGTAGGATTTATAAGATAAATATCTTTCAAAAAGTTTGCTTACGTGGCACGCACAATGACCAAGTATTTAAAAAATATTGTGACTCAATTCAGTCCATCTGAAGGTTGACTAGACACTCCAGTATCACTGGTGGATTAGTCCAGTTAAGCATGTACTGATGGTACACTGGAGGGACACTCCAGTAAAGTACCAGTGAAAACCATTTTGAAAGACTGGTAACTTCAAACATGCACGTCAACTAATACAGACAAATGAGAGGGACACATTTACAAGAAGACAAAAGTCTCCTCAAACACGCACTTCAACCTGTCCAATTACCAGTGAGAGGGACATATTTACAAAGCACCAGTAATATTTTCTGGACAATTCGTCCAGTAAGAAAATTTTGTCCAGTGAGAAAATAAATTAATAAATTCCCTTTGAACTTTAAACATTTTTAAGAAAAATATATCTTTCAAAGTCTTCCCCATGGAATGTTGATCCAGAAATAAATTTATGAATCTTTAAATCAAAGATCCTTAGTAGTACACAATGGCGTTCAATACTAAGGTTCCAGATTTAAGGGTTTAACATTCCCAACTCACCAACAAGATATTCAAATGTTTTGACATCCAGTGGTTTCGTAAAAATGTCAGCGAGTTGTTTGTCAGTGGGGATAAAATGGAGTTCAATGTTTCCTTTCACAATATTATCACGAATGAAGTGATACCTGAGATCAATGTGCTTGGTTTTGGAGTGCATGACTGGATTGTTTGAGATAGCAATGGCACTGGTATTATCACAAAAGATTGGAGTCTTTGAATACTTAATACCATAATCAAGCAACTGGTTCTTCATCCAGAGTATCTGAGCACAACAACTGGCTGCAGACACGTATTCAGCTTCAGCAGTGGACAATGAAACTGAAGTTTGCTTTTTACTGGTCCAACTGACCAGTTTGCCACCAAGGAAATGACATCCACCAGTAGTGGATTTCCTGTCTATCTTACAACCTGCATGATCTGAATCTGAATAACCCATTAGATCCATGCCTGAGCCTTTGGGATACCAAAGACCTAGACTGGGGACACCTTTAAGGTACTTCAGTATGCGCTTTACAGCAAGCATATGAGATTCCTTTGGATTAGACTGATATCTGGCACATAAACATGTTGAAAACATTATATCTGGTCTACTGGCAGTTAAATACATCAGTGAACCAACCATGCCTCTAAAGACAGTGGTGTTCACTGGTTTACCATCTGGATCAGAGTCCAGTGTCAGTGGTGCAGAAATTGGAGTTGGTTTAGATGGTGAAGAGTTCATATCATATTTCTTTAAAAGATCTCTAACATATTTTTCCTGATTAATAAAGATGCCATCTTTGTTTTGTTTAATCTGGAGTCCAAGAAAATATGTTAATTCACCCATCAAACTCATTTCATATTCAGTGGACATTATTTTCGAAAATTTCTTGCACATGTTTTCATCAGTAGACCCAAAAATAATATCATCAACATAAATTTGTACTATTAACAGATTACCTCGTTCATGAAGAATAAATAAGGTATTGTCAATTGCACCTCGTTTAAAACCATTTTTCAATAAATGTTTAGTCAGAGTGTCATACCAGGCACGTGGGGCTTGTCTGAGGCCATATAGCGCTTTGTCCAGACGATATACCCAATGTGGATGCTTTTCATCAACGAAACCTGGTGGTTGTCTGACATAAACTTCTTCTTCAAGCTTTCCATTCAAGAAGGCACTCTTTACATCCATCTGGTAGACCTTGAACTGATGATGAGCAGCGAATGCTAAGAATATTCTGATCGCTTCAAGTCTAGCCACTGGAGCAAATGATTCATCAAAGTCGACATCTGACTGGCAGTAGCCTTGTGCTACCAGTCTGGCCTTGTTTCTGATTACGTGGCCATCTTCATCTACTTTGTTTCTGAAGACCCATCTTGTTCCAATTGGTTCTTTCTTTCCAACTGGGAAAGGAACCAGATACCAGACCTTGTTCCTTTCAAACTGGTGAAGCTCTTCTTGCATAGCAGTCACCCAGCTTGGATCTTCCATAGCCTTGTCAATCTTCTTTGGTTCATTCAGTGATAAGAAACTGACATATAAGCATTGATCACTGGAGGCTCTTCTGGTCTGCACTCCTCTACTGGAGTCACCTATGATCTGATCAATAGGGTGAGCTTTTGTCCATCTGGAGTACTGACCAGGATTGTTACTGACAACAATATCAGTGCAAGAATTCAGTTGAGTCTCCTCTGGAGTTGCTTCTGGAGGAGGATCTTCATAAACTACTTCAACATCTTCATCTGATTCATTTAAATCACGATTTGCATCATGAAATTCTTCATATGAAGGCATTTCTAGTAGTATAGGTTCAGTTTGAATTACTTCATTTGAACATAATTCTGGTATGCTCTCAACTGACACTGATACTGGGGGAGTAGTACGAACATCTGAACCAATATTAATTTCAGAGGGTAGTTTGAAATTAATAGAAGGATAGAATGGAGTACTACTGGAAAGTTTCTTTTTCTGAACAGGTTCCAGATCAGGATGACTGGAAACTGTGTCTGGTGAATCTTCAATTTTGTCGTTTATTGGATCAGATTCACAAAAGACAATTGGAGTTTCTGGGGGAGTATCAAGGGCTGACTTCTTGTTGATTGCAGCATTTGATTCATCAAAGTCGACATCTGACTGGCAGTAGCCTTGTGCTACCAGTCTGGCCTTGTTTTTGATTACGTGGCCATCTTCATCTACTTTGTTTCTGAAGACCCATCTTGTTCCAATTGGTTCTTTCTTTCCAACTGGGAAAGGAACCAGATACCAGACCTTGTTCCTTTCAAACTGGTGAAGCTCTTCTTGCATAGCAGTCACCCAGCTTGGATCTTCCATAGCCTCGTCAATCTTCTTTGGTTCATTCAGTGATAAGAAACTGACATATAAGCATTGATCACTGGAGGCTCTTCTGGTCTGCACTCCTCTACTGGAGTCACCTATGATCTGATCAATAGGGTGAGCTTTTGTCCATCTGGAGTACTGACCAGGATTGTTACTGACAACAATATCAGTGCAAGAATTCAGTTGAGTCTCCTCTGGAGTTGCTTCTGGAGGAGGATCTTCATAAACTACTTCAACATCTTCATCTGATTCATTTAAATCACGATTTGCATCATGAAATTCTTCATATGAAGGCATTTCTAGTAGTATAGGTTCAGTTTGAATTACTTCATTTGAACATAATTCTGGTATGCTCTCAACTGACACTGATACTGGGGGAGTAGTACGAACATCTGAACCAATATTAATTTCAGAGGGTAGTTTGAAATTAATAGAAGGATAGAATGGAGTACTACTGGAAAGTTTCTTTTTCTGAACAGGTTCCAGATCAGGATGACTGGAAACTGTGTCTGGTGAATCTTCAATTTTGTCGTTTATTGGATCAGATTCACAAAAGACAATTGGAGTTTCTGGGGGAGTATCAAGGGCTGACTTCTTGTTGATTGCAGCATTTGATTCATCAAAAGTAACATGTATGGATTCTTGTACTATCTCCAGTCTCTTGTTGTAAACTCTGAAGGCTTTGCGAATGGCTGAATATCCTAAGAAATATCCTTCATCAGCTTTGGCATCAAATTTGCCTAACTGACTGGAGTCGTTCAGGATGTAAACTGGACATCCAAAAACGTGAAAATAACCAATATTTGGTTTTCTATTTCTCAATATTTCATAGGAAGTCTTCTTGTGTCGCTTCACGTACACTGATCGATTCTGGGTGTGGCAAGCAGTTGCAATTGCTTCAGCCCAGAAACTGGTAGGAAGACCAGATTCAGCTAGCATACTCCTGGCAGCTTCTATCAGCGTTCGATTTTTCCTTTCTACCACTCCATTCTGCTCTGGAGTGCGTGCTGATGAGAAGTTCTGGGAGACGCCAGTGTCAGTACAGAATTTCTCCAGAGTTGCATTCTGGAATTCTGTTCCATTGTCGCTTCTTAACTGACACACTTTTCGCTTATGCTTCAGTTCAATCTGCTTGATAAGAGAGATGATTTCAGCAGCAGCTTCATTTTTAGACCTAAGAAAGATCACCCAACAATATCTGGAGAATTCATCTACGATCACCAGGGTGTATCTTTTACCAGCACGAGTCTGAACATTCACTGGACCAAAGAGGTCCATATGAAGCATGTGAAGTGGTTCAGTAATGCTGAAATTCTGTCTGGTCTTGAAACTGGCACGTTTCTGCTTACCCATCTCACATCCTGGACATGGCCTTTCCTTTTTGAAGGAAACTGAAGGTATCCCATCTGCAAGTTGTTTTCTGGACAACTTGTTAATGTTTTTGAAATTTAAATGGGATAACCTTTTATGCCATAACCAGTTTGTGTCTTCATCAGCTTGAGTGTAGAAACATTGCTCTGAAGAAGAGTTTTCCATATCCATCACATACACGTTCCCTTTTCTGGGAGCAATCAACACTACCTTCCAGTCCTTGTTGAATACGATGCCCTGAGCAACATTGAATAAGACTTGATAGCCATCGTCACACAGTTGGCTTACACTGATCAAGTTGTATTTCAAACCATTCACAAATGCAACACGTGTAAACTTGACTTGTCCATTGTTCAGAACACCATATCCCTCAGTCTTTCCACAACCATCATTTCCAAAAGTGATGGAGGGTCCATCAGAAATGGTGAACTCCTCCAGTAGGGTCTTACATCCGGTCATAGTCCTGCCAGCTGCACTGTCAAGATACCAGATAAGCTTCTTTCGATCGCCCTACACATACACCAGATATTGATTAGTTAGATTTGGGAACCCATCGACTGATGGGTTCACTGGATCCTCCCTTATGGATCCCTGGGGCAATCTGGTCTAGTTCACTTTCTTCAACAGTAGTTTTTGTTGAAAACACTACTGGAGTTGATAGTTTAGAAACCTTTTTCTTTTTCTCAACTGGAGAAATAAATTTGTCTTTCTTTGCAAAAGGTTTAGTATTTTGTCTAGGGCCAGATGAAGTACCCTCAATAAAGTTTAATCTTGCATTAAAACTTTGAATTTGACGAGTCAGTGTTTGAATCTGGCTCTCTAACCTGGACAAAACATTTTCATCAGATGATACCTGAGCCTTTCCAGTTGTAGGCTTAGGTAGGGGATTGTTCTGAGGCAAAGGTCTATTCTGCTTAACCTTTTTAACTGGAGCAGTCATCTGGACAGCTCCAGTCTTAACCTCTGGGCAAAGAACTGGGACAGTATTGGCCTTGGGAGTTACAGGCTCATCATAAACAGTGGTGGGCCTGAATCCCTCTGGTAATCGATCGATTACTGGTATTAATGATGCTACATGAGTATTTCCATCTAAGTATGCGCGTTTTTGAGCAGGAAATTGTTTTACACAAGCATCATTTGGCTTTTTGGTTTCTAGCCATGATTTTATTACCAGTTTTTCTTTCTCTAAAATGATTTCAAGATCTTGTTTTTCTTGAATCAATTGTTCAGTTACCAGAACCTGGGCTTGAAATGCCAGTTCAATGTCTTGAAGTTCTTTTAATTTTGATTTTAAAGCATTTATTTCAGAAGAATCTGTTTCTAGACCATTTAGACTGTCAAATCTAACAGTTTCCACAAAAATTAAATCAGAATTTAGAGCTTCAGCGATGTCCAATTTAAGTTCAGGATTAGTTTCAAGATCATACTCACTAACCTTTTTAATAACAATGTCGACCCAACGACCAGATGTGACATCATCCCTCACCAGATGCTCTTGATCTGCCAGAGCCATAAAACAACAATCTCTTTCCTCTTCTTCATCGACTGATGAATCATCAGAGGGAACCCATGCTTCTTCAGTAGTTGCTATCATGCATTTGTTATTGTCTTCCATCTGTTTAGACAAGAGAGCAATCTGAGCCTTAAGCTTTTTGTATTTCAATTTATAGCTATCATCAGGCTTGTTATAAGAAGCAGTTGGACCAGACTGAGAGACAAACTGACTGGACCTGCACTCTTTCATGAAATGACCTTTTCTGCCACACTTAAAGCATGTCAGATTGGTCTTGTCAGTGGAAGAACTGGGTGCATGTTGTCCAGTGGGCCTATTTGCTCTGGCCTTAAAACGGTTAAACGTTTTGGCCATCATTGCAACCAGGTCATCACTGTCAGTTTCATCACAGTCTGGAGAGATATCATTACAAGCTCCAGAATCCATTAGTTCAGACATCATCTTCTTCATAGAAAATACATTCTCAGAAGATATTAATGCCGCACAAGGTGGTGCAGTATTAGTGACCACTGTGGAACTACTGGAAGCATGATTAAAAGAATCTTTTTCTGCCTCAATCCTCTGGGCTTGATTTTCTTCAGTGAATCTGAAGGCTCCATACAATGTTGACAAAGTATGGGAATGCAAGGTTTTACCTTGCCTCAAGACCAGAATCATGTGAGACCATTTTGTTGGAAGAATATCACAAAATTTCTCCAAAAGTATATCCTTGTCTTTTTCTACCCCTAGTCCTCTTAACTGGTTTATGATGCTCATAAATCTGGTGTAAGTACCAGTAAGGGACTCATTGGGAAGAGCAAAAAATGACTCATACTTTTTGTTTAAGGAGACTTTTCTGGTAACAACAGTATCATCACCTCCCTCATACTGGTTCACCAGTTCATCCCACATGCTTTTGGCACTGGGATAGAGAACTAGTGTGGGAATAAGAGTTTCTGGAACAGCCCCGAGGATCATATTTTTAAGAAGTGTATCAAGATTTACTAATCTTTTCTCCTCTTTGGACCAGTGTTCCTCTCTTTTTTCCCTCCCACTTCTTGATCCTGTAGGGTCAAGGAGTGCATTGATAGGAAGTCTTGGCACATAGGGTCCTTCGTTTAAAATTTTCATCATATTCCTTTCAATACCAGTAACATGCAATATTATCCTAGCTTTCCACGTACCAAATTCATCACTGCTCCCATTGAATTTAGGAACAGGATTATTCGAGTAATGCACATGCACATGTGGAGAAGCAGGAGGAGGAGGTGGTGGATTGTTATTTCCAGTGGGTGGTTCATTAAAAATAGTTTCATGAGTTTCTTGTTGATTTTCTGGGATTGCCATCGCGAAACAGATCTAGGTAAGTATATTAACCTTCTGCTCTGATACCAATTGTAAAGTCCCTCACACGATGGTTTAACCCACAAGTGTAAAATACAAGACAAGTATGAACTAGAATCGGACTAGTATTACTTCAATATAAATATGCAAGAATATAAACAAAGTAATAAATGACTTAAGCAATATTTAAACAAGTAAATAAATGGTGGAACACAAATGTAGTTTTCAAGTGTATTTTCTTTATTGATGTATAAACAAAATACAAGATCGTTGCGGAACCTAGATATTACACGTATGAAGTATCTAAACAATCTTTGAATTACAAGTGATCTATACTTGCTAAATAAACTCCTTTGATCGATATACTTAGAGTTGTGAAGTATAACTGTTTAGATCGAGAGTATTTAAGCAAGTTCACCAATTTGCTAAAAAGTGATTTTCTCAAAGAAATGACTTTGTATTTATAGGCAACAAAATTCACCAGTGAATTTTGTGCCGTACAAATATGGTTGCATACATTTAATGATCCGACAAGAACATTAAATGTATTGGATAAGGAATAAGGATAAAGTCACATCAAGTGCAAGTGTATCCTTTTATCCAACCACCTTAACACACGTATACTTTGGTAAAGAACAAGTGGGTTGTTCTTTGGAAAGTGTGTAAAGGCTTAAAGTCAAATCCTTGATATCAGTGTTCAGACTTGTAAGGTCTAGAACACTGACAATCCTCCAGTGTTCAGATCTGGTAAGACTTCCAGTGGACTCCGCCATTTGTCAGTCTTCTTTATTCTTACTTCAGTCTTTGACTTCAGTGAGAACGTCTTCAGTAGAGTAGATCTGGACTGGGGTGAAGTCCAGTGAGATAATCTGGAGAATACTCCAGATTCCTATACAAGTATTTGCTCACTGGTCTTCCATTATTTCTGGACAAATCTTCAGAGGGACTCCAGATTCCTATACAAGTATTTGCTCACTGGTCTTCCATTATTTCTGGACAAATCTTCAGAGGGACTCCAGATTCCTATACAAGTATTTGCTCACTGGTCTTCCATTATTTCTGGACAAATCTTCAGAGGGACTCCAGATTCCTACAAGTATTTGCTCACTGGTCTTCCATTATTTCTGGACAAATCTTCAGAGGGACTCCAGATTCCTATACAAGTATTTGCTCACTGGTCTTCCATTATTTCTGGACAAATCTTCAGAGGGACTCCAGATTCCTATACAAGTATTTGCTCACTGGTCTTCCATTATTTCTGGACAAATCTTCAGAGGGACTCCAGATTCCTATACAAGTATTTGCTCACTGGTCTTCCATTATTTCTGGACAAATCTTCAGAGGGACTCCAGATTCCTATACAAGTATTTGCTCACTGGTCTTCCATTATTTCTGGACAAATCTTCAGAGGGACTCCAGATTCCTATACAAGTATTTGCTCACTGGTCTTC
The DNA here is from genome assembly GCA_034093135.1 of Erigeron breviscapus. Classification (NCBI taxonomy): domain Eukaryota; kingdom Viridiplantae; phylum Streptophyta; class Magnoliopsida; order Asterales; family Asteraceae; genus Erigeron; species Erigeron breviscapus. The sequence continues at coordinate 58,407,940 of CM067173.1, forward strand.
CATTATTTCTGGACAAATCTTCAGAGGGACTCCAGATTCCTATACAAGTATTTGCTCACTGGTCTTCCATTATTTCTGGACAAATCTTCAGAGGGACTCCAGATTCCTATACAAGTATTTGCTCACTGGTCTTCCATTATTTCTGGACAAATCTTCAGAGGGACTCCAGATTCCTATACAAGTATTTGCTCACTGGTCTTCCATTATTTCTGGACAAATCTTCAGAGGGACTCCAGATTCCTATACAAGTATTTGCTCACTGGTCTTCCATTATTTCTGGACAAATCTTCAGAGGGACTCCAGATTCCTATACAAGTATTTGCTCACTGGTCTTCCATTATTTCTGGACAAATCTTCAGAGGGACTCCAGATTCCTATACAAGTATTTGCTCACTGGTCTTCCATTATTTCTGGACAAATCTTCAGAGGGACTCCAGATTCCTATACAAGTATTTGCTCACTGGTCTTCCATTATTTCTGGACAAATCTTCAGAGGGACTCCAGATTCCTATACAAGTATTTGCTCACTGGTCTTCCATTATTTCTGGACAAATCTTCAGAGGGACTCCAGATTCCTATACAAGTATTTGCTCACTGGTCTTCCATTATTTCTGGACAAATCTTCAGAGGGACTCCAGATTCCTATACAAGTATTTGCTCACTGGTCTTCCATTATTTCTGGACAAATCTTCAGAGGGACTCCAGATTCCTATACAAGTATTTGCTCACTGGTCTTCCATTATTTCTGGACAAATCTTCAGAGGGACTCCAGATTCCTATACAAGTATTTGCTCACTGGTCTTCCATTATTTCTGGACAAATCTTCAGAGGGACTCCAGATTCCTATACAAGTATTTGCTCACTGGTCTTCCATTATTTCTGGACAAATCTTCAGAGGGACTCCAGATTCCTATACAAGTATTTGCTCACTGGTCTTCCATTATTTCTGGACAAATCTTCAGAGGGACTCCAGATTCCTACAAGTCTTTGCTCACTGGTCTTCCATTATTTCTGGACAAATCTTCAGAGGGACTCCAGATTCCTATACAAGTATTTGCTCACTGGTCTTCCATTATTTCTGGACAAATCTTCAGAGGGACTCCAGATTCCTATACAAGTATTTGCTCACTGGTCTTCCATTATTTCTGGACAAATCTTCAGAGGGACTCCAGATTCCTCCAAGTCTGGAGTAGGCCCATCAATTGGGACTTACACAAACTATAATCATATATAAGTACATCAATAAGTTGCTGGGATTTTATTAACTAAAAAGATGTTTATTCCATGAATAAACATTGTTCATTAATCGAGGGTTATGTTTTAAAACTTTTATAAACATAAAGGTTTATTTTGTAAATAATTAAAAACGTTTAATTATTTAAAACACATTAATTTTATCTAAAATATAATTAATGAACAAGTAATTAACTAAGTTAATTACTAGAGTGGAAGCATGTAATAAAACAATTAAAACTATTTAATTCCCTAGCCAAGATCTATCGCGCATGCATATAATAACTAAACAAATAAGCAAATAGAAGAATTACTAACCTCTTAGACGACCTTCCGAAGACGTTATTCTTGAGCAAGAATAACGTGACCTACTTGCCACGAAAAAGAGCCCGAAGTCGCGCCCCTCAAAAAACTCGTACACGCGAACGGATCCTCAGCACTTAATCAAGTGCTAGCTATAACTTTACGTTATAACAAATAAACCCACAAATAAAATAACTAATTGGAATGCTCTCCACCCTTGTAGGGGTGTCTAACTTCACAAAAAAAGAGGAGAGAAAAAGGGTTTTGGTGCAAGGATTCAAGAAGGAATAAGTTCTTTATATAGGCATAGAAAACCCTTAGGTTTTCTTCTTTGAATCAATGTGGGACAAGGAAACAAGTTTCCTTCTCTCTCTCTCCTCCTTTTCGGCGCCGACCTATGTGGGACCCCCATGGATCGACTTTTTCGACCCATGGGTCGACTCATGGTGCTTGATGTTCGATCCCGTTTTCGACCCAATTCGCGGTCCCGACCCGCTTGACATTTCCAAATCTATTTTTGGAAACTTTAAGTTATTTTCATTTCTAATAGATTTCTTGTTATTTGTATAAAGTTCAATTAAGCCCTCGTCGTTCCCTCTATTAGACACCCATTATGTAACACAAGTGCTGAAACATCGAATCATCTATTCAAAGATTGTTACTTCTCTAATGAGATGCGTAGTTTGATGTCAAATTGGCTTCAGTTAGATCTCCCTGATGCAACTCCCTCTGGCCTCCTTGATTGGATCAAGAACTTACAATTGATGAAGAAATACAAGACAATCTTAGAGGCAATTTGTTTCACATGGTGGTGGGCAATTTGGAAGCATCGAAATAATATTGTTTTCAAAGGTAACACATCTATTAGCATAGAAGTTTTCGCAATGTTGTTTCCTATTCATTTTTTTGGATAAACTGTCGTAGTAGAAAGGATAAGCTAGTTTGGCCACTATGGCAAAGTAGTCCTAATTATTTGATGTAACTATTTTATGTAATTCTTTTATGTCTTTCGGTATTTCGCCGGAAGACCATTGTTAATGAAATTGTTGTTCAAAAAAAAAAGCCCTCCTCATTCTATGTGTGCGACCCTAATGGTTCATAGATATGCGCCCGTATAAATATATTGAAATATTCTCATAATTACAACATAAATATCATATGCAACAACAACTTACACGTTCAACAACATTCACACTGTTATCACCACGATACATTGTAACAACCGTGCATTTTGACTTTTGACTATGGGTACGTTTCCTAAGTTTTTGATTAATTAATATATGTTCAAGTGCAATCTAAGAGTCATTTGAGTGCAATGTGTGTTTTTTTTATATGGGTCGTTTTATTGTGCAACTAGAGACTTATGTGCAAGTTGAGATCCTTAGTTGGTGCTAATCGAATTTCATTAGATGATATTTATGGTAACTAGTAAATGGTTATGGATCCCATCCATGGGTTATGCCCAAACCCATGACCCACCCAAGTAAACAAACCCTATCCTCCCTCATTTCCCTCATCCATTCATTCATAATACTTACATTTTCTCTCCCATCTCACTAAATACTCATACTCCCAACCTCTCTCTAAATTCTTGGTTCATTTATGTTAGTTTCAACTAGATTAATAGCAAAACCATCATCCTTAGTATCATTCTAGCATCATATCAAAAAAATCCAAGTTTTCAAAGTGCAAGAAAAAGCTTCATTTAGGTCAAAATCGGGTTTGATTGCTTGTGGAAGTTTTGGTAAGTGTTTTCTAGCTCAAATTCATCATTTCTAGTTATTAAACTTGTATTACACCTAAATCTAAGCACTCTTGGTCCTTATAGCTTCAAAATCCAAAATTAGGGTTTCTAGTTATCTAAATTAGGTCAAAATTCGATTTGGGTCAAAAGCCATGTTTTGGAATGGAACTATTGAGTGGGTTATGTTCAAATGAGTTTGTTATGTTCAAAAACGGGTCAAGGAACTCCTCAAAACGATTTATAAGTCAAAAACTAGGTTTTGGGTCGATTTTGTGTTCAAATGGGTCAAGATCGAATTTTAACAAGAAAATGGGTTAAAGGTTGGTTTTGGATGATGGAACATGTTTAGTTATGTTCAATTATGTTTAACTATGTTCAAAAATGGGTCTCGAAGTTGTGCAAATCGATTTCATGGTCTAAGTATCAAGAAGTTAGGGTTTTGGGTCGTGCTTGGGTCAAGAGCACCTGCTGGTGCATTGCTGATTCAGAACAGGCGTAACTTACGCCCCTGTTGGCGTAACCTACGCCCCTCTCCATTTTCATTACGCCAAGACCCTACTGTTTACGCCCCAAAACTCGTCCAAAATGCATGTTTCTGGAGCACCGTAGCCTACGCCCCTCTCTGGCGTAGGTTACGCCCCTTGAATTTTGCCCAGCGTAGCTTACGCCCAATCTCACCGTACCTTACGCCGATTGAGTTTCCTCCTAGCGTAACCTACGCCCATAAGGGCCGTAGCTTACGGCTGTCCCTAATGTTCATTTCCTGTTTTGATTTCTAAATCGTATTTCACTTTCCTTGGGACACATCGAACTTCCAAATGGGTCTTTCCTTGTCTTCCAAGTTATCGTACTCAGTTCTAATACGCGTTCAAGTCCCGGGTTCAACTCTAAAGTTCATAAAAGCTAAGTGAGGACATGATTGTATATATATTGATACGTACATGTACATTATGATAGGTTGTGATCGCTTGGCAATTAATTGACGTTCTAGCTCACTTTAACTTCGGTAAATCAAGGCAAAGGTGAGTTTTTCGTAGCCTCCCCTACTCTTTTAAGAGTCGGGCTGAAAAGTGTACTTCGTGCATGATGTTATTTTGTGGCGTACAGGTTGTGTGACGTTTTGTTAATGTGCAATTATGTGATTAGTTGTATGGTTATTATAAGTTGTATATTGGGTTGTTTTAGGTTAGTTGTGTATATATGGAGGACGGTAATGCCTTTGAAAGGTTGGAGATGTGGTGGGAAGGCTGCGGATGACCCTATATATAAGCATCAAAGGCCTTTCAAAAGTAGTAGCGTACGAAGTATATACATATGAAGTTTGGTTGTGTGTGGACATTGTTGGTCATGGATGAGTGCATTTATGTGCAATTGAGTACAATGAGTACATTTACGTGCAATTGAGTACAATGAGTATAATTACGTGCAATTGAGTACATTGAGTACAATGAGTACATTTACGTGCAATTGAGTACATTGAGTACAAGTGTGCAATTTATTAGATCATGTTAATGTGAATTATGTATTGGTTGACATGGGAATGTGTTCTTGTTCATCTTTTCCTACGAACTCACCAACCTAGTGTTGACATTGTTTAGTACACTTTTCAGGTAACCAAGAGAACCCAAGAGCTTGATGCATTGCTAGATTGTTGGACTTGACCATGGATCCGTGATTCATTACCCGTTGATGGGATTTGCTTAGGATCATGAGCCATCTTTTGAATTGTTATTGTGTAAACTTTTGATGGTTGAATGCTCCTTATGCTTTTGTGACATTGTAACTTAATTGTTGGGTTCCCGGAATCCTCTTATTTTCATATAGTCTCGTTCTACGATAATTCCATCTTGTGTCATGCTTTTCGGTACATTTCGAGCCTAGCCCGGGGTGTTACATACATGTCTACCTACAAACATATGATAGCACAAAACACAAATGCACGTAGTATTAACATAAGTTTAATCTACGGCATAGCACATAAGCACATAGTGAGTATCTTTCCACCACAAAGCATGCATTTAGTAGGGGCTACGAACTCATCTGACGCGCACAATACAATCCCAAGACGAAAGAAAGTAGAACCGACGTCCACGATAAGCAAAACCTATCATACACGTACCTCATTAATCCCAAAGCATCTCACAAGGTAAGGTTCTATGCATATTGACCTAATCTTACTAGAAATGTCATACCGCAACCCTAACGAAAGTTTAAACAACGGAATTAGAACATAAACCTTGCAAGGAGAAGGTATGCGGCGTACGAACTTTGTGCGGCGCACAAAAAAACTTTCCAAAGGTTCTGAGGTTAGATGTGCGGCGCACAAAAAAACTTTCCAAAGGTTCTGAGGTTAGATGTGCGGCGCACAAAAAAACTTTCCAAATTCTGAAGTGTGATGTGCGGCGCACGAAATGCATGCGACGCACAAATAAGTTTAAGGTCGAAATTATCTAAGTAAAAGCTTGAATATGCGGTGCATTTATGGGCTGTTCGTCAACTAAAACGGGTTTTGACACTAAAAATCGACCAACTTAGGAGTCAAATCAAGTTACCAAACTTTAACACAACCAAATACAAGTATAACAAAGCATAAACATCCGTTCTTTTCACAAACCCGCTTCCAAAATCTCGAGATCTATTCCAAACCCGTTTTTGACCAAAAACACACATATTTCACCCAAATCGACCAACTTAGGAGTCAAATCAAGTTACCAAACTTTAACACAACCAAATACAAGTATAACAAAGCATAAACATCCGTTCTTTTCACAAACCCGCTTCCAAAATCTCGAGATCTATTCCAAACCCGTTTTTGACCAAAAACACACATATTTCACCCAAATCGACCACCAATCGTTTAGATCTATACCAAGGAAGTAACATACAATGTAAAAGGAACATTTTGAGCTAAGAAACACTTACCAATTCGACCCAAAACTCCAAATCCGGTTTTTGAAGCTTTAAAGTGGATGAACGCTTGATTAATGGATGAAATCTTGAATCTTCTGATGAAATCTTGAATCTTGAAGATGATTGTTATTATTATACCATTTACTAGTTAATTTCCTATATATGGAGAAGATAAAACCCGAAAATTTAAAGAAGCAAGAGAAGAAGAAGATGGTGACTTGTTCTTCCAAAAGTTGAGAGGAAAGAAGAGAGGGAGAGTCTGAGAGAGAATACGGAGTGAAAGAATGAGAAGAAAGAAAGGGAGGGAGGGAGGTTTTGTTCCCCACTACACTCTCGCGTCCGCTTCTGGCTTCTTCCGAGAAATGATTCGTTTAGTTTAAACTTTTAAACCCCGAGACTCGTTCAAATACTTCGTTGACACAATATAATCTATTATTGAATTACTTTTCTAACGACTATTCACACGCCTACTTTTCTTTACAAAAGTTTACTTTATCTCAGTTTGACTTGTTTCAAATTTATTAGTCCCGTTACGTTGACCGGCCCAAACGACGAGTGTTACAGGATTAGAAACCACAATTTGAGTCTTAGATACCGATAGGCCAATACTGTCAATTTGGTTGCAATATTTGGAGTTAATCGATTGTTTTTGACTTAAGTATAAAACAAACAAGGAATGTATTTTAACATGAATAAAAAATTTGTACCATTCATATCAAAGCTCATTCCGTGAATTTTATGCTAAATGTATGACTATTTAATGTAACTTCACTAAAGCCTTTGGGACCGCGTTTAGCAAAACCCAATAAACAATATACAAAATTAATGAGTTGCGATACATTTTTCTGATTTAATTCAGTTGAGTCGAAAGTACAATACTTTTTACTAAAAAGTTAAAAAGTACTAAATATTGATTTTTTCTATAAAAAAAAAAAAACCGAATATTGATTTGGTTGGTAATTCTGAAACTCTTTTCAAAACCAACTATATATTTTGTGTTACCCTGGCATGTTTTTAATGTGCTGCAAGTCACGTTATTAATTTGCTTTCTTAAATCGATAAGATACAAATTAAATGGCAAAAGGCCTAGGAGATCATGAGTAGGCATCCCCTAATTTTACCTATAAGTATTGAGTTCGATTTTTCGGATTGACAAAGGTTTCTCTCTAAATTTCATGCGATCACATTCTATGTGGATTGCACAAAATCCAACAGGCTTTAAGGATAATAAAAGAATATTTAATATTATTTCCTCTAATTTTTAATTGTGTCATTAAAAGTAGAAATCAAAATTGCAGGTGAAAAAAAAATATTTCAAATTTTAATATTGCGATTAACCAATGTGTTGAATATGGCTTGGTAGCTCATAAAAAGAGGTTCGGTTAGTAATTAATTGACTGGTTTGAGGAAAAAATGTTTGAATTACTAACTAAAAACAATACTTAGTATATTTTGAATTGCAATAAAAAAGTACGTATTCTACCTTAAGGTGAATAGAATTGTATTACATGTACCTTTTTATGTCATTATATTGCAACAACATGAACTAAGTCTACTCTTTTTGCGGATTGAGATCCTCTAAAGTTATTTCCAACTTTATTAGTAAAATTGATGATCTTAACCATTGGATTAACTTTTCACAAAAAAAAAACCCATTGGAATAAAATCAAAAGTCAAGATTCAAAGATGATTTTTGAATCTTAACCCTTGATTTCAATCTAAAGGTCAAGATGCTTCTAACTTTACTAGTAAAGTTGAAAGCCACTTTAGAGTATGTCTATCCCTCTTTTGGGTTCAACTCATATTCAATAGGGATACAAAGCAATACAATTCTCGATCATCGGAAAGCCCATTATCGAATGAGAGAAATAGCATCATAGAAAAAAAGCATGAACAAAGTGTGTCGTTATTCGTCCAAAGAGAAAAAAGAGAAAATTGAGCGTTACAAAAGCAAGAAAAACCAACGGAACTTTAACAAGAAAATCAAGGTACACCTTATATACTTGATATAAGGCTTGGTCATTTTAGTTGAGTTCTATATTATAATGCATAATGATAAACATTATATTGCTTTTATAACAGTATGTATGTCGAAAAACATTGGCTGATTGCCGACCGCGTGTAAAAGGGAGATTTATTGCTAGATATAACGAGATCGAGAGAATGAAGAAACAAGATGGTGGGGAAGAGACGTTCAACGAAGAAGACACCCATAATTGGATGTTAAACCTCTCTTACTTGTTCTCTTCCAGTTGAAATAACTGAAAAAGAATAGTTCGACTCGTCTTTTTGAAAACATAAATATGTACTAAATAAACAAAGATCTGAACCCTAACGTGTGATGTGTATATATGGGTTTAAAATCTTATTGGATTCAAATCCATGAATCAGATGCCTATAGGGATTATTTGGCACTTATCGTAGTTTGGTTAACGTTTGTGTAAAATCTTAAAGTTGATAATGTACATAAAAGTAGCTTCTTTTTTAACATTATATGAAGTAACTATTCCTCTACTAAATATTGGTCCCTTTTAGTTTCAATTTGAAATACATAAAAAGAACTCAAAGGCAAACATTTGTATATGTTTTTGATCCGCTTATAAGAAAAAAGAGATTAGATACGAATCTTAGGCTACCTACATCAAATATGTTTATGGAAAGGGTGAGATGATATGTAGCTATGCTGTTTGTGTAGAGGGCATTGATATGTGTGGTGACATTGAGTATGTCCATCGTTAGTTGTATTTGAGGAAAGTTGGGGAAGGATGAGTAAATAAGGGGACATGAAGGTAAATGACAAAAATTGGTTTGATGATATTTATTGATAATTTATAAAAATTAATTTGATTGTTTGTTAGATAGATGAATATATTATTGTTGTGAGTAAAAAATGTTTATGATAAGAATCGGTAGAAAGCTAATGTGACATGTTAATTTAAGATGTTTATTAGGGGGTTGGCAACGGATGAAAGGTGACCGCGTGGTGGGTGCGGCGCCACCACTCAACACCGCCGCCTACACCCGACCACGCGTGGTGGTGTGAGTTTGCGTGGTCAGACCACGCAAAACAAACTTTGCGTGCGTGAGAAACGAGGCATGGAACGATAGATTTTTGTACGTTGAAAGGTTACTTCGATTTTTCCCCCCCTTTAAATGAATGATGATTCTATAATATAATATATGTATATATATATATATATATATATATATATATATGGGGGAAGTGAGTATGGGGTTGTCCCCCATCTAAGCTTAGATGGGGAACCCCTCACATTTGATTTTTATAATCATGAAAATCAGGGGGGGCCATGTATCTGTTTTAAATTCAAACAAATAATAAAATATTTGTATGTGAGGGGTTCCCCATCTAAGCTTAGATGGGGAACAACCCCATACTCACTTTCCCCATATATATATATATATATATTGAAATTATATAATAAATAATGAGATTTGGTCCTAATAGTCCTAGTAAGGGGTTTAGGGAAGAAGATGATGATGTATTGACTATTTTCATTTTCAACCCTCAAGTTTGATATTTATTTCCAAACTACCCCAAAGTAAATATACTATAATTACTAGGATTATTATTATTGTGATTATATTATTATTATTATTATTAGTTTTAGTTAATGTACTTTAAAATAAAGTTTTTTTTAGTAATTTAGTTTTAAATAAAAATAAAGTTGTAGTGAGTGGTAAAGTGAGTGGTCGGATGCCAGCAAAATTTGGATGAGTGGTGGGCGAATGGTGGAGTGGAAGTAACATAAGGTGATTAGTTGGAAGTGAGTGGTGAAAAAGAGAATGGAAAGTGGGTTGTCAACCCTCTTAGAAGGAAAATTTTATAGCCTATAGCCTAATAAGAGTTATTTAATCACCAAATTTCAAAAGGAAAAAGACAGAATGTTTAATTTTAGTGGAATGAGAAATGACAACTTGGATTTATTTGGCATCTATGAATGTAATGCAATAGAAAAGAAACCCCACTCAACTACTAGTTACCCCTTGGGAAAGGATCCCCTCAAGTTGTTGTTAGTATGTGATCACGTAAAATGAACGTATGTCCGGAAATGATTTAAGCCTACGGGGTCACACGTCTCGATTCAAATATAGTTAATATTAATTGATTTATTGATTAATATGGATCACGAATAAGTTAACGAGCGGTCGTTAATATTTAACGGTTACTAGCTAACAGTCGTTAAAGTAAGGAGATAAAACGATTAGGGAAGATTCTAGAAAAGCATAAAGGGGGCCGGCCTCCCTACTAGGTTTCCTAGTGAAACCTTAAACTTGATGGCCAAGTTTAATTCTACCTATAAATACATAAAGGTAGCCTCATGGTTTTCTTGAAAAAAAAACTACAAAGTTATAACTCCTAAAACCTTTCATCTCCTTCTCTCCTCTCATTCTTTTAGACGGCCAAACCAAGGGAAAACCCTTTGGGTTTTTGGTTTTCGGTTTTGAAGAAGGAGATCAAGCCAAAGGTTGCTCGGTTCGTGATCAAGTGCTAGCACACCTATATCGGTGGATCGTGTGTGCAATCGTAGAAGGATTTACTTCAAATCCTTTTAAAGTTTCTTTACTTTATCATCTACATTAAGAGGTATTCATTAATCCTATTTCAAGGTTAATTATTTGATTACATGGTTTGATTTGCTTCCGTTGCGTACTCGTGAATAATGATATTTAGTTATATATTCCAACAGTGGTATCACGAGCCACCCATGTAATTTTTAATTACCTAAAAATCAAAACTTGAAGGGGGGTTAAGGTTTCATATTTTTCGAATTTTTATGTAATTATTTTGATTATTTTATTAATTAATTGGTTTAATTGTAATAAAATAATGAAATAAACAATAAAAATTTTTTTTTTGATAAACCCCAATTCGAAAATCTGGAAATAAAAAATAAATTTTTTTTTTTAGGAAACCCAAATTGCAAGTTTTGATTTATTGCATGATTAATGTGTTAATTGCATGCGTTTATGGATTACCTTTATTTTAATTGTTAAAAAGAAGTAATAATAATGAGTTTTTACATGCAATTGATTCATGATTATTACTTAGTTATAATGATAAAATTACTTGATCACTAGGTCTTTTAGGTGGATAATTAAAATAATTAATTGTTTGACAATGTGATAATTATATATTAATGTTGCTGCTTGACACAGTCCACTAAAACGATCATATCTTTTAATCCGTAAGGAGTTAGAAGTCTTCCTTTGAACATTAGATACTTGACTCATAGGGCTACAACTTTGTGTACTATTATGTGTACTATTCAAATCTTTGTAGATCAAACAACATGAACAAACATTTTATGGCAAAATAAATTGAGCAAATATTCTTTTGATAAATCATGGACAATTATTGTCAAGAACTCAAATAGTTATTTGAGAGTTGCTTGGAAATACTTTTCCATACTTATACTATCAAAAACAGTATTTATGAATAGTATCGTATTCGTGAATAGTAACCGTATTTATGAATAGTATCGTATTCGTGAATAGTAACCGTATTCATAAGTAATACCGTATCAGTGAATAATGACTGTATTCAGTATTCATGAATAGTAATTATGAATAGTAAATGTAAAAAGTAAATTTTAAATAGTAAAGGTAAAAGAAAGTAAATTGTAAATAGTAAAGGTAAAAGTAAATAGTAAATAGTAAAGATAGAAGGTAAATTGTAAAAAGGTAATGGTGAAAAGTAAAATGGCGGGACCCACGTCAAATAATTCTATCGATATTAAAAATCAAGATTCAGAAAAATTTTATTAATTTTTAATTCAAGCGGGACCCACGTCAAAATAATAATTCACTAAAATTTAAAACTAAATAGTGTTAAATAGTAAACATCACTTTCATACTTTATTCTTATAATATAAACGTCCAAAACCCGCTCACTGAGGTTAACTGAGCAAAAATTATTAAAATGAAAGTTGTATATCTTAATTTTCTGATCTTATAGAAACTTGAATTTTCTCAATAGGAGTCCGTATGGACAATTTAGGATTAAAACAATGTATAAATATATACTACTATGATAAAGGAAATCTATCATTAGAAACGTCCAAGAAGTAGTGGGAAACACACTTTTATCTACTTTATAATTAAAAATTTATGAATTATGAATCACGGGTTTAGTTGGCTAAGTGTATGGACAAAAAGAATACTATATATATACATACCCCTTATTCATGATTAACTTTATAATATAATAATAATATATATAAATCATCGAATAATAAAATAATATTAAAGATTTTAAACGTTTTAATATAATAATATTATATATAAAACGAGTTACGCGTTATATACCGAACGCGTTTATTAACGCGTTTTCCCCTTCTATAAATAGCCACCTTCGTTTAACCATAAAACTCACACCATCATATATTCACTTCTAAATTTCTCTCTGATAATCACACAAGATTAAGTACGTCTAAGTGATCTTTCTTCTACAACACTAAGGTGAGTCTTCATACTCCCCTTTTCAATTATTTATACATTTATTTGGGGACTGAGATACATGCAATAAAACTACTTGTTATACTTATATGTATATTTTCAAAGTTATATACTTATATGTATATTTACAAAGTTATATATATATTATATATATTTTGTAACTCCACTTTATTTATTTTACCTTCGGGGTAAAATACAAACTCTTTACTGTTATGATGAACACAAGTATTCCAGAAATGTATATATGGTTGATTCTAAGTTGCTCTGTTCACTCAAAGTCCTCACTATCATGAACGATTAATTATGGAAACATAAACGTGGGTATATTGAATAGTACTATTGGGGTAGGCACCCCATTCGTGTTGGTCATACCAACTGGATACGGATGCATTATATTTGGAAAGCTTAGGGTACCCTGAACAAGGTACCTACTCTGGAGGCAAATAAACACACACTTGTCTAGTTTCGGTTCATGAGCTTAGAACTTGATGTATACAGTATCTACTCTTATATTCTATTTGATCCATTGTGTGATCAAATAGTTACTTTAAATCTTGTGGTTCATACTCTATATTTTAATTAAAACATATGATACTCTTTGCTGATATTGTATCATAACTATTTGACATTGCGGTAAGGCAATGGTCACACTGAACTCTGACATTTTGTGAAACTATATTTTTTATATGAAAAACTTATGGAACTCACCAACTTTATGTTGACGTATTTTAGCATGTATTCTCAGGTAACTAGACGATACTCTATACATGGGACATTTTTTTCCGCTGCATACAACATACTGGACCATGGCCTACCCTCAGACTCTAGTAAAGACAAGTCAATTTGTTAAAGTCTCTGTCTACTGTTTAATATTGTTTAATATTAAATAAATGTTTTCAAGAATAATATCTTTCATAAATTGTAATATAAATTTGTGAACAATGCTTTTATATAAATGTATTTTAAAACGACAACGTTTTGTGTCGTTCAGTATATCTTGTGTTGTGAATCCATGTAAGTCATACCCCGTCTAGGGCGGGTGTGACAGATTGGTATCAGAGCCCAAGTTATAGTGAACTAGGTAGCAAATTGATGGACCTAGACTATAACCCCATATAGAACAACACCCTACATACATGCATAATTTTATGAATAATCCCTACTTGATTATATATGTTTAGAATATATAATTTAAAATATATATATATATATATATATATATATAGCAACAGAGTAATGTCGGAATTCGTAGTGGAATACTTATCCGATCGTGAGGAAGAGATTACGTCTCGATCACCTCCACCTGTACTTGAACCCTCCGACTCTCCTCGTCATGTAGTAAATCAGCCAATGGAGGAGACCGATCACGTTGGAGAAGAAGCTGATAACGCACTTGTCCCTGGACCAAACACTACTGTCACCACTAATGCTTTTACTAGCACTACGCCTACTTTTACTTTTTCAAATCCATCTGGGGAAGGTCCTTCAAGTTCACCTCGATCTTTAATACGAAGGATCCGAATGCCTAGATATCCGATGTTTAACCACCCTCAGTCACGACGTGCTCGACTTACTCATCCTGAACCACCCGTTCAGCGGCTGCGGAGATCTATTAATGCTATACCAAGATTCCTGGCGGAATGGAGATTTGAAGAAGGACTCCTTAACTCTGACCGGTTCAGAAGAGCCAACGGTCCAACCAATATTCCTGCATTAACTATGGAACCTTTGCATGACACTGTCCCTACATTGGTCCTACGCATAGTCCGAGCAGAAAAGTGTATTACGGAGTTGAGGGAAAGAACAAACATACTGCGGAGGAAGGTGGAAAATCAAGATAATATGATAGTCGCACTGGAAGGTGAGATGGAGGAAGCTCACTTCAGGATACATGGTCTTGAAGACACCGTGTTGGAACTACAGGAGAAGATAACAAGATTTGAAGCTATGTTTGAAGCTATATCGAGAGCCACTACTATAAACCCATCTACTCTGTCACAGTAGATATTGTCTAGTTACTTACTATTTACGGCGTATATGTCGGGAAATGTAATTTTAGATAAAATAATGGATTCTTGAGATGTTTATATCTCAAAGTTTGTTATCCAATAAATCTACTATCTTTATCTTGATTTACATTTCTTTTAGTCATAACTATTGAATTGTGGTTATGGTATGATGTGGTAGTATCTCATCAATTTCTTTATTTATATTTAAGGATCCGGACGTCAAAAGAAGTACCAGAAATGAACGCAACAGATATTGCTAGAATTGTAGCAGAAAGTATAGCATTAGCTTTTGCAACTCAAGCCGCAAACGTAAACAATAATCATGACAATAATGGTACACCTAGAGGTTGTACTTACAGAGAATTTCAACAATGTAAACCCATTATATACAATGGTACTGAAGGAGCAATTGCACTCATCCGATGGTTCGAGAAACTGGAGTCCATATTTCGTGTTAGTAACTGCGCTGAAGATAGCCGAGTAAAATATGCTACCTGCACACTACAAGATCAAGCTCTTACCTGGTGGAATGAGTACGCCACTACAGTAGGAATTGATGCAGCTTATGCAATGTCATGGGAAGATTTGAAGGAACGTATGAAAGCCAAGTATTGCCCGATGAGCGAAATTCAGAAAATGGAGGTAGAATTTCATAATTTGAAGACGAAGGGATACGAAGTATCTGAATACACCAACCGCTTTCATGAGTTGGCACTTCTTTGCCCAACCATGGTTACACCCGATTATAAGAAGATTGAGCAGTACATTTCTGGACTTCCACCAAAGATTCAGGATTTGATCACAGCTACCGAAACCACTGACATCGAACATGCGGTTCGGTTGGCAAACAGTTTGGCTGACAAAGCAAAACTTCGTGCAAATACAGAAGGAAAGTCTGGTGATCAAAAAGGGTTCAATAAGAAAAGGAGATGGGAAGATAACTTTGGGAAGAATCAAGGGGATCAACAGACAAAGAGACCTGCTCAGACCTCAGAACCATCATCAAATAATGGTTATATAGGAACCAGACCATATTGCAATAGGTGTACTTTACATCACACCGGTCCTTGCACAGTACAATGCAATAATTGCAAGAAAATTGGTCATCTGGCCAAGAACTGTAGAATCCCTAATCCAACTGTCAACAATGGAACAAAAATAAGATGTTATGAGTGTGGTGAAGAAGGACATTTCAGGAATAAATGTCCAAAGCTGAGAAACAACAACAACGGAAACAACAACAATAACAACCACAACAACAACAATCGAAACAACAACAGCAGCAACAACCACAACAACAACAACAACAACAATGCTCGAGGAAGGGCATTCATGATCAATGCGGGAGAAGCCCGCCAAGACCCAAACATCGTCACGGGTATGTTTCATCTGAATAATCATTGTGTCTCTGCTTTATTTGATCCTGGTGCCGATAGAAGTTTTGTGTCAAATACAATTATTCACCTGCTTTCAATTATACCTACCCCATTAGATGCTAAGTATTCTGTAGAATTAGCAAATGGTAAATGATCGAAGTCGAAAGCATAATCCAAGGTTGTACCTTAGAATTAGCAAAAGAATTATTTTCTATAGATCTAATACCATTCGAAATAGGAAGCTTTGATATTATCATTGGTATGGACTGGTTGTCTAAAAACCAAGCAGAAATAGTCTGTCACGAAAAAGTTGTTCGAATTCCAATTGCAAACGGTGAGAAGTTGATTATCCAAGCGATAAGAATGGAGTACGATGTAACATTATATCTTGCATGAAGACTCAGAAGTATCTCAGAAAGGGATACCAGGCAATCCTAGCCCATATATCAGAGAAAAAGACTCCGGAGAGGGATTTTACAATTAAATGATGAATCATTTGATAAATGCGAGTCATGTGTTTCCGGCAAAATGACGAGAAAACCTTTTTCGCATAAACCGGATAGGGCTAAAGATCTTCTTGGACTCATTCATACCGATGTTTGCGGCCCATTTAGACATGTGTCAAGAAAAGGAGCTAGCTACTTTATAACTTTTACGGATGATTTCAGTCGTTATGGTTATGTTTACTTGCTTAAACATAAACATGAAGTGTTTGAAACATTCAAAGAGTTTAAAAATGAGTAGAAAATCAACTCGGAAAACCATCAAGATTCTTCGTTCAGATCGAGGTGGTGAATACTTAAGCCAAGAGTTTAAGGATTATCTGAAAGCGTGTGGAATTGTCCAACAACTTACTCCTCCATACACTCCTCAACATAATGGAGTGTCTGAAAGGAGAAATCGAACCTTTCTAGACATGGTGAGATCTATGATGAACCTTACGACTCTCCCAATTTCGTTTTGGGATTATGCTCTAGAGACTGCTGTACGCATTCTCAATATGGTTCCAACAAAGAAGGTTGACAAGACACCATATGAATTATGGCATGGAGATATCCCTAATCTGTCTTACTTAAGAGTCTGGGGATGTGAGGCACTTGTGAAGCGCGATACGCCTGACAAACTTGGACCCAGAACTACTAAGTGCATCTTTGTCGGATACCCTAAGGAAACGATGGGTTACAACTTCTATGATCCTGTCAAAAACACTGTTCGCGTTGCTCGATATGCTGAATTCTTTGAAAAGAACTTAGCTCAACCGAACAGTGGGAGGGTTGTAGAACTTGATGAGACTCAAGAAGAAGATGTGTCACCTTCTGAAGCTCCCAGCAATCATCAACTTGGGGGGAAAATGTTCAAAGTGATGAACATCAAGTCGATGATGATGAAGCGATTCCACTTCGTAGGTCCGTAAGGACAAGACGTCCTACTGACAGATTATGTCTGATGGTAGAAGAAAACGTTTTAGGAGATCTCGATGAGCCTCAAATTTCAAAGCTGCATTATCAGATCCGGAATCTGATAAATGGCTTGAAGCTACGAAGGTGGAAATAAAATCCATGAAAGACAATCAAGTCTGGAGCTTGGTTGATCTTCCACAAAATGCTCAAACTGTTGGGTGTAAGTGGATCTTCAAGAAGAAGACGCACATGGATGGAAATGTACACACCTATAAAGCTCGTCTCGTGGCGAAAGGTTATACTCAACGTTTCGGTGTTGACTATGATGAGACCTTTTCTCCAGTTGCGGACATTAGAGCTATTAGGATTCTCTTAGCCATAACTGTGTACTATGACTTTGAGATATGGCAAATGGATGTTAAGACTGCCTTCTTAAATGGTTACTTGGATGAAGAAGTCTATATGGATCAACCTGAAGGTTTTATTGATCCAAAACATCCCAACAAAGTATGCAAGCTTCAAAGGTCTATTTATGGACTAAAGCAAGCATCAAGAAGTTGGAATAAGCGGTTTGATGAAGAAATCAAAAAGTTTGGTTTCGTTCAAAATCCCGATGAGCCATGTGTATATCGCAAAGCTAGTGGGAGTAATGTTACTTTCCTTGTCTTATATGTTGATGACATATTGATCATAGGAAAACACATTCCAATGTTGCAAGATGTTAAATCCCATCTTGGAAAGTGTTTTGCCATGAAAGATTTAGGAGAAGCGGCATTTATTCTTGGAATCAAGATCTCCCGAGATAGATCAAAGCGGTTAATTGGACTAAGTCAAAGTGCTTATATTGATAAGGTCTTGAAACGATTCAAGATGGAGAATTCTAAGCGTGGGTTTACACCTATGCAAGAAGGACTTAGTTTATCTATCAAACAGGGTGCTACTACACCTAATGAGGTGGAGCGTATGCGAAGAATCCCTTATGCTTCGGCTGTGGGATCTATTATGTATGCGGTTAGATGCACTAGACCCGATGTGGCGTTCGCGCAAAACATCGTTAGCCGATATCAACAGAATCCAGGTGAAAGCCACTGGACTGCTGTTAAGAACATTCTGAAGTACCTACGGGCTACTAAAGATATGTTTTTGGTGTATGGAGGAAATCCAGACTTAGAGCTCAAAGTGACCGGATACTGTGATGCTGGATTTCAAACTGATAGAGATGACACGAAGTCTCAGTTAGGATTCGTCTTCGTTCTTAACGGAGGTGCTGTGGATTGGAAAAGCAAGAAGCAAACTACAGTTGCCATGTCTGCAACAGAGTCTGAGTACATTGCCGCCTCAGAAGCCGCAATGGAAGCAGTCTGGATAAGGAAGTTCATTAGCGGGCTTGACGTGATTCCCTCGAGTGACTTACCCACTGATATGTACTGTGATAACACTGGTGCATTAATCATTGCCAACGAGCCCGGAGCTCAGAAAGGTGCCAGACATTATGCTAGAAGATATCACTATGTTCGTGAGCAGATCGAACTAGGAGAGATAAAATTACTCAAAGTTCACACAGATTTTAACTTAGCTGATTCTTTCACAAAAGCTTTGGCTAGGCCCAAGCTTGAAAGGCATGCCGAGGGCATAGGACTTAAATTAGCTAGTTATTTCATGTAAATCTGTTGTTTCGGTATTTGGATAAGGGATGTTAAACAATTTATATTTTTCATAATGAAATAAAGTACTTGATATGTTTGATTTCATTTAATATTAATTGTATCCTATATTTGCATGTTTAATCCTTGAATATTTTATTAAATATTCTAAATTGTCCATTGTCGATTAATTATATGGGAATATAATTAAACTAAGACAAATCTGAGCGATTGGTTATATTCTTTGAATATATAATGGATGGTCCCACCAAACTCACATGGTATCCATATGATGCATATCGGACTACCCCACTAACGAATTTATCACTTTATGGATCGGCGTCATTAAGTGAAATTCGTAAATGGTTACTTTATTGATCCTTTGACTTGAGATACAAGCAGGTCAGCATGTATGGATTGCACTTACTAGATATAGTTCTAACTCTCCTGAATAAGGGAGTACATAAAGGGCTATTTTCAGAAAGTGTAATGAAGTATGATGACTGACACGTGTAGTCAATACAGGATTTGTTCCTCCAACTAATAGTTGCAGAATGATACCACTGGGCCCCTCATTGGGACTATTTAAGATGTTTACATGCCATGTCCAAATGAATCCAGATGTGTCTGGATTATGTTTGGTAATCTTAAGTAGTGATGAAATGAGAAACAGAATCATTAAATCATGAAATGACATTGATCCATATTCATGTTTAACACGGTATCTGAACAAAGGGATAATAAATGCCTCAACCATTTAAATATACTTTAAGAAACTATACTTAAATATTTCTGGGAGCATTGGCGTGTTGCTAGACGCTAACCAATGTTATTACCTTCATTTGTTACGAGCTCAAGTGGGAGCTGTTAGTATGTGATCACGTAAAATGAACGTATGTCCGGAAATGATTTAAGCCTACGGGGTCACACGTCTCGATTCAAATATAGTTAATATTAATTGATTTATTGATTAATATGGATCACGAATAAGTTAACGAACGGTCGTTAATATTTAACGGTTACTAGCTAACGATCGTTAAAGTAAGGAGATAAAACGATTAGGGAAGATTCTAGAAAAGCATAAAGGGGGCCGACCTCCCTACTAGGTTTCCTAGTGAAACCCTAAACTTGATGGCCAAGTTTAATTCTACCTATAAATACATAAAGGTAGCCTTATGGTTTTCTTGAAAAAAAAACTACAAAGTTATAACTCCTAAAACCTTTCATCTCCTTCTCTCCTCTCATTCTTTTGGACGGCCAAACCAAGGGAAAACCCTTTGGGTTTTGGTTTTCGGTTTTGAAGAAGGAGATCAAGCCAAAGGTTGCTCGGTTCGTGATCAAGTGCTAGCACACCTATATCGGTGGATCGTGTGTGCAATCGTAGAGGGATTTACTTCAAATCCTTTTAAAGTTTCTTTACTTTATCATCTACATTAAGAGGTATTCCTTAATCCTATTTCAAGGTTAATTATTTGATTACATGGTTTGATTTGCTTCCGTTGCGTACTCGTGAATAATGATATTTAGTTATATATTCCAACAGTTGTTTTTAACTTGAGGGGTCAAGTTAAGAATATCTCAACCCTTGGATTAAATCCAAGAGTCAAGATTCAAATATAATTTTTGAATCTTGACCCTTGAGTTTAATTCAAGGGGTGAGATCTCCCTAACATGACTAGTCATGTTGGGAGCTTGAGGGAATCCCCTCCCTCACCCTTTATAGCCATATATCCGTTCCCCCTTGTAGACTTTGTACTTTATACGATCACGTGTATAAATAACACTAGCTTTGTGTACGTCCAAAGTGCCTACGGCGTATGGTTTATGATGGTTTTTAACAGTTTTTTTTAATGCTTTTTTTATCGCGGATTTAGGTATGTCTTATTGGCGATTCATGGTGATTTTTGGTATGGTTTTCTTATGTGTTACGAAAACTTTCTATTTGCTAAGGTTTCTATTGAAATTTGTGCAAAGGATACTTTGAAAATATTTATCAACGATATCGACATGTCTATGTTCGCACACATTATCCGAAACCAATCGAATCATGGGGACACATATATTTCATAAATTAAAGAAAACAATATCTCACTCTCTATCTCCACAAATTTTTATACAGGCATATTTTTTCCTGCTCTTTTCATGTTTTCTTTCAAAGGGTAGATCTAAAACTTTTAATGCTATAAATCGATACAAACAAAGATTATTGTTGGATATTATCAGCGCCTACACCACCAACATCATCATCGGACAACACCGCCGGCCATTACCGACTAAAACAACATTTACGAAATGTGTAATGCATATTTCTTTGATATGTAGAATGTAACTTAGTGTGTAATATTTTTATTTATTGTTATAGATATAAGAAAGAAGTTTGAAAGGTAATGTTTATACTTTTTAAAAAAAGTTGGTGATGTACGGAGGTCGCCGAAATTTGACGACAGGTGTGGGATATGAATTGGGTGGGCGTTTGTTGTTTAGCAATTTATTGTCATATCATGAAAATACTCCGAGGATGAGGATGATGATGATGTTGATGTAACCTAAGTTTTTTTTAATTTTGTCGTTGTTGTTGTTGTTGTTTAGATCACTATTATAAAACTCACCGAGTCGAGTCGAGTACTCCTCGAGAACTCGCTACAGCGCGCCGAGTCGGCTGATTACTCCGAGTACTCCTTGCATTGGCCGCTTTGACCCCCCAGTATTCCCCGCATAGGCCCGAGTATCTCAACTCCCTAGTTGACAGCGTTTAGCGACTTCTGCAACCTTGGTTTAGATAGTCAGGAAAATCAGCTTGAAGGAGCAAAAAGTAAAAAAAATAAATGGTGAGATAGAGGTCAAAGTTAGGAGAAGTTGAATTGTTATATATATATATATATATATATATATATATATATATATATATATATATATATATAACTCCCAATCCCCATCCAATACCCACTATCATTTTACTCCTTCCCGTATATCGAGCATCTTTTTCAGTGAAAATACTGGGCTAGATTTTTCACCGATCTTGACGGCCTAACGCAAGAAAGTGAAAGCATGTTTGGTTACTTTCAGTGCACATAAACACTTGCACATAATTGTGAGTGTATAAGGTTATCTTAAAGACAGCATAGGATAGACAGTTGAATAGCTTTTTTGATATCGTATATTCATTCATTTGAGATATACCATTGAGTATTTTGTTTTTTCCAGGATGGATTCCTTCAGAAAACTGTCATCAAATAGTTGGAGTTCAAGCGTGGAAAAATTAGTATTGAAGGTGGTGTGAACTTTGCCTAGTGGGGCGAGAGGTGATATTTTAGAGGTGGTAGAGCGAGAAAAGCTTAATGGGCCCATGGAAACCACCCCACCTTTCGCATTCAACATTGAATTTTCCACTATTAAAAAAGAACTCCAACTGTTTGATGAAATGATTCCAAGGCTATCCATCCTAGAATATAACAAAATACTCAATGGCATATCTCAAATGGATGAATATGCGGTATTGTTAGGTCCAGTTCACCTGGAACTGGCCATCACGCTTTATGATGACCCTATATACAGTCACAGTTATGTGAAGGTGTTTATGTGAGCTGAAAGAAACTAAACAAGCTCAACATGGTTGTTTATTCAGCTATATGAAAAGCGTTATGCAGTGACAAATGCTTCGAATTTGCAAATTCAGTTTTGAGGGTTATGAAGAAGAAAGGCTTTCAACCCAGTGTAAGAACTTACGGTAACCTAAATCATTCTTTATGTGAAGATGGACATGTTGATGATGCCCAAGCCTTGCTGAAAGACATGAAGAATAAGTACATCAAGCCCGAGGTTCTTATATTCACCTCCATCTTGAACTGCCTTGTTGTGTATCATCATCACATTATAGAAGACCAATTGTTGATCAGGCGAGTGATGTTGGAATATGGAGTGTATCCTTCATGTTTGACTGGATTTATTAACGAGGTTGAAGGTGAAGATATATTGAAAGGTATGATGAAAAAGGGGATCAAGCCTAATGTTATCGCATTCAACCAGATTACAAGTGCTTATGCTAGATGCAACTATTTAAGGTTAAGTCTATTAAGAAGGCCTTGCAGCCATTGTGTGTAGGTAGGGAAATATATGCCGGTTCTTTGAGAAGTATTAGGAGTTGCTGGACTAAAACCAGTTGTGGAGTTGCTGGAGCTCGAATCCAGTGATTTACTTATCAGTCAATCATCGTTTCTTTGTGTTTTGTATTGTGTTACTTCTGTTTCTTCTTAGTAATCAGTTTGGTTTATATCAGATAGTTGACCCAATTCGAGATGGGTTAATCTCCATACAACCCTATTCGAGATGGGTAGTTCTCCTAGAACAAACAAAGTTTGCTAATTGTAAATAACTAGACAATCCAAATAAAAAAGAATACTAATCTTAATATATACTAAAAGACAACTGACCTAACCTCAATTGACCAATCGCAGTCCTTAATTTCTCAAAATTAATTAAATTAGTACATGTCTAAATTAAGTTACATTTTTTGGTTTTTCATCACCAATTTTACACTTTAACCCAATTTAAAAAAAACTAAATTACACTTTTTGGTTTTCCATCACCAATTACACTTTAACCCAATTTAAAAAAAATAAATTACACTTTTTGGTTTTCCATCACCAATTTACACTTTAACCAATT
This sequence comes from Erigeron breviscapus, assembly GCA_034093135.1. Lineage (NCBI taxonomy): Eukaryota > Viridiplantae > Streptophyta > Magnoliopsida > Asterales > Asteraceae > Erigeron > Erigeron breviscapus. Next base: position 58,431,700 of record CM067173.1, read on the forward strand.
TAAATAATTAATACTTTATGCATAATATCTTAATCTTAATCTTAATATATATTAAAAGGCAACTGATCTAACCTAGACCAATCACAACTCTCAAATTTTTTAATTTAATTAAATTAACACATGTCATAATATAATTTACATTTTTTTGTTTTCCATCATCAATTTACACTTTTAAACTTTTTTCTTAAAATAATATTTTATTGAAATAAAATACATAAAATATAACACACATATTTATCCCAAATATCCAATTGATTAAATAAATAAAATAGGCATCTTTTTAATAAATAAAAAGAAACCAACTTTGATTACAATTAGACTTTATCCAATTATAAGAGTAAACGGCCTAAATCGTTGTGGTTTACCCTAATAATCAAGTTTCGTCCTTAACTGTCTAAAATGACACTCGTAGTCCTTTTGGGGAGGATAAGGATCACATCTAGTCCTTTATAGAAACTGACGTTTTCTCCCACCCGTTCCGTTAACTCAGTCATGTGCCTTGCACATAAGGGTATTAAGGTCCTTTTATATTTCTAAAGGACGAAACATGATGTTTTTTAATCTTCAACCAAAAAACCCTAATAGCAGCTTAAGATCCATCACCCCCAAACCTAGATTGATATCAAACCATAATCTGAGAAAACTTCAAAAATCTTGGATACAACCACATACATATACATCCATAAAATCTAGGATTTAACCCAATACCCAATTGATATATGAAAAATCTCCAAAACACAATTCAAAACACAAAACATTAACGTTATCATTACCATTAACTATAAAAACATACATAAAAAGATTCAATTTCAGATCTATTAAATTTAGATCTACTTAGTTTTTACTAGCAACATAATAAGATTGTTATTAGAGGAAGAAAGCAACAACATTAACCCACCGGAGGAACCCACCCTCAGCCAAGTGCGGTGGCACTGGAGAAGCCGAGACGGCGGCAGTGGCGTGGATCGCCGACGGAGGAGGCTTTGATGTATCTAACAGTAGCATCACCACCGTCCCGCCACCTCCACCTAACTCAACACCACGAGAAGCCCCATTCACCACCTCCGTATTTCCAGATCTATATCCATCATCACCACCCCCATTTCATCACCACCGTAATATTCCTTTATCTTGAACTCCGATTTCATCTTCTTAGTGTGTGTATTATATACATTCGATTTCATCCTCTTATTTGATGGTAACCACTGCCGACGGTGCCAAAATTGGTATGAATGGATGAATGGAAAAGGGATTTTATGAACCAAAATTTGAAGTGGTATGAATTTGTCTCCCAAAGTCCCAATGTTATTGTTGCTGTGCTGCTTTCTTATTTCCCCACACAAATAAAAATTTGAGGTTTGTACTTGACTGCTTGGTTCCTCGTCCTCCGGCAAACAATTAGGAAATGAAATCGAAAGTAGTGGTAGCTATTTGCTTAGATTTATGTTGTTATTCTTTTTCTTCTTCTTCTTTGGTGTTTGGTTTTTAGATTTGTATATATATTTGGGTTTTCGTTTGGTTTTCAGATCGGTATATATTTTGGATTTTGATTTAAATTCTTGAATTGTAAAATATAGATTTTGATTATATAGATTTATAAATATAGATATTAGATCAGATACAAGATGATAGATGCCCATAAATATACATAAAGAAAAAAGGAAGGGACAAAACAAAGAGTGACAAAAGTCAAAAATACCCTCACGTGGATATCTCGTGTGGAGTTAACGGATTGAAGAAAACGTCCGTTTGCATAAAGGACTGAATGTGATCCTTATCCTCCCCAAAAGGACTGCCAGTGTCATTTCAGATAGTTAAGGACGAAACTTGATTATTAAGGGTAAACCACAAGGACGATTTCGGCCGTTTACTCCAATATTATAATTAAAGTATCAATTATTATTATAACTTATCAAATAATATATTATATATAAAAAATAATATATCTAACTGATAACAACTATATAATCAAAACTTTAATGAAAAACAAATACCACAAAAAACTGTTACAACAGCAAGCCTTGACATGATATTGATAGACAAAAGTTAAACTTTCGTCAATGTTCCAGTATTACATTCTGTTACTTTAATTTTCATTACATTATTATATTTGAATTTACCGGTTTGTTCTTTCATAATTTTAATTACTATTGTTTATATTTGGATTCTTTGAAGTGTGAGATATAAATTTTGATTTTGATTACATATATGGATTATATTCAGATTTTAGTATAGATACAGATACTGAGACAAGATAGATGAATGTATTATGTATAACAAAAAAATATCTGGTTATATTTGCCCTCACACGTAACACACATAATAATACTTAACGGCTTTATTAAACGCCCGTTAAAATAAAGGATCAACCATGACCATTATTCTCCTATAAAGGATTGCCAGTGTCATTTCAAAAGTTAAAGGATGAAACCTGCATTTTTGGTAAAACCATAAGGACGATTTGTGAAATTAACTCTTTATTTAATAAGTTCTCCTCCACTTCTTGTTCTCGAAGTTTCTCTATAAATAACTCCCTCATCAGGCCATCACCACGTAAGCTATCTTCAAATGGGCCTGATTTGATTTGGTGTGACCCATCTCCAATATTGGGTTCGTATCAATGGACATAAAAGATGGTGAGGGGATGGTGAAGGAGATGATGCAAAACCTTCCTCTTATTGATCTTAGCATTTTTAATGACTATTCATGCCAAACTTATTCCTAGAACCAATAGTTTATGTGGATGCCGAAGCCGATTGGTTTTTCTTCTTTCTAACAGCAAGTTTCATCAGATATGATTGTTTGGTTCATAAAATTATGAGAGAGACGAAGCACACCTCCTATGATAGGTTGTAGTAATTAACCAACCTTTCCCATCATATATTATTGCCCGAAGCTGTAAATACAATAATCATCTATCTGTATATCAAATCGAAACTAATGGGGACCAATATTAAGTTAGAGGAATATTTACTTCAATCCGTATATTATTAAAAAGAAGTTACTTTTATGAACATTAATATTCACTTCAACTTTAATATTTTACACAAACTTCAATCAAACTATGATAAATGGCAAACAATCCCTATAGGCATTTGATTCGTGGATTTGATCAATCCAATAAGATTTGAAATCCTTATATATATACATATATAAGAATGATAATAAAGGTAAGTGGAGAGTGAATGGTGGTGTGGGCGATCACCAGCAATTGTGGTGGTGCGTGATGCTTGGTAGTGTTGGTGCGTGGTGGTACACTGGTGAATAAGAGATTTTGGAAGTGAATCAAGAAACTGAAAATAGGTATGTATGTATGATTACAGATCCAATTACATTCCAGATCCAGTTTGCTTTGTTTTAAGATCTGCATACATACATATATATGCGAGATCGGATGTCATGATGGGTTTTCTAGATGAATGTTTGGATTTTGATTTTTAATGGTTTTTGATTTATTGGATTCTTTGAAGTGTGAGATATAAATTTTGATTTTGATTACATATATGGATTATATTCAGATTTTAGTATAGATACAGATACTGAGACAAGATAGATGAATGTATTATGTATAACAAAAAAATATCTGGTTATATTTGCCCTCACACGTAACACACATAATAATACTTAACGGCTTTATTAAACGCCCGTTAAAATAAAGGATCAACCATGACCATTATTCTCCTATAAAGGATTGCCAGTGTCATTTCAAAAGTTAAAGGATGAAACCTGCATTTTTGGTAAAACCATAAGGACGATTTGTGAAATTAACTCTTTATTTAATAAGTTCTCCTCCACTTCTTGTTCTCGAAGTTTCTCTATAAATAACTCCCTCATCAGGCCATCACCACGTAAGCTATCTTCAAATGGGCCTGATTTGATTTGGTGTGACCCATCTCCAATATTGGGTTCGTATCAATGGACATAAAAGATGGTGAGGGGATGGTGAAGGAGATGATGCAAAACCTTCCTCTTATTGATCTTAGCATTTTTAATGACTATTCATGCCAAACTTATTCCTAGAACCAATAGTTTATGTGGATGCCGAAGCCGATTGGTTTTTCTTCTTTCTAACAGCAAGTTTCATCAGATATGATTGTTTGGTTCATAAAATTATGAGAGAGACGAAGCACACCTCCTATGATAGGTTGTAGTAATTAACCAACCTTTCCCATCATATATTATTGCCCGAAGCTGTAAATACAATAATCATCTATCTGTATATCAAATCGAAACTAATGGGGACCAATATTAAGTTAGAGGAATATTTACTTCAATCCGTATATTATTAAAAAGAAGTTACTTTTATGAACATTAATATTCACTTCAACTTTAATATTTTACACAAACTTCAATCAAACTATGATAAATGGCAAACAATCCCTATAGGCATTTGATTCGTGGATTTGATCAATCCAATAAGATTTGAAATCCTTATATATATACTACATCAATAAGGGTTCAAACCTTTGTTTATTTAGTATATATTTATTATGTCTTAAAAAAAAACTAGTTAAACCATTCTTGTTTCAGTTATTTCCAACTGGAAGAGAACAAGTAAGAAAGGTTTAACATCCAGTTACGGGCGTCTTCTTTGTTGAACGTCTCTTCCCCACCATCTTTTTCTTCAATCTCTCGATCTCGTTATATCTAGCAATAAATCTTCCTTTTACACGCGGTCGGCAATCAGCCTATGTTTTTCGACATACATACTGTTATAAAAGCAATATAATGTTTATCATTATGCATTATAATATAGAACTCAACTAAAATAATGACGAAGCCTTATATCAAGTATATAAGGTGTACCTTGATTTTCTTGTTAAAGTTCCGTTGGTTTTTCTTGCTTTTGTAACGCTCAATGCTCTCTTTTTTCTCTTTGGACGAATAACGACACACTTTGTTCATGCCTTCTATGATGCTATTTCTCTCATTCGATAATGGACTTTCCGATGATCGAGAATTTTATTGCTTTCTATTGCCTCCCTGTCGTTACGTTAAGTGCTATGTTGGGTAAATTTAACGGTCTAGTCAATAACAGTCAAATAACAGACTTAACGGTCATATAATGGTCTTAATGGGGTTTAACGGTCAATAAAAAGTTTAACTTTTTTAGGAGAAAATGGAAGAGCGCGTGAACTGAAAAAGTGAAAAGGAAGAAGAGGGAAATAAACAAAAGAAAGAACACCGTCAGGTTCTCTGATTTGTTTACTAGTATCACCCTCTCCTACTAGAGGAGCTTTGGGGTATACATCACTAAATCTGATGTGGAGCAAGGAGAGGGCTGCCACATCGGATTTACGATGTCACGGATGATGAAATGTGTATGTATTTTTTGGTGTTCCAAGTGTGTGTGAAAAAACTTGTTTGAGAAGCTTTATTATATTGTGTCTGGCTTCTTTGAGAAGCTTATGTCTATTCAAAAAAAAAAGTCAGTGTCTTCCATAAGATTCAAATCTCTCTCTCAAATCTGATCTACTTTTTCTTTGGTTTTAGATCTATTTCTTCATCTTGTGAAGCTCTGTTTCACACACACACACACACATATATATATACCATTCGTGTATATATACATATATCGTTCGTATGTGAATAAGTTTGGGGAAAAGATTCAACACCATGGATATATCAGAAAATATACACTGAATGAGTTTTAGATCTACAGTCCGTACTGTTCATATAGATACTACTTTGGAAATTAGGGTTCAATTTCATGGAAGTGAATCAAGGTATATTTAATATTCTATAATTCTTTTTCTGATTTCTTCTCCTAAAGAAAGTTGATGATAAAAATGATAAATTGAAACTTATTTTTTGCAATAGTAAAGTTGTTGGTTGTGTTAGATTTCTGTTCAAAATCATGCTCACAGACTGTTTGTGTAAATGTCTAAGTGAACTTTTTGTATGATTTGATTCGTTAAATGAGTTTAGTGAAGAATGGAATGTAAAACAAGAAGTTTGTTCATCATCTTTTGTTAATTTTGGTCTAGCAACAGTTTTTGTGTCACAATATTTAACTGCAGAAATCCTTTTTAATGTGATAAAAAGTTGCATCTATCGATTTTATATCTTTGATATGTAACTATATGTTTGTAATTATAGTTATTGAAGCACAAATTAAGCCTTCATTATACATATTATCTTATTACGATGGTTGTCTCTCTTGATTGTTTGGACTAGCATTTCGGAATTGGAGTTTGTAGTGGTCTTTTATATTTTTTTGGTGCTGTTTGGAATCTTTTTTGGTTGGGTGTTAGAATTGAGTGTAGGTAGATGATGAAATGGGGATTTAGAGTCATAAGTTTAAGTTATAGATGTGGGATTTTGACGAAGGTAAATATATGTTTGTAGTTATAGTTATTGAAACACCAAGGTTTTTCTAGGTAATGTTTATTTAACTAATGTTTGCACTTCAGGTTTTATGCTTAGGTTCCAAATTGAAGGACTTATTCCAATGATATAATGGCTGTTCCTTTTTGATTAGCTATGATGATGTGTTTAGATTAAAAAAAATTGAGGTTATGTTCCCTTGGCATGGCATTTGAGCTGTGTGTGTGACGTTGTTGTCACATGACAACTTTCTTTGATGCAGCCATGTTGAATCATTAGTCTTACTTTAGCATGTCTGAGCTTTCATAATGTTCATACCCAAATCTGTCCTAAATACAAAAGTTGAGGGTTTAAGGGATTTTATACGACCTTAAATACCTTAATATGATGGTTGTTCCTCTTGATTGGCTATGATGATGATGTGTTTAGATTAAAAAAAATTGAGGTTATGTTCCCTTGGCATGGCATTTGAGCTGTGTGTGTGACGTTGTTGTCACATGACAACTTTCTTTGATGCAGCCATGTTGAATCATTAGTCTTACTTTAGCATGTCTGAGCTTTCATAATGTTCAAGAACAGAATGACTTTTAAATTGGTAAACGTACAAATAATATGTGCACCCCCCTAAATTTTATGGTAAATATATCCCCCCCCTCCAACCCAACCCCTTAAATACCTTCATGAGAATATCGTTTATGCTTTAACTGCTTGTGATATATTTCCAGTAGCTTTAGCTGCTTGTGAGATTGTTGATCATGCCTCCTGGCGATATTGGATTTATCGATCTAATGATTCTGGACGTACTCTTAGTAAACTAAGGTAGGCTGATTTATTGCTGGTTACTAAGTCATCATGAAGTTTTCAAAGTTTTTATTTTGCTTAACTCCAATGATGCAAAACGAGACTTTTCTAAGCTTATGAACATTCTTATTTCTCTTGCACAGGGTTCACTATGTTTCTATTAGGAAGGCTTTGGAACAAGTCAAATGTATCAAATGACTTGGTTCTTTTTGTTCTTGACAATGGTGAATCGTGAGAAAATGGTTCTAAGGTATGATCTAATTTCGATTGCTTTAAAATATGTCATATATGTAATAGCTTTTTATGAAAACGTCAAAATTTGATTGCTTTAAGTATCTTTCGGTATTAAGATATAGCCGAGTTTGCATCGAAAAGAAAACCCTTTGAAAGAGGCTTTATTTGCATTGAAATAAAGAGATTTTAATTGTATATTTGTATGATGATTGGAAGACTTTATTTCCCCTATTGAAAAGCAAAGTGTTTATATATCTGGTAACTGGTAACTAAGTGTAATGTTTCATCACTTTGATCTGGAAGTTTTACTTCTTTCCATTTATGGTTTTGATTATTGCAATCCTTAATGATAGTAAGTTTTCACTTGATGGCGGGGCATATTTGGTACGACTCCTCTTACATCATATCTCCTTTTAATTTTTATATATATATTTTTTTTTATCTATAAACACAAAAGATTGAGAACTGTGTGTAATAGAGTCATAAGAGTAAATAATACATGTGGGATTTCACTGTTTGTTTAAAATTTTTAAAACTTCTTTGGCAAAAGAGTCGTTGGTGTCAAGACATTTTTTGTGTCACTGTGGGCTGTGGTGTTACAGAATATGTTTTTATGTCTTTAGCAAACATAAGTAATTGTTAAAGAAACAAGGATTGATATTATGGTATGATCGATGTGGTGTATGGAGGCAGGACTTTGGAGGAATTTTCTAAGATGCTTTCAATGATAATCGAGTCTTAGCGAGGCATTTGCTCAAGTGTATTTTTGGATTTCGGCTTGGAAAATTGATTTATTATGGATATCTTTCTTGATTGAAAAACATCTCATGTACGTGCTAATCAGTTGTTCGTTCTGTCCCTGGGGTAATCATTTACGAGATAATGAGTTTACCTTTTCGGATGTTGCATTGGAGTGGGAGTGATCCATGGTGCCATCAGTATATCGGCTCTTCAGGTTTATATACTTGTGCATTAATCTATTTCTAATTCTTATACATCGGTCAACGTTTCTATAGAATTCTATGGTACAAGTACTTTGGCACGAAGCATGCTTGTAATGCTCTTGGGAAGGTGATGTTTGTTCCCAGTTCTATCTTCTCAGATTTGTCTGGCTTTATTAGAGTTTCTCATGATAGGTGCTTATATTAGTCGATTAAGACATAATTTGCTTTTTCTATGATGTCTGACTTTTGCAAGTATATAAGGTCTTCATATGCAAGTGAAACTTTTGTTTTAGGAGTTAAAAATGTTCATGCTCTAATTATTGATTTTATTTTGTAGTGGTTGTGCAATGCTAATAAATCTTGTCATGAGCCACGACTTAGACCGAAGTATGTAAATCACGTTTCTCCTTACTCTTGGAGTGTACATATTGATCATAGCTCAATAATGCATGTATGGACCAAAAGGAGATGTTGTATACTGCCATCGGAGATGAGTGGGTCAAAAGATTGCTTAAAAAGTGGGAAATGAGAGAACTGGAAGATGATACATGACAAAGATAGTATTATGTATTTGTTTCGGTTTTGCTCCACAATTGGTAGCTAGCTTAGTGCAGGTCTTTTTTTTCTTTCTTTTTTTTTGGTTTTGTGGATTTACTTGATTGTTTGTTTAGTATGTAATAGATAAATCTTCTGGAAATCCAGTTCCACCTATAACTTAATAAAACTTTTGTGGATTTACTTGATTAGTTTTGTGGTTTTGTTTCACTCAATGTTATAATCTTCTGAAAATCTTTTGTGGATTTACTTGATTGGTTTTGTGGTTTTGTGACTTTCATGAAGTACCGATTTTGACTAACTTGCTTTCGTCTCTTATAACTTAATAAAACTGATTTTATAAATTCATAATGGCATCCCGTGTTTGCACACGGGTTCATTGGCTAGTATATATCCATAAATCAAATTATGAAAGGATTGAAAAGGCATGTGCAGTGTTCTTGTGAAGTGTTTTGATAAGGTATATGGAGATTTCACTAGGATAAGGATAAATAGGATGGGGAAAATACAATAGTAAATTACACTTTTAATTTCTTTTTCATGTTACACCTGATAAAACTCAGGAGTCAAGACTTTATTTTAATTTTTTTATTAGTGATATTATATAAATATAAATTACTATATGCATGTATCATAAATGTTTATTTGGTCACTACATTTTAATATGTCCACTTTTAGTTCCTTTAATACCAATTTTCAATCTTTGTCACAATTTTCCTTCAACATACCATCACCAATATTTTGCATTTAAAAACAACCAAAGTTAAATACATATATAATATTGAAATTTAAGTTGTTAGTATTTCTTTTTATGGTTATCTATTTATTTTGTTAGAATATTGTTAATATAATATTTTTAAAAATAAATCTTTATAATTTATAATCTCCGTTATAACGCCGATATATCTCCGTGAAATGAAATTGATTCTTATAGGTGGTCGTCTACTGAAAGACCGCCGACTATTATCTACAACCTTGCAAATAAATAAACATTTTCCTGTTGTAATTATGTATGAAATCAAATCAAACAAATCATTAGACTTACCAACCTATCAACCACACAATCGAGTGGCTTTTCATTTAAGATAATAGTTATTTTAGTTAACGTAAAACAATAAGTCAATAATGATGATGGACAATCTATTATATCCATTTTCTAATAAGTAACGTTTACAAATAAATAAAAGTGTTTAAATGATCTTATATTAATCTGAAAAATATTAAACAAGAATATAAATCATAGTATTTGTAACAATATAAAGATAAAGTTGATAACACAATTTAAAATAAGAAAAAAATTAGTGATAATACAAGGGGCCCATAATATAAAACACAAAAAAACATGAGAAGTAGGTTCAACATTTTTGTTACTATCCGGACTTCAAATTGTTTTAAAATTCATTAAAATTTTTGATGGACTTCAAATAGTTTATCCATTTTGAATTTTTTTTTCTTTTTTACTTTACAAGTTTACCTATTAAAAGTAGATAGGAACTTCTCATAAACATAACTTTTTTTCTTGTATACAAATGCCCTCTTGCTCATTTTTATCTCCTATAAACCAAACTGGTTATGAAGAAGAAATAGAAGGATAGTAAACACAAAGAAACGATAACTGAATGATAAGTTAATAGTTGGATTCGAGCTCCAGCAAGTCCACATCAGGTTTTTCAGTAGCTGTTAATAGTTCTTAAAGAAACGACATATACTTTCCTACCTAAACATAATGGCTACAAGGCCTTATTAATTCCCTTAACCTTACATAGTAGCATTTAGCATAAGCACTTATAATTTGGTTGAATGCAATAGCATCAAGCTTGATCCCATCTTTCATCATACATTTCAGTATATCTTCAACCTCGTCTATAAATCCAGTCATACAAAATCCTAATCAAAGAATTGTGTTTGACTGGATTCATTGACGAGGTTGAAGATATAATGAAAGATGTGATCAAGCCTGATGCTATTGCATTCAACTAAATTACAAGTGTTTATGCTAGTTGCAACTATTTAAGGTTAAGTCTATTAATAAGGCCTTGCAGCCATTGTGTTTAAGTAGGAAAATATATGTCGGTTCTTTGAGAATATTAGAGTTGCTGGACTAAAACCAATTGTGGAGTTGCTGGAGCTCGAATCTAGTTATTTACTTATCATTCAGTTATCGTTTCTTTGTGTTTACTATTGTGTTACTTCTGTTTCTTCTTCATAATCGGTTTGATTTATATTAAATAATGACCCAATTTATGATGGGTTAGTCTCCATACAACTCTATTGGATATGGGTAATTCTTTTAGAACAAACAAATTTTGCAAATAATAAATAACTAGACATTCCAACTAAAAAAATAAAACTACTACTAATACTAATTCCAATTTGGCCCTATTTAATCAGTTCTCCTCCACTACTTGTTCTTGAAGTTTCTCTGTAAATAACTCCCCCATCATCAGGCCATCACCACGTAAGCTATCTTCAAATGGGCCTAATTTGATTTGGTCTGACCCATCTCTAGTATTGGGTTCGTATCAATGGACATAAAAGATGGTGAGGGGATGGTGAAGGAGTTAATGCACTCCCTTCTCCTTGTTGATATTAGCTATTTTAATGACTATTCATGTCAAACTTATTCCTAGAACCAATAGTTTATGTGTTTGGTTCATAGAATTATGTGAGAGTCGAAGCACACCTCCTATGATAGGTTGTAGTAACCAACCTTTCCCATCATATATTATTGCCCGAAGCTGTAAATACAATAATCATCTATCTGTATATCAAATTGAAACTAATAGGGACCAATATTAAGTTAGAGGAATATTTACTTCAATTCATATACTATTAAAAATAAGCTACTTTTATGTACATTAATACTTAACACAAATTTTAACCAAACTATAATAAGTGGCAAACAATCCCTATAGGCATTTGATTCGTGGATTTGATCAATCCAATAAGATTTGAAACCCTTATATATATACCACATCAGTAAGGGTTCAAACCTTTGTTTATTTAGTATATATTTATTATGTCTAAAAAAAAACTAGTTAAACCATTCTTGTTTCAGTTATTTCAATTCAACTGGAAGAGAACAAGTAAGAGAGGTTTAACATCCAATTATGGGTGTCTTTTTCGTTGAACGTCTCTTCCCCACCATCTTGTTTCTTCATTCTCTCGATCTCGTTATATCTAGCAATAAATCTCCCTTTTACACGCGGTCGGCAATCAGCCAATGTTTTTCGACATACATACTGTTATAAAAACAATAAATGTTTATCATTATGTATCATAATTTTGGAAAGCATCTTCCTCTAAAATATATATAGAATTGAACTAAAATGACAAAGCCTCATATATATCGGGTATGGTAGTGTACCTTGATTTTCTTGTTAAAATTCCGTTGGTTTTTCTTGCTTTTGTAACGCTCAATGCTCTCTTTTTTCTCTTTGGACGAATACCGACACACTTTGTTCATGCTTTCTATTATGCGATTTCTCTCATTCAATAATGGACTTTCTGATGATCGAGAATTGTTTTGCTTTCTATTGCCTCCCTATTGAATACAGTTGAAGCCAAAAGAGAGTTCACTAGTTCATGTACAATTACATAACAAAATTACGTGGAACAGCACATTAGTTAATTACATCATTAAAATTTTGAGCAATTTTTTTTTCTTTTACTTCTAATTTAGATTTCTTCAAACTTCAAGGAAAAATGGAGAAATTAAAAATTGGAGGGAAATGAAATAAAACATTCCACTTTTAATTAATGATGACACAGTTAATTAATTAATATGTTATTTCAAAAATATATAAAAAATTTAATAACGTGACTTGCAGCTCATTAAAAACATATAAGGGTAGCACAAAATACCAGTAGTTGGTTTTGGAAAAAGTTTCAGAATTACCAACCAAATCATATATTTAGTATTTTTGAACTTTTTGATCAAAAAGTATTGTACTTTCGACTCAACTGAATTAAAATAGAAAATTGTTTTGCAACTCATTAACTTTTGTCTTTTGTTTGTTTTATACTTAATTTTTATTACAAGAAAATTTTGATCTGCGATAAAATAATTTTGGTCACTAATTTTTTGTAATGACCAAATTTATGTCACTAACAAGCTAAATTTCATCACTATTGAAGTTAGAGACCATATTTTGAGTGGTCATTTTTCTGTCACAAATCTTATTAATTAGAAACCAAATAAGGTTATTTTTTGTCACTAGATAACTTTTTTTCTTGTAGTGTTTAAAAACATTAATTGCTTAACTCCAAATATTACAAACAAACTAACATGGTACTCGCGTAATGCGACGGTGGTGGTTGTGACGACGGTCTGATGGTGTCTGCGACAAGTGGTCATGGGGCGACTATTGGTGGTGTCGAATGATGTAGATTGATATAAATGTAATTGATATAGAGATAATTGATCAAAATGGGTAGTGGAGATATTTTTAAAAGATAAGGGACTAACGGTGTAATTTATTTCATTAAGGGTATCGCATCTCTTTTTTTTCTAACTTTTCAACAAAAATATATAATTTTATAGTACTATAGTAGTAAGACTCAAATTGTGGTTTCTAATCCTTTGGTAGAAAAATCGATAGATATGTGGTGTACTGGTGTGTTTTCCATTCTAATGAATCTATATATGCTTATTGTACACCAACAAGGAATTAGCCTAGTGGTAAGGCAAACATTTGGTGACCTTAAGTTCTCAGGTTCGATCCCCGCTGGACACAAAAAATAATTTCTTTAAGGTACCCGTTACCAATGAAGCCTAGACCCATATGTGAAGTTTAAATACGCGGGTTCGATCCTTCGGGGTGCCCAGATCATGTGGGGATTAGGATGGAGGTATTTTACCGGCATCATATGGCTCATACGGGGTGGGTCGATGGGTATCCAATTGTGATACCGGGGCTAGGGTTCCCCCCATTACCCTATATGCTTATTGTACCAACCACTGGGTAATAGCCCAGTGGCCACCAGCCGTCACTTTCCAGGGGGAACGGTTCGGGTCTTGCCAAATGCAAACTTGAGATAATAAGGGAATTATTAAGTGGTTGAAATTCACCTGGACACTAGTCTGGCGTTCCTATCCAATTACCTTTTTTTTTATATGCTTATTGTACCTAGCTATCTTAGATTAGACATCGTATTCAGAAAACACTACACCTAAATAGACCCTTAACCCAATCTAGAAAAGTTTTAGAGTTTGTGTATGTATATATTATATATATAACTTTTGACAAGATCCCATGATAGGAGCAGAGCTTATATAGTGGAGTTGTAACTGTTGAGCCTATCTTTTCTAAGCAAATGAAATAGACTGTTACATAAAATTAACGGTAAAACAACTCTATACCTAAACTTATTTTGTAGAATAGTCTTATAGTTCAAATCTAATCATTCTAAATGCCAATGAATATGTAT
>CM067173.1:58448490-58454093 GCA_034093135.1 Erigeron breviscapus
AATCTATCTTCTCTGTTGATTTCTGTACGGGTTTCCATAGATGATGAAACTCTCTTTATCTGTCTAGGCTGTATAAGTTTTCTTTTTCCTTTATCCTTTGGATCCATCTGCATCAAATAATCTGTTAATGTTTCTAGATAACATATCTGCTATCCCATTATTTTTTCCTTTAATATGTTCAAAATTTATTTTATAACCGCATCCCTGTATAATATTTTGTAGATTTACCCATCTTGTTCTATTAACCTTTTTACTTTGATCATTTTTAATAAATTTTACTATTGCTTCACAATTTGTTCTAACTGTAAATTCTTTATGTAAAAATATTTTAAATTTTTCTATTGCATTTATTAATGCTTGTATTTCAAAATCTAAACTTGTCCAATTTGTTCCTGCTTTATTAAAATTTCCACTTGTATATGAACAAATCTTTTCTGTATTTTTAGAGCTATATTGATCGGGTTTACTAAGAAGAACTGCTCCCCATCCTTCTTTACATCCGTCTACTTCTATAATTATATAATCTGTTACTAATGGTAATTCTAATGGTTTTATCTTTTTTACTTCTTCTTTAATTGTTTTAACTAATTTTATATCTTCTGTGTTAAAATGTCTTTGACCATTTTTTGTTGTTTTACTATATAATGGTCCTACTAATTTTGAAAGATTTGGGATAAATTTTCTAGCATAATTAACTAATCCCAAAAATGCTTGAATTTGTTTAAGATTTTCACATTTTTCTGGAAATTCTAATATTTTTGTAGAAATATGTGGTTGTAATTCTATTTTACCGTTACCTATTTCTAATCCTAAAAACGATATTTTTCTTTTAAATAATTCCATTTTTCTTTTTGAAACTACTATACCATTCTTTTTAATCTCTTCGAAGATCTGTTGTAAATGTCTCTCATGTTCCTGCACTGTTTCGCTGGCAACTAAAATATCATCAATATAAACTAAACAAAAATCATATTTAAGAAATATACTATCCATAAATCTTTGAAAGATTGATGGTGCATTCTTTAAACCAAAACTAAGAACATTCCATTCAAATTGTCCTTCAGAGCATGTAAAAGCTGTCCATGGTTTAAAACTTTCTTCTAACTGTAATTGATTATATCCTGATTTTAAATCAAATTTTGAAAATACTTTCTTTTTCTGTATTAAATTAATTAAACTATCTTTATTTGGAATATTATATCCATAATCTACACTGTAAATTTATCATGTTTGTATTTCCAGTATTTGTTTGTAAATATATATTTTCTTCTGGAACTAATTCACTCATTTGTGATGTTTCTTGTTCTACATATTTCTTTTTATTTACTAAATCATCTAATTGGTTTAATTTATTTTCTATTTCTTTTAGTTTATAATCGTGTAACTCTATTTTTACTTCTAAGTATTTTATTTTATCATTTTGTGTACTTGTTCCTATATTTACTTGTACTTCCTGTTCTTCTATCATATCTTCATTAAATATTTCTCTGAGACATATACAGCATATTTCTTTAAAACATTCTGCACATTGTGATCTTTTTTCTATACTTGGCCATTTTCCACATATAAAACATGTTATGTGATTACTACCTCTTTTATTTATCCATTTATGTGTGCATTCTTGTTCTGTATTAACATATGTATATGTAACTTTAGATACTGCTTTATCTTCTTCATTATCGCTATATATACTGTAAACAGATTCATTATCTGAATCTCCTGCTTCTACTAATTCTATTTCATATTCTCCTATTTGTTCTACTAAATTACTTCTTTCTATATTTTTTCCTCTATCTGGACATTTGTTTGCTAAATGATTTTCGTTTCCACATATAAAACATTTACATTTTCTTGTTTGTGGTTTTCTAACATATTTATTTTTATAATAAGGTTTATATTCTTTTTTATATGTAGTACTTTTTCTAAGTTTTTTCTTATAATCTTTATGTCCATAAGCTTGTGGTGTATAAATCGTTGTTTTACAAAATGCAAAAGCATTCTTTTTAATTTGTTCTTGTAATACTAATTCTTTACATTTTTCTTCTAATATTTGAAATGTATGTGTTACTCTAGGTCCTAATCCTAAATCTTGTGTAGTACCATATAATTGATTCCATGATTCATGTATTGCTTTTCCTAAATCTCCTGGTAATTTTATAAAATATTTATCACATAAATCATTATTAACTGCTTGACCTGTTTGTGCTAATAATCTAATAAAGTCTTGAGTATATTCATTAATATATTTCATATTTGCTATACTTAATTGTTCTAAATTTCTGATAGCTGAATTTTGTAGTAATGTATTGTTTTTTGCTGGGTCTACTCCTAATATTAATGTTCTAATTTGTGATGTGAAGTTGAATGGATTATCTCCCATAGCTTTTAAATTATTAACTTCTTCTGGATTTTTAGTCTTTTTACTTTGCCATATACCTAATGCTGTTGGTCCTAATGTTGTTTCTAAATATGCAAACATATCCATTCCATCTCTTTTATTAGTTTCCCACATTCTAACTACTGTTTGTTCCCATGCTAATACTTCATCTGCCCATAATTGTGGTTTTTGACTTTCTATTAATAACATACTACCACTATGTATATTTCCTATTGGTAATCTGTTACCTTTTCCTACTGTATTTGATTCTCCTGTATATGTTACAGTGGGTGTTGTCCAAAGTTCTCTACCTACATGTGTTGTATATGATGACGATGGTCCTGTCCATTCTTCTGGTTTTATTCTTTTTAATGGTGGAGTCATAAATGTATCACCAACTAAAGTTTGTTATTGTTTGTAAAAATCTGATATCATAATTTTTCCTTGTGCTATATCTGTAGCTAATGGTAGATTAAAATATTCTTGTAATTTATTATAACTTTCTTCATATGTTAATCCTAATTCTGTCATGCATTCCATTAACATATCGTCTATTTCTTCTTGTATATTAAATTCTGTAAATTTTCTATCTATTATTTGATTTATGGTTTTATTAGTTTCTTCTGTTTTAAAAACTGTTGTTTCTTCTTCTAAATATTCCCATAGACTATAATCACATTCTTCTTCTTTGAATTTACTAAATCCTATGTCTAGTATATTTTCATCTTCCTCTGTGTCATATACTGGTTCTGTATCATATTCTGTATTCATATAGCTATATTCTGTTTCAGTATCATTTTCATCTTTAGGTGTTTCTTTTGTAAAATTAACAAATCTAAGACTCTGTGTTCCATCTAATCCTTCATATATGATACTTTGTTTAGGTATTAATACTTCATTTTCTTGTTCTTTTAATTCATCTAATTGCCATTCTAATCCTGCTAATTCTTCAGGGTCTATTTTTATTGGATTTATCATTTGTATTGATTTTGAAGCTATAGCGTTTACTATTCCTTCTATATTTACTTTATATTTCATTCCTGATTTATTACTTGCTCTACCTAATACTCCTATGCTTATTACAAGATTATTTCCATCATAATTTTCGTATCCTTTAGTTTGCAATGCTATTTTTATATTTTTTAAATCTTTTATATCTTTTAATATATCTGGTGCACAATAAAATAAAGCTGTATTTTGGCTAAGGTCTACTTCCATTCCTGAAATTATTGCCTTTTTTAATTCTATTTTCCAACTTTTATCTAATAATAATGCTAATAATTTTGTTCCTAAATTTTTTCTACCTAAAGCTTTGATTCCTATAACTACTAATCCTATATGTGAAAAATGTTTACCCGATTGTTTTATTTTTTGTATGGTGTCTGGGGAGAATAAATCTATAGTGACTGTCCTATCTACTACTCTTAAACTTTCTTCTCTACTACTTCTTATTAATACTGTATTAACATTAAATCTTCCTGTTTGATATAAGATTCTAGGATTTAAGATTTCTAATTGATGTTGATTATATAGATTAATATTTCTGTTTAAATCTATTTCTTCTTCTAATTGTATAGTATTTTGTGTGCTATTTGAACTAGATCCTCTTCTAATTATTCTGTTTAAAAATGATTCTGTTGAAATAGTATCATGTAAGCTACTAGTAGATGCTCTTGATTCTTGTAAAGTACGACTTCTTCCTAAAAATATATTATTACTCATTTTCGTGGTACCCAATGTTTATAAGGTTGATGTTGTTGTTTTTTCTCTATTTTAATATCGTTAATTTTTAAGTTGTTCAAAGCGTTTGTAAGTTTATCTATGTCACTATCTAATTCTTGTCTTTCTTCTTTGTTTTTAACTATTTTGTCTAATCTTTCAATTATTTGATTATCTTTATTAAGTAGTTTATTTAACTTTTCAATAATTTGTAATAATAAACTAATTATAAAATTAAATAAATTTGGATATACTTTATCGCTTTTACCTGTTCCTGAATATTTTGTAAAACCTGTAATTTCTTCTGTATTTTCTATAGGTTTGTATTTATTAGCGTCTTCTAAGGCTTTTTTATATTCTACTAACTCCAGTTTTATCCTTCAACTATCTTTTTAACTGTTTCTAATAATTCTACTTGATTTGCAACTTGTTTTTCTAATTTATTTATTGTAGCTGTTGTTTTATTATTTTCTAATAGATAACTTAGCTGTTGTATTTCTTGTTTATTAGGAATACTTTTTCTAATATCTTTTAACTCTTTTATAATAAGATTATTTTGTTCTTTAATATATGTTAAATTTTCTATTATTTTATTTGAAAACTCTGATCTTTTATATATATATTTAGATAATCTTTCTAATATACTATGTGTATTAGTAGATTCTTTTTCTAAATTAAATCCTAAATTTATTACTAAATCTGTTAATCCGTTTAAATGGATATTCTCTGTATGTAAACTATGTTTAAATTTGTTGTTAAATTTACAACCAACTTTGTAATTATCTAAAGATATAGTATTATTATTAAGTTTTTCGTCGTATTCTAGATTTAAAAATTCTAATTTTTTGAACGTTGAAATTGATGTTTTTGAATCAATGGTTATTTAACTCCTATCTCTTAGTCTTTTTCCCTTATTTCTTAGTCCCTTTTTCATAAGATATTCATATATCCCTTTTTTAATAATATGAAAACGAAAGCTAAATTATTTAAACATAAAGTAAATACATGATAAAGACATATACCAAAAGATGAACAAAACAAACCGTGGTTTAATTTTGACTAAAAATCAACCAATTCCATTTTTAATATTAAAACATAAAACCAATTTTTATTTTCTTCACCTAAGCGGGTTCTCATAAATAACGTGGACTTACATCCTTTGCCACAAAAACATGAGCCTATCCTAGTCTTTTAGATCCTAAAACCGATTTTATGCTCTGATACCATGATATATATATATATATATATATATATATATATATATTATAGGAAAATATATATATATATATATATATATATATATATATATATATATATATATATATATATATATATATATATATATATATATATATATATATATATATATATATATATATATATATATATATATATATATATATATATATATATATATATATATATATATATATATATATATATATATATATATATATATATATATATATATATATATATATATATATATATATATATATATATATAT